>JAEAOA010000432.1:80000-120000 GCA_016746295.1 Potamilus streckersoni
TATGGCATACATTACAATGGAAAAGCTAACTCACCACAAGCACTACGCTAACAATTTGCATTACATTGTACTCCCTTTTCTATTGATAAGAGATCCATTTCTAGACATAAAGCTATGTGTTTTTATTTTGTTCTCCTTTGTAGAGTTTTGACATCTTCATTATTCTGGATACTTTTGTATGTATGTATGTATGTATGTATGTATGTATGTATGTATGTATGTATGTATGTATGTATGTATGTATGTATGTATGTATGTATGTATGTATGTATGTATGTATGTATGTATGTATGTATGTATGTATGTATGTATGTGTGTGTGTGTGTGCGCGTGCGTGCGTGCGTGCGTGCGTGGGTGGATGGATGGATGGATGGATGCATGCATGCATACATACATACATACATACATACATACATACATACATACATACATACATACATACATACATACATACATACATACATACATACATACATACGGTTGTGTGTTTTTACCGGCCAAGTATACATATAGTGATGGTTCAAATACGTGAAATAATCGTTGGAAAAAAAAAATAATTATTACTTTTTTGTAACGTTTCTTATTCCATTTCTTTCTCCCATTTTGCTTTGGTGCTGGTGAATGTGTTACAAATACATCGGATTTGTCTGACATTTTGACAGGCGCCTCTTCTAAACTGTACAATGGCCACCAAAACCCTCGTTATGGCTCTCAATGTTGAACTGAGGTCATTTCCTCGTCATTTGTCTCCTCTTTGACGTGACATAGCTTGACGAAGCAGAGAAGAAAGACGTGAGTGAATTTCGGCACCTGGAAACCATTTAGAGCTATAAAACTATGTTGTTTTCAAGAGCCAAGCGTGATAGGAATTGACTTTTCTAAAATATTATGTCTCTTTCGGCCATTTACAGAACAATTATTCGTGCTTTTCTCGGTTTTTAAAGCCCCTTGTTAGGTAGATGATTTGAGCTTATGAGCTGAGGATGAATTCTGATGACGGCCGGAGGATAATCGTTTCCGCTACATCTATTAAACTTAAAGGCCTATGGATTTATTTCAACAATAAATAAGAACTGATTGACTCAGACACTGGGGCAATAATATTGATAGAGTTGCTTGCCCTATATTGCCCGTTTCGTTTCAATTTTATTGTCGTATTTTCTTAGTCGTCCCACATCTCGTAGCTGCAGTATTTAAATCACAATGCCTGAAGAATAAGTCCGTGTTCATATCTGAAGATTTTCTCATAAATTTGAAGTAATTGCCACACAATTTCCTCGGCATCTCCTCTCCATTATTAGTTCATCTGCCATAACGCCAGCTGACGCAGAAAATGTGTCGCTCGAAAAGTGGATAAAAAAATGGGCTGCATTGTTATTTTCGATTCCCTGATGTTTCATTTGTAGACTTTTGTAGGGCTAACATTATGAGTTATGCAGTAAACCGTTCTATACATCCCGGTAGGTAAATTGTTGTAGCACGTGAATTAAACGTTGGCTTAGAGGTTCAATAAACTCCCAGGACGTAATAGGCTGTACCGATTAAAAAAAGCCAATATATATTTGCTTCCTCCAGTTTCAAGGCTAAAAGAATAGCCAAAAAAGCCACATTTTCTTCAATTTATTTTCTGCCAAAAATATGTATAATGTGACAATCCATCCCTTAAAACATTCGTTAGCAATAAACGGTACATCTTGTTACACGTTGCACCTTTTTCAAAAGACCTAATTTGTTTTGTTACTTATTTATTCTCATAAAAGACATCATTTCTTTACTTTGCAAGAGAGATAAGCATTCTGAAGACTCCTGCTATCATCTGAAAAAGTGTTTCAGCGTTATTCAGACGCTTTTAAAAATGGTTTAGATTTAGTCTTTCACGAACTTCAATATCTAATATATACGACTCTACATTATGACACATCACGCAGTCCTTTGCAACCAGTCTAGTGTGGTAAAGAATTTGGAACGTCATTGTGTCAGATATCTCTCTTGTAGACAGTGTTCCAGGAAGAATATCATTGCCAACATATCTGTAAATTGATGGAAGCTCCCTTGTTCACAATCACGTAGGTATGTCATTCACTAGTGTCCCAATTTTCTGATCACTGTCCATTTATTTTATGAATCACATTACATTACGAGAACAACGGAGTCAGTTTATTTTATATAGAGTTATTCCATGAATGGACCCTCTCTGAATGAAATATCAGACACTGGTACATCTATCTGGGCGTAATGATTTATTGATAACGAATACTTAAGTCTTCTGACCAATAAGTATAGGTAAATGTTGTCTTTGTTGCCATCTGAGTCTTGATGACATGCATACGATATCCAGATGAGAAAGAGTATTTGCAATCCATAACAATTTATACTTTAAAAAAATAAATGGTTCCACAATAGACAAAGAACACAAATTACACACTCAGTCACGTAATTATACATTTGGAATCTTCAACGTAGGTATCTTGAAATAAGACATATCGTCATTTTCTATTTTCCTGCAAGAATAATGATTTTTTTTTAAAAAAAAATAAATACACACGTGTTAATGAAAATCTTTGTATCTTTATAAATTCGTATTTGGCATTAGCCACAAACAAACTCTGATTCTAAATAATTTCACAGGTTTTAGGCACTATCTTGTTTGGTTGTTGTCTTGTATTGTGCTCTAAATATTGGCACATTCGTGTATTTATCATTTTATTTTTGCAAATAATTTTAAATTTTCAGCAGATAAGATTATATTTGGTGAGGCCAAAAGCACGAGATATAACTAAAGTGTTGTTGAACATATGGTGCTTACTTACGTATTAGTGGAATGACAATGCATTATAAGCTCTGTTTGGCAGAAATAAAATCCTCTGTCGTTCTTTTGAGAGAGAGAGAGAGAGAGAGAGAGAGAGAGAGAGAGAGAGAGAGAGAGAGAGAGAGAGAGAGAGAGAGAGAGAGAGAGAGAGAGAGAGAGAGAGAGAGAGAGAGAGAGAGAGAGAGAGAGAGTTAATATTGTTTTCTCGACACTTATGACGGATTCAACATTTGTTTTGGGGTTTGTTACTTTTTTAGACGAGGTTTATTCAATAGAATGATACATTTTCATGGAAACATTGTTTACAAATCCCTAAATTGTTCATTCACATTACAACCTTGATACACAATGAATTCACATTACAACATTGAATATTAATATTCACATCAGAACATAGATACATAATGAATTCATATGTCACCATTGATACATAAATAAATTTACATTACAAAATTGGTACATACTGATTCACATTTGAATATTTATACACATAACATTCATATCCCAAGATAATTCACATTACAACACTAATACATATTGAATTCACAATATAAAACTAATACATATTAAATTCACATCACCACATTGATAAATATCGAATATTCACCATTGAATATTCATACACATACAATATTGATACACAGTAAATTCATATGACAACATTGATACATTTTAAACTCACATCACAACATTGATACATTTTAAACTCACATCACAACATTGATGATGCATATTGAATTCACATTACAACATTCATAAAATTACAATATTGATATCTATAGAATTAACATAACAATATTTATACATATTGAATTCACATAAGAATATTGATAATATTATATTCACATGACAATGTTGATACATATAAAATTCACATTTCAATATTAATACATATAAAATTCACGTTATAACATTTATACATATAAAATTCACATTACAATATTGATGCATATTGAATTCAAATGAAAATATTGATACATAGAGAATTCACATAACAATACTATATATATATATATATATATATATATATATATATATATATATATATATATATATATATATATATATATATATATATATATATATATTAATACAAACAATACTATCATGCAGGTTAGAGAAATAAAATTCGTAATACACGGAGATTCGAACCCAGGTCCGCGAGTAAATGGCACCCATCCCATCGCCTTGCCTGCACGTACCATATATATATATATATATATATATATATATATATATATATATATATATATATATATATAATTCACTTTGCAATATTGATACATATAGAATTCACATAACAATATGGATACTTATTAAATTCACATTACAACATTGATAGATATTATTTCTATTTTGAATGAGATATCTTAATATTAGTCAGCAGATGAATTTACATCTGACACATCTGATTAGACTCTTATAAATCGGGTCCATCCTTTACTGACATAGACCTTGATGTATCGTCGCATAATGCGTAGATCGGGGTCTATTATATTTGCTTTACTGATATGTCCTAACAAGCTCGCCGGTATATCTGGGTCTATGCAGTTTGCAATTGAATCTTCCTTGTAAGTGAGTACATACGGTAGCACACCTAGCTGATTCATAATGCGGCCTTCTTTTGAAAATGAATTCGCCGCTTCGTTCGGAATACCCCAAGGAACATATCATCCAAATGGACATAGTCAAGAAGTTTTAACAAAATCTGGTACAAGTTTCATTATTATACGCTTATAATTCAGTCTTTCGTGAAAGACTAAATTTAAACTTTATGCTGAAATGTATGTACCTACTTATAGAATATTCGTTCATTTTACATATGTATGAATGAGTGTGCCAGCATTCCTCAGTATATTTATGATTATGTTACTTTTCAAATAACTAATTACAAAAATTGAGGACCTCATGACAGATGGGTTAGTTATGATTAAATGTGCTATCCTTGTTAAAGAAAGTGGTTTATTATTATTATTATTATTATTATTATTATTATTATTATTATTATTATTATTATTATTATTATTATTATTATTATTATTATTATTATTATTATCATTATCATTATTATTATTATTATTATTATTATTATTATTATTATTATTATTATTATTATTATTATTATTATTATTATTATTAATGATAGAGAAATCGAATAACCTGGAGTTATTCTTTCCCCTCTGTCGAATGAGATCCCACTTCACACTAAAATTCGTTTTTGGGACCATATGGATTGTTTAGCATTACTGCTAATAATATGAAAATTCCTAATGACATGGTTTTCTATCCGACTAGTTAGACCTGTACAAGTTTGATGTCAGGTCACTCTGTCAAAACAATCAGGCACGTAAATGACTAATCAGATGCTTGTCTAGAGAATTTTTCATGTGCACATGGAATAAGTTAAATAGGTCAGGTCAGTTAATCCTGGTTTTATATGACAACCCTCTTTATAGAGGCATTTTTATTGGTAATACAAAGTTATATTAACTAAGAAACAATTAAAAATTTAATGGAAGAAGTGATTATTCCAAACTACATTGTTATGAACTCTTTGAAGAATGACAAATTTCATTCTGTTAAAATTATATTTAATAGGAACCTTGCTATGATTGATTACATCTACAGAAGAATGAATAATATTAGTGTGCATTTACATTGCTAAAATAGTTATACCGTGAATAAGATATTTTACGAGAATCTGCAGAGGACTATGCAATCCATTTTGTATTTACTACGCACGAATCCTTCTCATCAGCCATTTCTAGAAGGAAAATCGAGAACATAACCATATTAAGTGACACATTAGTGGTTTCATGTTTAATTACAATTTTAGCTCTCTCTCTCTCTCTCTCTCTCTCTCTCTCTCTCTCTCTCTCTCTCTCTCTCTCTCTCTCTCTCTCTCTCTCTCTCTCTCTCTCTCTCTCAACGTGTAGTATTTCTGAATGGATTAAAGACATGACGGACCTGCACTGTCTGTCCTGTTACCTTTTGGTTGCTGAGGTGGACATATGTGACTTAGTTTCAGCAACATCCATCATTCTGGCGCAATGCTGTGGCAAGGAGTTCGATTTGGGGATTAGTGATGACACCAGACTCTAAAACATGGCGGGCAGATGGTAAATAGATTAGGGAATCATTACTCCGATGACAAAACGATGGCGAGGCCAACCAGATGTTACTAAGACATCCAGGTAACGACAGGATGGGAATGAAAAGTGATTATTTTTAGATGAAACGTTTACCTCATTTGATAAACGATAATAAGTTCAATGTAGTCCATCATACGAACATATGTGTCCAAAATACATGCAGAAAACACTATCATGAACACAGGTTGCAGGACATAAGACTTTTAGAAGTACACGGAGATTAACAGTGACGGTTTCTGCCACTGTTCTCGCTGGATGGCTCAGTTTCAATCAATATGACATTGCTTTGCAAGTAGTTCCAATTACCAATTATACAATAACATTTTAATGAACCATTCTAATCTTAAAGCACACTGCTTAGTCTATACGTGTTAAGAAACTGCCTTTAGGATTTTAATGAATGAAACCTATACCTGATCAATATAATGTTAACTTCTTTAAAATGTGTATCTTTTTCTTAAAAATGTAATTAGTACAATACGTTCTTTCTTATAACTCGAATAAAACTACAAAAGATCAGTGTCAGTTTTTTTTTGTTCTACTGATTACTCCTAGCAAACTACATTATGCGACGGTAAATCTGGGTATGCGCAGTTTGCAATAGGATACGTCTTATAAGCGATTATAATTGTATGTGTTGATAAATTCATTTGCCCGCCAACAGTAGGCCTACTTATGATCCTTGGGGCAATGATGACTGCATTAATAAACCGCATTTGTTCATATTTTCAGATATAACTTCTGCTACTGCAACTGTATAGAGAGAATCCATCAAGAGACGAAATAAAAATACTAAGATACGAACTTCAGGATACCCCGATCACGTTGAGAACTATATGAAGAATAGAATGGATATATCGGCATCCGAGGACTATAGAAACAATAGAATGGATATATCGGCATCTGGAGACTATAGGAACAATAGAATGGATATATCGGCATCCGAGGACTATAGAAACAATAAAATGGATATATCGGCATCCGAGGACTATAGAAACAATATAATGAATATATCGGCATCCGAGGACTATAGAAACAATATAATGGATATATCGGCATCCGAGGACTATAGAAACAATATAATGGATATATCGGCATCCGAGGACTATACGAACAATAGAATGGATATATCTGCATCCGAGGACTATAGAAACAATAGAAGGGATTTATCAGCATCCAAGTCCAAATAACAATTCGTTAATAACAATCTTTTACACGGGTGGAATGGTGGTAATATACAACTAGTGTTACTAGATTACGTGTTCAGTGCTGTAAGAATTTATAAGATATGTACTAACAATGCAAAAGAAACACTTAGTACAAGCGTTTTGAGAGGAAGCATTTTTTTTTTTGTACAAAGAAATAAACACTGCTGGATGAATACGAAGAAAATATACCTAAATTTCTTTATCGTTAAGTTTTAACCAAGAATGAAAAATTTTGCATGAGACAAAAACTATTACAAAGGAAGAAACAATTCAAAACAAATACGACATCGGTATGTATGTATGTATGTATGTATGTATGTATGTATGTATGTATGTATGTATGTATGTATGTATGTATGTATGTATGTATGTATGTATGTATGTATGTATGTATGTATGTATGTATGTATGTATGTATGTATGTATGTATGTATGCATGCATGCATGCATGCATGCATGCATGCATGTGTGTGTGTGTGCGTGCGGGCGTGCGTGCGAGCGTATATATATATATATATATATATATATATATATATATATATATATATATATATATATATATATATATATATATATATACACTTTTGACAATATAAGTCTTATATTGTAGATCATAAGTATGATAGCCTATGCAGCTTGTAAGGACACGATTTTCATCATGTAGTCAGTGCATTCTCTCCCACCCACCCCAATCACCACCCTAGTCCACGTTTCACTTAAACCCCAACCCCAACTATAGGAAACAGAATCCGTACAAACAGATGAAATTAAGATCTCTTCTGGTGTGCAACATATTTTTTGCCACCGGTCTTTATTTTAACCTTTTTACCTTAACATAGGTTAAATTACTAATATGTATGAGACAGTGAACATAACCGTTACAGTATTAGAGAAATTAATATTCGTTATTCTTTTCTGCTGACCAATTAATCATTTGTTCCCACATCCTGAAATGGTCTATTATTCTTCTTGTTTTTCGTATTGGGTGAAATATCTTAAAATCAATTTGATTATGTCACAGTGGGAGATATAATGGTTTGCTTAAAATACTTGAAAGTGAACATTCACCGTACTTTATCTATTGCATTAGAATGTTTACCCTTCGTTTGCGGTGATTCAATAAACTGCTTCACCAACTGACTTCATCTAAATACGGAATTGGTTTTCCCATATAAATCGCCTTCATTTTAGTAGCTGACATAAAAGCGCAATTTATTAATTTTTGGATCACTATGAATTAAGTACATGATTTTTCGTGAGCAGTAAAGAAAGGCCTTTGGCGCTTGTTCCATTCATTATGACTGATGATCTGCGCGCTGTATACACACTGAGCCAAAATTAAAGAAATTAATATCGGAAATCTCTACTACATTTCGGAATTATTTGTCATTTTAACAACCGTACACAATTTTATTGAAATTGTATCTGTATTAGAGACGATAGAAAAATCTTTTGCTAATAGTCCGTTGTGCGCATAATGAAGAATCAATCTTCGAAAGTAATATATCACAAATTAATTCACTCAGACGTCATGAGAGCGGAAAAGTGGACCTAATGTTGCGCATGTGGGTACGATCGCACGGTCCTAGGCCGTGTCGAGGAAAATCTGTAAAAAGCTACATCTTCTAAAGAATAAAAGTAGGCGATCGAGAAGCAACTGAAACTGCAATGTTTTTAAAAAGTTTTATGTGACATTCCAAAAAGTGGCTATCTGTGTACTTGCTAATATCACGACGCGAAAATAAAATGTGGTGTAATTGGTGAAATAGCAAACTTTGCAAAATGAACTATAATAGCATAATTAGCAAAATGAACTATAATAGAATAATTAGCAGTTCATTAACAAAGTAAAATAATACTATAATACTACAATACGAGGTTCATAAATATTATAACATACATTTCAAATACTGTACCGTAGAGAAGGACAATTCGAAGACATATATACAATAAATGGTTCAGCTACGTACGTATTCACCTCACAAAAGAGTGTGATAAAATGATTAAGCTTTTATTGTAAATCAAAACCATGAATTATAAAAATGTTTTTTACACAATTGTTCTAAAGGATGTTTTTGGACTACGAAATTCCCTTCGTTTCCGGAATTTCAATGTGTACCCGTTGCGATAAAGTCACTGACATTGAATAATGCCTGCGATAATAACAAATATTTAATTGACTATTTAGGTCAAACAGACACAATTTTTACACACACACACACACACACACACACACACACACACACACACACACACTTTTATCCGTCAAATATTTATCCAAAAATACTTATCATTTTAGACTTATGATTAATGAAGATTAGAGGAGTCCAATTTTTAGTGTGTAGTTAGCTCTAAATAGTTATTATTATTATTATTATTATTATTATTATTATTATTATTATTATTATTATTATTATTATTATTATTATTATTATTATTATTATTATTAAATTTATAATAGAATTCGGAAGTAGAATGTGTTCGTCTATGTGTATGAATGGATGAGTGGATGAGAGAGGTACAATGAGCTATACAATGTTACAACTGTAGCAGTGAAACAAAGATATAAGAAATGGGGAAAAATAAACGAAAAGCGAGATATCATATATATTAAAATATAAACTCAAAGACATTGAGAATGTATTTCATTGTAAAACAAGCAAACATTAAAGATAGAATCAGCAAAGAGTTACATATGAAAGTGGAAACAAAGAGTTAAAAAATGACCGATTTTTTTAGAGAGGCATATTCTATACCAATTAACGAAAAGTGAAAACTGGTTTCAGATTTAAATATTAACCCGTGAAGCACTTTATTATTCTAATTTCTTTTGTGTGATTTACCTTTGTCCGTGATTGAGAGTAAAGTTCTGTCTTACATGACTTTTGTCATTATTTAAGGCAGTCATTGGTAATAAAATGAATAATGGGAGTTTATATTCATCGATAGGTAAAATACATAAAGATACAAACTACTATCTGAAAGAAAGTAACAAATACAGAAAACGAAAATGCTAATGCTAAAAATTAGACCTAAACAATTTGGGGGAGGAGGGCAAGAGGAAAGTAGTTAAAGGAGAATGAGATTTTATAATAGTTATCTGCAAATAGATGGTATGTAGTGTCAGATACGCGCAGATACGAAAAAGGACACGCGCTGACACGAAGCAGAACGCGTGCACAGTAGATCTTTTTTTTTCTAAAGAAATATTCAAAAGGGTAAATTACAAAAAAAGGTCACAATTTTTAGAAATATAAATTATTTTACAATCGAGTAGTGACACAATATTATGGATTCCATAAGAAATAAATTTATTTTAGCAATCCACTGAATAGTAGTGTATCAATTTCATTACTTTTCTTTGGTATTACGATATTTCCATTGAGTTGAGAGACGATATATTTTGCTGCATGGACGACAAGAATGAAGTGGTGTTTTAATTCCGATTCAATCTTGGAATTTAAATGTTCAGTTGAATGGATGATAATAATTACAGTAAAAAAAAAGCATAGATCCCAAATATCTAAAACATAATTCAAACGTTAAAATGTACCTGAGTAACATTATACAGTGTATATAAGGAACTACAATTGTTAATTGTTAGGATTCAACAAAAAAATGATCTACACAAAACCACAAGACATCAAAGAATATTTATAAGTTTTTTCATCTTGAACATTTTACAATTACCTGGACAAATCAATTGCACAAAAGACTTTCAGTGGTAACTATGCAACTTTGTCATAGATTTTGCCTTTTAAATGTTTATCACTGATACCTGGTTTCTTACAAGTTATTGGTCATTACAAGCAACCGTAAGAACCGTAAAGAGATTAAATATCAACATTAAGGCTGAAGATGGAATAGTAGTTTGTGTTCATTATTTGTCTAAATATATTTTCTATGTGAAGAAATAGCGTACCTCATCTGTAAGAGATTATTGTGATTTTGGTTTAAGTAAACATATTAAGAAAGAAAGAGTAACTGGATCAATAGGTGATACAATCAGCAGTAATTTGAAATCTCAACAAAATCGTTTATTGATGTGATTCGACAAATTAAATGATGCAGCACTAGTTAGTTTGTCCGAACAAAATGAATACACAATATGGAAAGCAGTTGCAGATAAATAATTTAAACCATGATGTTAGCAAAAAATGGAGATAACGAATCAACATTCATATGGGACCATGTGAAAGATGGAGCTGAAAAAAAAATATCATAACTTAACCTCTCCCACCCACTCAAAGAAAACAGATTGATATAGGACATATAGATATTCAAGATTTCTCAAAAAGAGATCAGATATATTGTCTAATGTTACTCACGTCTTGCAAATCGGAAGAGAAAGAGTAGATGAAATACTTCAAATTCAACAATGTTTGGAATCAGTTTGAAAGATGACGAATATTGAAATATATGTTTATAGGCATAAAAGAGATATCAAAAATTCTTTTAAAAAGTATAACACTTTACATTCTCAACTGGAACAATCATACAGGACTTAAACAAGGAAATGAACAAAACGACAGTTTTGAAAGTGAATGATGATTTTAACACAAAACTGACCGGTCTCAACAACAAGATAAGAGTTAACACTACTATTTTGTCAGAGTTAAAGACTGATTTGACAGATATAATCAAAGATATTTGTTACAAAATTAACAAGATAAATGTATACGAAATCATGACGAAAGCTATGAAAACAACTTACGATTATCCATTTTATTGATTTGAGTAATAAAATCAGAATAGTAAAAATTGTTACTTTTCAAGAGTTTCACAAGTCAAATACTGAGACATGCAACAGTTTAAAACCGAGATAAAAGAGGTTGTACATCGAAAGTTAATTAATAACAATGGGGTTCTACCGGGTTGTATTAATGAATTGTATGAAAGCATAAAACAAATTAAAAATAATTTCAGTGACTTGGAATGAACGCATAGAGCTGTAATGCATTCATTACAAGCTGAAATAGATACAAACATATAGACATTTGACACTGATACATTTTAAGTAGAATTCTATAAATATGCAAAGGTGTTTGATGACAGAGTAAACTAATATCCGTATTGCTTTACGAATATCATATTATTCTACGTCACAAGTAACTTTGCTGTGGACAATTTTCCTGGAGTTATTACTGTTAAAAGTACACATCAAATATTAAATACTAGGTGCGGACTTTACTATGCTACATTTACGTTTTTCAAGCCTAATTATTATAGCAGAATACCAAAGTCATTCAAATAAATAAAAGCACGCATATATACAATTATACTTTTTGACAGTTCTTTCCAACAGTACCTGGATATGCAAGCGATTTGCTTAAATTATTGTAACGACTTTGGGTCTTAAATATGGAACAGAAAGAAGAGAAACCAACACTTTGAGTAAAATCAGCACCTTATTTATTTCTCTACAACACAAAGTGAAAATGTAAGAGACGCCAGCAGCATTGTGAACTGAATGAGTCCTAACATAGAATATTTCGAATGAATTTCGATTGTCTTGAATATCCAGATGTAACACAATGATGCAGTTTAGAATGTCGTTAAATAAGTGCACAAAGTAAATCATTTTCAAATAATTTCAAGATTCTTTAGAGATAAAAATGAGTACTCTTCGACAAAGTCATACTACTACAATGAAATATCCAAATCCATTTAGTATCTGGTTTGATGATATGTCGAACATATTTTTTCATATCCATCTAAGTCGTCCGTGAGCTGCATATGCAAAGTGTTTACCACCATGTATTGCTGTACACAATGTACAGTGATGATGATCGCAAACTTTGTAATCTTGAACCGAATGTCCTGCACATGATGCCATTACCACAATGTCATTTTCACACATTTAACACATATTTATTGTTGAGTAGAAATTACGTTCCTATTTACTAAGAGTTCTACGTTACGCAGCATTTAACATTTGATGCAGACCATATCAGTCACCTCTAAACAGTGATTATGATGTGTGAGCGTGGTTTAGATTTTTAACGTAGCTTTAATTTCAGTCATATCGCTACGATGTCTGCAGAGTGACAGTTTATATTTATGTCTAGCACTAGGGCATCGTGCCGCAGACATTTTAGCATAATGTCCCACTATCACATTATCCTGAACAATGATTCATTGCCCTGAAAAAGATAAGCTTGTTGTTTGTTTTTTTTTTGTTTGTGTGTGCATGTGTGTGTGTGTGTGTGTGTGTGTGTGAGAGAGAGAGAGAGAGAGAGAGAGAGAGAGAGAGAGAGAGAGAGAGAGAGAGAGAGAGATGACTGAATCGATAGGTTCATAGATGTATAGAAATATCCCTTAATCTTTATGCAGATATGAAAACCTGGCATGTGTGTGTACTGATTTATATAAACGGAAAGCGGTGGGGGAGGTAGTAAAGAAAGTGAAGCACACCTGGGCTGTATGGGACATATATTAAACGATTTCGTCTTAACAATTTATCCTGGTCTTTGTTGTATCTCTTTGCAGTATACGGTGTTATCTGTTAGTGGGCATTGTTATACAGCCGCTACATACCTTAAATGACTTAACTATCATTCCACTCACACAAACTTGTTATTAAATTTTCCTGTTTTCTTTTGAATGTGATGAAAAGGTCCAGATAGGCTGGATTAGTTGATTTTGTCAGGAATACTTCAAAGGAAGCCAGTTTGATATTTGAATAATAAGATCAGCCGCGAGAATTTTTGGAAATCCCTGTCGTGTGTATCGTATCCTCTCGCACCGCAAGACTAGATAAGATGAGACAAAAAAATTGAATATCAAAGACTTACTGCGATTGGTCATATCCAGTCTCGAAAGATACAAGCAATGACACCGTCGATAACAGATATTCTGTTATTAAATCAACGACGACTTTTTTTTTGCCGCCCGTATACACTGTCAGAGTATCAAAGTTGCTCCACCCACACACCCCGATGCCTTTAAAGATTTTGTTGTCTTCAAATAATGGCAAATTTTAAGTAAAGCCGTCATTTATTTTACAAAATAAGCGGAAGCTTTGAACAAAGCCAGATTTTAATACGTTAAAATCTGCCGCCGTCTGGCTTACCATCCCAGGCAACTGCAATATTTGCCTAATAGAAATTCTGCCACTGCGTTAAATCCTCGTTTTAACGCTGAATTTATTTTCTTTTTGCCAATCGTACAATCCTCGGTCTTTCCCGTCAATTCGATAGAGAAGCATTGAATGTAATTCGTCGCTAATGTGAACTATATTTTTAATAACATTCGTTCACACGGAATAATATGGTGGCGGAAAGAGACAAAGTCACAATAAGAACAGAACATTATTTGCCAGAGGCGAACCACCAATAAATATCAAATTGATATGCACTTCTACAAGCACTTCCGATGTTGTTGTAAGATATGGAATCAGTACACAATTAATAAAATCCGGTTCAGTACCCACGAATGTAGTCCCAGTCTATTTTTAGATCACTTTTTCCTGTCAAAGTTTGGTGGTGATACTAGAGTCAGATTTTGGCATTCTTGGTAAGGATTTAAAGGCAATTGTTTATTCTTTAAAATGTGAGCTTATGGTGTGGTTGTCTGTCTGTATTTCGGCGATAGAGCACATTGAGTAATAAGGTCATGGTGATGATCCGGAAGTGAAATCTGTGTTCCGTTGCTTGGTGTTTTGTTTACAATTCAGCCTCTCAAAAAAATGCAGGTCAACCCTTGACAAGAACTAAACCGTAAAGTCATTTTTGAAGATATTTTAGATTAACATATGATTTGTATTGTCACACAGTGGAAAGTTCAGTACTGAGAAAGAAATGAGGAGACAATATAGTGAAATTAATTGTGTACTATAACCATATGTCGAAAATGGCAGATTAATGTCCTGAACTTCCTTTTGTTTAGGAAGGAAGCATACTCCTAAAGTTTCAAGTAGGCGTTACTGACAAACGTATGTACTCATATTCTCATATAGAGGAATTTAAATGTCTACAAACCCAGCATCATATTGTTTCAGAACCTTTTAAAAGAGAGCTATTTTCTGTTGTCAATAACAATCTCACTTTGGAAGTGTTGGATGAGAAGTTGCGAAGCGTTAGAAATCTTTAAGCAAAGTACTGACACTGTTATTGCGTATTACTAAATAACATAATAATTATGTTTAAGGAACCAGTCAAAATACAAACTGAATTGCAAAGCGTATTAGGACAAATATTCAACATTAGTAAAATGAAAACATAGATTGTTTGCTGGGGGTTTGGGGGGTTGGGTTGGAGTATTTAGGAGATTTCTGATAAAACACATCATGAATGGATACTAGGAACACATTTTGTTCTCTGATGATATCATTCAATATGCGTTTAGGGAAAAGTCTCAAGCAATATATGGCGTCTTCACTCGTACAATTTTTTATAATTATTAAAGAAAGCAATAGAAATTTAATGCAAAATAAGTCAGGAAAAGGAACATATCGATAAAATAAAATGAAATTATTATTATTATTATTATTATTATTATTATTATTATTATTATTATTATTATTATTATTATTATTATTATTATTATTATTATTATTATTATTATTATTATTATAGTTTCTTCCATCTTATTTATTTACTTAATTACTTATTTGCTTATAAACCCTTTTATATATAAGTTTCCATTTAGCCCTGTATTTGCCACTTCTGTTCATACGACGTATTTATTATTTGGGAAATGTGGTAAAGAGTGGTGAAATTTAAAGCCTAACATTTTTACATATTAAACAAAAACAGTTTATACACATGTGTATGCAGAAATTGATGTCCAAATTACTTAGAACTCCAAACCTACAGCTACCATTTGGTCAATGCATCTATCTTTACATTCTTTTTACATTTGCATTAAGTCTTTCCATTAATGATATCGTCCTTTCTGTCTCTATTTTGTCTTTAGATAGATAGATAGATAGATAGATAGATAGATAGATAGATAGATAGAGAGATAGAGAGATAGAGAGATAGATAGATAGATAGATAGATAGATAGATAGATAGATAGATAGATAGATAGATAGATAGATATCACTGGAAACTGGTATTAGATCTTATTATTGACCCATTTTAACCTTAGGGTCAGATTTGCAGGCCCTGCATGTATTAAACACGGTCATTTTGTGTATTCTGATCTAATTATACAGGTACAGAATTAACCATTTGCTCAATGGCAGACTCAAACAAGACAAATTAATTGCAACATCTCCTTAGAATATGGAAATTGGGTTCTGGCAGCTAAGGGTTTCAGTTCGACATATTTACAACACAATGGTCAGAAGAGATTCCGTATTGTGCTTTGTCGTGGGAGTCCATCGCCGTGATTGTAAGATCTGTATGATTTATAATCGTCCAGATCTCAATGACAATGTCTAAATAGCAGTGATACATTGCTTGACTTTCGCCATTTCTCTTCAAATCACATGGTTTATTGTGACTAATCAAGTACCCTCTAACATCAGACCATCAACCTTTCTTATGTCTATATTCCAGAAGTAGATGATAAATTCATCCATCATGAAAACAAATTAATACAGATTTGTTGTTATCAAAGCTTTTGTCAAAACTAGCATTGAAATACTTTGCTGATTGAATTAAGGACAAGACATCAATTAGTTTGGATACAACCAGCTGATTTATGACTCGAAATGGCGCTCTGGCAGCTCTTGGCGTGAGTTCTACATACGTCTGAAACAGCAGAAGCCACGATATATTGATGAAGGATGCACACCACTCATAGTACTCTCATTCCATCACGATTTATGATCAAAGGCATATCCATGTCCAATGTCAGAATGGTTGGGGAGTGGGGGTGGTTGGCAGTGTATGTGTGTATATATATATATATATATATATATATATATATATATATATATATATATATATATATATATATATATATATATATATATATATATATATATATATATATATATATATGTGTGTGTGTGTGTGTGTGTGTGTGTGTAAGGCAAAGCTTTTAGACATAAATAATTGTATTTTTCGCAATTGTGTGACCTGGTCTAAACTAGAATTTAAACCTCACCGAATGAACTAACTTGATAAGAAAAATGCAACCTAATGAAAAAATGAAGAAAAAAAAAACCACGCTAGGTTTACAACGCATAAATTTATCCAAGCACAGTATTTGTTGGTAGTAAATAATAACGGATATGACAATGTTAATTAGACACCATTATTTAACTCTCAATCTCATCTAGTTTTCAATAAGGACTATTTCAGATCAAAATGATTCGCCCTATCTATGCAGGTGTCCATCAAATCAGTTATATTTATCGTCAGTATAATATACCCCTATAAACTGTGAGAAATACAGTCTGGGGTTAATGAAGCGAAGAGCGGGATCAAAGCCTATAAATATACATCTGTAGATTTCAACTGCTTCTCGTTGTTTGAAGTTCATCAATTCACAGTAGAGCGTAGACCTTTTTAGGCACGGTCCTGTAATGTGTGAATCTTTTTTTACACCCCTATATCACATGCACGCCCACCGTGGGATAATAAAGTAACACTAATGAAAAGAAGGAAGGGGAATCCAGGACGAACAAATCTGCTTGTAATTTATGAATCAGAAGTGATCCCGTGATTATTTCTTCTCCTTTGACATGGTCTTTGATGTCTTTCTTAATTTAGGAAACACAGAATAATATCTACTTTTTGTATTTACGGATATAAAATAGTTTATACAAATATTTTCATCATGGTAGACTTCTTAGTGTTGATTTTATTGCGTTCACAAACCATACAGAATCCGATTTAAACTTACCGACGGCTTTTTCTGCTTTACTATTTTTTGGATTCTTCATGCGAGACTTTTATACAAATGTTTTCTTGAGCAAACAATGGAGAAAATTATGTTGACTGGAAACAAATAACAATGCTATTTTGGAGGCTCATCACAAAATCATTGACCTTAAATCGTCAATCCTCAGTTTCAGTTTATATTTGCTGATGTTTTTATCACGGTAGTCTTACGTTTGCCCCTTCATGTCACAAAAAGCTTTTAATGAAGCAGTTGTTTTGCAATTAGACGTATGCCATGATAATTTCCAGCTGAGAAGGTCTTAGAGTTTTTAATTTCATCAAATATTTTACTTTTGTACCCATTCTAAACTTTATCTTAATTTTTGGTACTTTTACTTTTGGATGCCCAAGCTTACTGGGCACTGTATAGCTAGGATTTTGCCACGCATACAAGCATTAATTATTTTTTTTTTAAATACGAACGATTTCTGAATATGAATAATCTTTGAAATCCTCTTCCTAAAAAAGGAATACACCGGCATTCTACGGGGAATACAAGAATGTAAACGAAAACAAATAAGATAACTAAATATGTGCAATTCAAGATAATGGCAAATTAGTTCTAGTCTGATCTGAAAGCTCATATTAGATTAGACGCGCTATTACATATTTAGATTCATTGCTGTTATGGATGACGTCACCTAAGATCTATCCAATATATTTACGCTATATTTAGACGCAATATTCAGTGGCGAACGATGGTTAGTGTCGACTTGTGAGGTAACGTATGGTGTCACCCCCATGGAACTCCTTCCTTCACAAAAATTCAAGAATGTTATAGATAATCATGTGCTGTAACTCATGGTGTTACCCCACGGACTTCATTCCTACACAAAAATTTGAAACATTTAATCATTTGATGTCACCCACTCTGATAATGTCACCCGGAGAAGTCCGCCCCCTCCCCGCCCCACCCCCCACTAACGCCACTGGCAATATTCAATAAGTAGATGGAGAGAGTTAAAGTAACGACAAGAATATAAAAAGTTATTTTGTTAATAAATAATTGCTTAGGATATATGAAAAACCACATTGTCAGTACAGACATTTGAACTGCGTGCTTCTATCACTCTTATTTGATATGGACATCAGATCATGTTCGACCATTCTGTATCAAACAAGACGCAATACAGAAGACAAGATCAAGTTACAGTGCTCATAATCCGTATGTACAATCAATCAACCTCACAAATACAGACATCAATAATCATAAATATAAAGGCGGTAGACTAACAACTAGAGTCAACATTATTCTGCATGATTGATGTATTTTAACATGCCAACTTACTAATCATACAAAAAATTACTATTTCCATATATAACAGGAGGAAACAGACTTAATATGTATGTCTATAAATGTAGGAGGAAACAGACTTAGAGCTTATGGGTAATACTAGGAGGAAACAAACTTAGTACATATGGGTAATACTAGGAGGAAACAGATTTAGGGCTTACGGGAAATACTAGGAGGAAACAGACTTAGGGCTTACGGGTAATACTAGGAGGAAACAGACTTAGTGCCTATGGGTAATACTAGGAGGAAACAGACTTAGGGCGTATGGGTAATACTAGGAGGAAACAGACTTAGTGTGTATGGGTAATACTAGGAGAAAACAGACTTAGGGCTTACGGGTAATACTAGGAGGAAACAGACTTAGGGCTTACGGGTAATACTAGGAGGAAACAGACTTAGGGCTTACGGGTAATACTAGGAGGAAACAGACTTAGTGCGTACGAGTAATACTAGGAGGAAACAGACTTAGAGTTTAGGTCTATACATGTAGGGGAAAACACACTTAGGGCTTAGGGAAAATACTAGGAGAAAATAGACTTAGAGTTTATAGGAAATACTTGGCTGAAACAGACTTCGGTCTTATGGGAATTACTAGGAGGAAACAGATTTACCGCTTATGGAAAATACTAGGAGGAAACAGATTTAGGGCTTCTGGGAAATACTAATAGGAAACATGTAGGGCTTACGGTAAATACTATGAGGAAACATATCTAGTGCTTATGGGAAATACTAAGAGGAAACAGATTTAGGGCTTACAGAAATACCAGGAGGAAACAAATTTAGGGCTTATGGGAAATACTAGGAGGAAACATATTTAGTACTTATGGGAAATACTAGGAGGAAACAGATTTAGGGCTTACGGGAAATACTAGGAGGAAACAGATTTAGGGCTTACGGGAAATACTAGGCGGAAACAGATTTAGGGCTTATGGGAAATACTATTAGAAAACATATTTATGGCTTACGGTAAATACTAGGAGGAAACAAATTTAGGTATTATGGGAAATACTAGGAGGAAACAAATTTAGGGCTTATGGGAAATACTAGGAGGAAACAAATTTAGGGCTTATGGGAAATACTAGGAGGAAACATATTTAGTGCTTATGGGAAATACTAGGAGGAAACAGATTTAGGGCTTACGGGCAAAACTAGGAGGAAACATATTTAGTGCTTATGTGAATTACTAGGAGGAAACAGATTAAGGGCTTATGGGAAATACTATTAGGAAACATATTTAGGGCTTACGGTAAATACTAGGAGGAAACAAATTTAGGTATTATGGGAAATACTAGGAGGAAACAAATTTAATGCTTACGGGAACTACTAGGAGGAAACAGATTTAGGGCTTACGGGAAATACTAGGAGGAAATAAATTTAATGCTTACGGGAAAGACTAGGAGGAAACATATTTAGGGCTTACGGGAAATACTAAGAATAGTACACATCTCTCTTGACTATTGTATTCCCAATGTAATATGTCTAAAGAAACATTTTTCAAACGACAACTATAAATACTGCTAGTTGACATGTAATCGCTATAGCTTAGTGGTTGAAGTGTTGGACTCGTTTGCTGAAGGGTGTGGGTTCAATCCGATCACCTCAGAATGGTTGCCTTGGTGTGTCCTTCGACAAAGGTACTTTATATTATGACTACATTAACATTATATATCATAAAAGTGTTGATGTGCAGTAAAATACGGAAATGACAAAATCCATATCACACCAGTTGCCATGGTATTTTTTTGAAACTAAATTAAACATATGGTCATGGAATATTTAATCTTGATTCCTGCAATAGTGAGTGGCTTTCATTCAATATTGAAAATTAATTTCTAAATAGTTTAACACCTTCATTTAAATTATACAAAATCTTATTTTTTATTTTAAAGAAATCATTATATATACACACACACACACACACACACACACACACACACACACACACACACACACACACATCTGACCGAAAGGAGTAGTAGTAATAACTGGTTCGCCAAAGACATACAGTTTCTAACTGGAGATTACTTTTGCTTGATTCCTAATTGTAGGCTTTAAAGCACAGTAAAATGTAAAGTTTTCTTTAACATTAAAAATTTAAACCAACCCAGACACTATAACAAGGCAGTTATGATATCAAAAGCTTCGTTTTCTCTCGCTCACTTCCCTGATTGGATTAGCGATTTTATTATCTCAATTAGATACATGATTTTTTTTTCCCCTATTATTTTAAATTTACTTTCGCCATCGCTTCATTTTAAACAAAAATTTTATCTGGTTTTCTTGGATCCCGATGATTTTTCAGCAACACAAGCAAATGTAGTATAACGCACATCGACAGTAACTGAAATTTGTCCGATACTTATAAAACCCCATACATAATAAATAGTATATATGGATCGCTCCGATGTTAGTGGTTAGAGCGTCCGCCTCAGATGCGGGATGTCGTTGGTTCGATCCCGGTCGAGTTATACCAAAGACTTACAAAAGTGGTACTAACAGCTGCCTCGTCTTTCGCTCAGCATTAAGATGTTAGTGTTAGGACTGGTCGGCCTGGTGTCAGGATAATGTGACTGGGTGGGACATCATGCTAAATGTCTGCGGCATGATGCCCCAGTGCTAGACATCACTATAAAAATTGCCTCACTGCAGACATCGTAGCGATATGACTGAAATTTTTTTTAAAAACGACGTTAAAAATTATAAACACCACGACACCACACACCGTAGTAATATGATTTACCTCATTCCATGCAGACTTTTGAAAACCAAAGGTTGTTACTGTGGTTGACATTGTTTAGACCACGAAACATTACTTTTCAGTAAGACTTGCATAAAAGCTAAAACCCAGGATTCCAGATTTAGACCCTTTTCATATTATAATTACCATTTAGACCATCTGTCTACTTACCCTATTAATGGAAGCTATTTTGTAGCTTTGTTATGATCACGGGTGCTAAAAAAATTCTCGTTTACATTTGAATCGTTATATGTTGGTGTTTGCATTCGTTCATTATGCCAAGTTTGAACACATTCTGCTTTTCTCTGTATTGGATCCTACAAATAAGATACACACAGGATTACGAACAAACCATCGTAGCCATGTCGAGGTCTCTTAGTGATGAAATCAAAGGATCCTGGTCACCATCTGTAAAACTCATCAGAGCACACCTGGCAAAGCCTAACTTAAAGCGATTAAGAATCGCACTAATCGTTATTGCTACAATGACTTTATTGGAGCAGTCTTTTGTTGTCGATATTATATTCTGATCTTCATGCATAACGCTAGAAATTAGTCTCTCTCTCTATTTTAGTCGAAAAAGCCACTGGACCGGACATTAACGGACACTAAAATGCAGAACTAAATATCTT
This sequence comes from Potamilus streckersoni, assembly GCA_016746295.1. Classification (NCBI taxonomy): domain Eukaryota; kingdom Metazoa; phylum Mollusca; class Bivalvia; order Unionida; family Unionidae; genus Potamilus; species Potamilus streckersoni. The sequence goes on from JAEAOA010000432.1 coordinate 102,670, forward strand.
TCTTGAAGTGAATATTATTTTCATTTAGTTCTCTCTCTCTCTCTCTCTCTCTCTCTCTCTCTCTCTCTCTCTCTCTCTCTCTCTCTCTCTCTCTCTCTCTCTCTCTCTGTCTGTCTGTCTCTCTCTCTCTCTCTCTCTCTCTTGTAATTTATGAATGTTGTAATGTGAATTCAATATGCATCAATGTTGTACTGTGAATTTAAAATGTATCAATGTTGTGATGTGAGTTTAAAATGTATCAATGTTGTCATGTGAATTTACTGTGTATCAATATTGTATATGTATGAATATTCAATGGTGAATTCGATATTTATCAATGTGGTCATGTGAATTTAATATGTATTAGTGTTATATTGTGAATTCAATATGTATTAGTGTTGTAATGTGAATTATCTTGGGATATGAATGTTATGTGTATAAATATTCAAATGTGAATCAGTATGTACCAATTTTGTAATGTAAATTTATTTATGTATCAATGGTGACATATGAATTCATTATGTATCCATGTCCTGATGTGAATATTAATATTCAATGTTGTAATGTGAATTCATTGTGTATCAAGGTTGTAATGTGAATGAACAATTTAGGGATTTGTAAACAATGTTTCCATGAAAATGTATCATTCTATTGAATAAACCTCGTCACAAAAAGTAACAAACCCCAAAACAAATGTTGAATCCGTCATAAGTGTCGAGAAAACTATTAATTCTCTCTCTCTCTCTCTCTCTCTCTCTCTCTCTCTCTCTCTCTCTCTCTCTCTCTCTCTCTCTCTCTCTCTCTCTCTCTCTCTCCTCTCTCTCTCTCTCTCTCTCTCTCTCTCTCTCTCTCTCTCTCTCTCTCTCTCTCTCTCTCTCTCTCTCTCTCTCTCTCTCTCATGCTACTTTGAGTTGGGAAAAATTCCGTAAACAACCAGAGGCAAAATTGATGTGGATAACTTTTATTTTCATCGTCTCAGATAGGTGACAATAGAAGCCAGCTACAGTCAGTCAAGCCAATTGCTATTTAAAGATAACGATACGGTGTCGGGATGTGGTGTTAACTTTTACGCATAATATTGGCAGTTAATTTTGTCATCACTCAAACATAAACTGAACATGACTTTGAGCAAAATATCAAGACTGATATTCACACAGTTTTGCCACCGAAAATAACCTTCCCTTATTAATATTTACAACGTGTTAACATGGCGGTTTGAGCTCAGGTTTGAAGAAATCTCTTGGCATGGAAGGGGTTATCGCGCCGTGGGTAAACTTTATTGTATGGTCTCGTATAGGCGACAATACCCACACACGACAGTCGGGCTGACTAATTGCTATTTGAAGCTAAATTCCGAAGAAAATTATTTATCTTAATCGATTCCTAATGCCATCTTACCGGTGCATCTTAGTGTCCGTTAATGTCCGGTCCAGTGGCTTCTTGTTCGACCAAAACTTGAAAATTTGGAAGGATGCTCGTGTTTAGTAAATTTAAAGTGTGCTGTGCATTTTAAATGCCAAATTATGTCACTGGGACAGATGATTTGATTAATTATTATCAGTTAGTCATTTCATTTTTCTGCTAGTGTTTTCTTTCTCTGACAAATGTAATATATAAGAAATTACTTTCGCAAACTGTATTCATAGAGGATTAGCTTTGCTTACGCTGTTTTTAATGAAGAATTCACTGGGTAATAAAGAAACAATTAATCAGTGGCAAAAGGAATGGGTTCATTTTTCTGCGGTTGAGGTGTCTTGATTTAATGGCCGATATTATTAACATCGAGGGCACTTTGATATGTCCTAGCCCGTCAAAATAGAATTCGATGGCCTTTGACTCGATCCGAGCTTTGGCAAATGAATGAAAGACAGACCTCCTTTGGGTTTATAACACGCAATAACTCGTCGAATTCATCGAATTAATATCCAATGAAAGTCGGTCTGATTCCGCGTTAAAAAGACATTAATCCAAATTAAGTTCAATCGATTAAATTCGAAAACGATTAGATCTCGACCTGCAGGGTTCGCGAGACCTAGCCAGGACGGGACAAAAGTGCACATTTAGTCATTACCGTTAATACTTGACCATTTGGATGTTTAACAAAATTACCAATAAATTGGCGATGCTTACTACAGAGGGGTCTTACGGTGCTTTCACAAGTGCCAAGTAATTCACTTTTCTCAGTAAATTAGAATCTTTAATTAATAAGATACTTGACTCGGCCTGTGATGACAGAGTTTATTGTCCGCAGGAATGTCGGCTGAAGGGGATTAAAACGTTTAATTCTCGCTGCTAGGACAAAAACATGAAGTGCCAGCAGATGACCTACGCCTTTTATCTCTCACTTTCTTTCTTCTGTTGTTCATCTGTAAAGACTACTGCTTTTTACGCAACGCCAATGAAAGTGAGCGTCATATGTTTATCAAAGAAATTGCAGCCTCTGTAAACACCAACAGTAGATGCTGAACTTTTTCGGAAATTTTTGTTGTTCTGCACCATCAACAAAACCCAAAACAAAAGCCCTCTTATATTTCAAACACGGTGATAAAAGAGAAGCAAAAGATATTGATTATAGCATGATGAGGACATTTAACACTAAAAGCGTAAAAACCGTCAAGAACTAAGAAATTCTCACCTTGATCTTTCAAGCGTTGGGGATTTCTTCTTCTTTCCTTTAATAATGCTCTTGAAATTTATTGCCTCACGCACATGGGGACAAAATGGCCAATATCCGGATACCCCCACAAAACAACGTACAAAGAAGTCTTTCTCGAATACCAAGATTCTTTTAATCAACTCAAATTCGTTGAATGGAAAGAACATATGCGATTACTAAGTCCAGCATGCCGGAATAGAGTGGATTATGAATAACAACACGTTAATCAGGAATAGATCCTTTTCCAATTCGTGCATTCATTGCTAAAGGATTCTGTATAATCTTCGACAAGATAATCGAGCACATCTGAACAGACCCTGAATTTAAGAAAGAACTTATTCTCAGTAAGAATAAGGGAAAAAAATTATATAACTTTATTTCAGTAATGTCCACTCTGGTCCTTTTTCAACTTTTTTTTTATTGAACAGAGATTATAGAAAACACTGCATCTGATGTGTCATTTACTGTTCGTCTGTCAGATAAGAAATATATGCTTATGTTTGTTTGAAAAAGGTTTCATATTATTCGACCTTTCGTAATTATTTCAATATTTTACAAACTTTGCTATATTTAATTATCTGAGGAACTACTACTACTAAGAGGATTCAGCGAATGTGGATATGTGAGAAAGCTTGCCAGTAGCTTCTCGTGGGTCGGTGGTTCTTTCCGGTGATTTCCCGGTTTCTTCCTCCACCATTAATACTGGCCGCCATGAATAGCCTATCGTGTGCTGAAAAATGGCGTTAAGCTCAACAACAACAACAACTACTACTACTACTACTACTACAACTACTACTGCTACTACTACTACTACTACTAGTACTATTACTTATTATTATTATTATTATTATTATTATTATTATTATTATTATTATTATTATTATTATTATTATTATTATTGAAATCGTTTGTTGTGAATGGTCTCTTTGTAATACTTTAATCATCGTCCTTATATAAACATTGTCCCAAATTGTCTATTGAACTTTTTTAAAAATTGTGCAGATATATCTACTGAAGTGATTCACAAAATTGTCCAGGTTTGTTTATTGAATTGGTTTAAGTATTGTCTACATAGTTTATTATAATGGTTGCAAAATTGTCCAGAATGTTTATTGAAATGATTTAAAATTTCCCTTATTATCTTTTGATATGATTTAACACTGTCTAGATCAGTGGTGCACAATACATGCATACACATATACCCAATACACGTATGAAATTAATTCTTATAAAATGCAAGCTATTTCTGTCTGATTTTACTCCTGTTGGTCAAAGACTGGAAAATAGACGATAAAATAAATGAGGGCCAAATATGGGATCTAGCAACATTTAGAATGATCTTGACTTTGATGGATACATTGCTGTTCAGGTACACAGTATGATCGACATTCAATAAAACAACAGTAGATGCAGGACGCACAAAAGATATAAGGAAAAGAGAGTTTTTACGAACAAACAAGAAATTTACTGCCAAACCAGTGGCAAAAGAGTGAAACCGAACACGTACAAAATTGACTGTCTCTTGCAGGGGTGCACACACTTTATCAGCATGCGAGCTACTTATAAAATGACCAAGCCAAAATGATCTACCTACCAAAAAATGTAAAACATATAGGCTGACGTCTATTTTTTTAATGCTACGCGATCGACTCACACTACGTTCACGATCTACTGGTCGATCGCGATCGACATATTGTGCACCGCTGGTCTCTTGGGTACTTTTGGGAATACGTTAAACAGATTTTGAAATCTGGTAGGAGATACTAAGCAGATCTGGAAACCTAGTACATCGTTCAACTAAATGAGGAACCATGGAAACATCACTCTGAATACTGAAATAAAGTTCTAAAAAGCAAAAGTTGATATCAAAACGGCTGAATGGAACAGAAGCATCAGAGACATAAAATATAACACATACTGTATTATTGCTAAGTTTATGTTACCTATACACTTTATACCTGTTGCAACCTCAATTTGTTTGAAACGATTGCGTGAGATATGTATGTTTATGTTTATTTATTATCCGTAGATTATCTGATAACAAGAAATTTTTAATTTCTCCGACCATCTCTTATCAATATAAATCAAGATTTGCACCCTATGTAAAATTGCGACAGTCTTCCACACCAACATATTAATTATTTTGTGTTTGCGTGTCTGTGTCTGCTGCACAAGCTACTTGATATCAGACTTGTCTAGAGTGTGCTTTCAAAACTCTACGCCCGTATGTATCTTAATGTCATTAACAAATATAAACAAAACATAACATTTCGTGCTTGTTCTCACGATGGGTATATAAAAGTTCTTGAATTGTTCTGGAGATGGGTAATTTATTTGAGGTACCCGCCATTACAACGAATACAACTGGACTCAGAGATTTACAAACTGGAGTGTTCACTTTACACTTGGAAGCAAATTAATAAATGCAATAACAACAGAAGAATGAGCGGAAGGGATCAGAAACATATTATCAAGTCCTTATCCAGTATTAGATTCATTAGGAGCATTTTAGTGGTAAAGAAAAGGTAAAAACAATATGAGATTTAAATATTGCGTAAGGATTTAAGAATAACGTACTTAAATTTATCTTCGGAAATGACGCTTTCTTGCATGTAGGGGTGAAAGTAAGCAAAACAACCTGATTTTAACATGAAGATCCAGTGTCTAATATTATAAAACAGGCACCTTTGATGTCGTGTGGCGAAGGGAATCATTTGGATTGTATAAGATGAAATTGCGTATCACCTGCGCATAGGTAAGTAGTTTCTTGTAATGTGGTGCTTTTTTCATAAATTGCGTTTGACTGGGAAAAATAAGCGCTAGCTGAATGTGAACATCTGCGTGGAAAGGATGTTTACACCCCATCATTAAAATCAATTTCAAGATTTCAAAGTTCATTGGTTTTTTATGGTGAATGAATTTATGTATCCTGCTACTTTGCTCTCGTCTTTGATGTGAATTGACCGTTCGCTAAATGGATCTGCCCTTCCAATGTTCTTATTGATGGGTTAGTGATAAATTCACCGCGTTATGATCGCGAAAGATGACACATATATCATATTATTGCGATTTATACCTAATTTGAGAACTACAAAACAGATCGTAGATCACTGTTAGATCACATTCAAAACGGTTCTCTTAGATGTGGTCCGACACCTGCTGAGGGACAATATCCGCGTCCGCATCGATGCTGATTCGTGTTTTATTTGACAGTCGTTTTTCCACCACGTTTAAGAGCTGCGTTGAAGTCTTTTACACAGTGTAAGTACAGTGGGTCTACATACAATAAATGAAGCAAAAGATGATTTATTTGATGTTAATTGAAAATGTTTTAAGATCAAGTGTCGTACTGCAATTATCAAATACCTGTACATGTTTCTCTGAAAAAGTAATTATTTGTGTATATTGCACTCGCTGGGGGTGAATATTGAGCTCAGAATGTACTGAAAAAGCCTGCATCTTTTGTGCTTACTTATTACTGAGCAACACTGCATACCTTCCAATTTTTTTTTTAAAAAAGTTGAATATTGAATGATATTTATTTTAAATATGTTTAAATGTCCTCACTAATGTAATCCAAACTTTCGTAACCCGACCGCCAGTTGAAACGTATACGATGCATCATTCACATTGAAAAAAATTAAAGCAAAAGTAATGGTCCTACTTAGATATCTTTAAATTCTCAAAGATGTACTTATCAACAATTCATGTAGTTTGGTAATTTGTTCAAGTGAAAAAAGAAAATATGTTTTTACCATCTGAAGTATCGCCTATATAAATTACATTTTTTAGATCACCGTAAGAGTTGTCTTTAATTTGTTCTGTGATATACACTATCTTACAGTTTGTTCATAGTTCCCTTTATAGTATTTTAGAGAGGCTTACTTAGTTCGATGAATTGTTATATCATCTTTTATCGCATCGTAAATGCAAATCTCACACCCACAAAATCCAACATTATTATGCTAGTAATTTTACGCAGTAATAATAAAAATCGTCCTCGATACATTTGTTACCTAAACATTCTGGCGACAGCACGTTTATTTTATGAAGCATTTTCAGAACAACCTCTCAAATATTGTTTGCGAATGTGCATATGATATCACCATCAGTCGTAAAACTTGTATTTTAAAAGTCAGTTCATTGTAAATGGAATTAAATTCATAGATTCCATTGTATCCATGGGTGAGTGATAGGAAAATCCTAACCATAGAATATACTTTTTTGTGAGAAAAGAGGATTTGCCGAGTTCTTGACAACGAATTATGACATCACTGTCTAGGTTTTACACCCACACCAACTCGTAAAATTGATTTGTTTATATCTCACATTTCATTCCGATAATGTGTGTTTAAGATCGTAATAGTGATAAATAATAACTGGTTTAAGTTGTAATGGATATCATTCTTGTCCAGATGACGTAAGATGTCATACCATTAGGTGCACTCGTGTGGGATAGAATTATCCCAAAGAATATCAATATTCTCACATGGGGAAAAACTGTCACAAAAGTATGGGAGAGTTACAGAAACATAGACAGATATACGATGATGATGATAATGACTGAAACGTTTGTCATTCATATAAGCTTATACCATGATGAGATATAAATTTTAACCCAAAGATTCTTATAAAGTCTATGGATGATAACAAATACCCGTCATCACATTGTTTTCAGTACATCGACGAGGTAATAATGGCTTAAAATAAAAAAATATTATACGAAAATATACACATAGATAATGGAGATATGACAAGAATATTCTACACAAACATGCATATGGACATCTCACAAGAAAACTAAAGCAAATATACATATAGACCATTGGATATATCATACGAGGTAGTCACGTCTTTAAAACAAATGTAAAATTTGATTGGTACAGTTTGCGTTAATGTCTTTCAAGTTACTGTATATATGCATTGTAGATAAAATCAAGATTACATGTATTAGGACAGAAATTTTAAGTAAATAAAATAACATTGGAATTTCCTCTAAATTGTATTAAAATTGACTTATTATGATAAGAAATATTATCATATATCTTCTTCTCACTTCTTGCTATGAGAAGGAATTACCCATATCTTAAGAACTGTCTTTGCCCAAGGTGAGTAAATGTGTGTGTGTGTGTGTGTGTGTGTGTGTGTGTGTGTGAGGGAGAGAGAGAGTTTTTAAATAGGTGTAACGCAAAATGGTGTAGATACGGCTACATCTCTTAAGGAACGATTAGCAGTGCGAAGAGACACGGGATCTCTGTAATGAAATACGAGAGGAGTCTCTTCTAATTTGGAGCAAACATACTTTTTTATATAATAAATATAGAAGGATATAGTATGCTACATTCGATAAATACACTTTATAAAGCATTTATATTAAAAAAAATGCACAAAATGCATATAAAATCTTTCCTTCGTGCCAACCAACTTCATATATTTGTGTAGTTTCTCTATTTTCGAATATAGTATAGATAATTAGATCTGGATTAAATCAAAGAGTATAAAATAGTTGCGATTAATGCAACTATTGTTTGAAAAAATATAGTTTACTTAATTTAGGATAAAAATGCTAATTTGGAATAGATTACTAAACATTATTCTTTATTTAAAGAATTTTTGATTCCCAAATTAAATCTTAGCATGAAGTTGGCGGCAATTAATATTTTCACTATAGTACAAATACAAATATAAAAATAATATAAATTCTTAAGAATAATTAAACATTCCATTATATTATAATATTAAAATAATAAAGAACTCATGACCATTGCAATTAGGAAGGTTACAACTGAAATTATGAACTTTTAAAATTACTTATTCTTTAAGAATTTTACGAACATAAACGATTCTTACCTGTAATGAAAAACGAGAGAAAGCTCTTCTAGTATGAAGCAAGCAGACTGGTTCAAGATACCCCTAACCAGTTTTGGTAGAAACATGGATAGAAGTTTGCCATACTAGCATCATGCCTGTACTGCATTGTCCAAACCGGAGAGATTCTAATGGAATCGTATATGTTCTTTACCTCATAACCGCTTAATCAGCAGAATATTTAAGTCAGAAGAACGTTTTAACTCTTGCTTACTAAGTCCGAAATAACGTTAGAAATTTTTGTCACTGAGTGTTTTTTGCTGAATCGGCATATATATATATATATATATATATATATATATATATATATATATATATATATATATATATATATATATATATATATATATGTATAATAGAGAAAAGATGTTGTACTTGTAGATGGAGAATCTTTATCAAAATAGAATATAACTCTATTAAATAAAGCTAATCCGCATATATTTTTCTGAAAATTACTCCCAATATAACTTAATGAAAATTTAAACCAATGAAAAATTAATTTTAATACAATTTAGAGGATATTCCAATGTTATTATTTTTATTTAAAATTTCTTTCCTAAAACATGTATTGATGCATTGCAAATAAATCAAGATTACATGTATCGATGCATTGGACATAAAATCATGATTACAAAGAGAAATCGTATCAATTTGGATATAAATTAGGAAAATTACGCTCTATGAATTATTACTCATTATCTTCATATAATTTGTAGTTGCGGAGGAAACCTCTATGTTTAGTTTCCAGCAATATCCACTGTTACGACCCTGTAGTTGAATTATGTGTGATAAGGAATGAATTCTGTATAAATCTTTTTATTTCATTTTTATATCATTAAATGTAGTTATTATTATTATTATTATTATTATTATTATTATTATTATTATTATTATTATTATTATTATTATTATTATGTTAGCATGGGCCTAATGTTTTATTAGAAACATCGTGTTTACTAAAATTGTAAATGTGACTCATGTAAGCACTAGCTTTGCATGATAGTAAATTCGTCGCAGGTAAACAAGTAGAAGTAGCTATGTAAATGATTGGCTGATACTTGGTCAGGCTTTCCTAATATCCAAATGCATTGCAAAATTACACTAGTCCTCTGTGTGCGTGTACATGAAACGACGTATTAGCTTGGTTTATATGCTTAGTTATCTGTAAGAAAGTCAGAGTCGTTTATATTAAAATTTACAAAGCTTATTTTAGTTACTCTTTCTTTGTGTTACCTTGAACGAGCTGATAAGTAACATAAAGAAATTGGGTTGTTCGTCCTTCGAGATATTTGAAATTAGCTAAAAAATAAATTTTAAATTCAACTACCACATTTTAGTTGAAATTTTAAGAAAACAAGAGGCTTTCTTTCAAGAATGTCAAAAGTGGAAAGTTTTCTTTCTACTCCAACTCAAGAACAGATGGATAGTTTTAAGAAGGATGAATTGCTTGAACTTGCCAAAAAGTATGAGCTATTTGAAGCAAAGGTTTTCTTAACTAAACAAGAAATTAAAAAATAGTTCAACGTTTGGTATATCTTTGACAAAAGTGTTTTAGCATTTGTCAGTAAACTTGTAGCCGACGCTGACATTAAAATATCGGAACTAAAAATGAAATGTAAATTGGTGCTTCAGAATGAACAAATGAAATTTCAATTTGAAGAAATGGCAGAGGAAAGACAAATTTAATTGCAAAAAGAACAAATGTGATTATAATCCGAAAGGGAAGAGAAAGATAGACAGGAAAGCGATGGAGAAAGAAAGCCAAATTGAATACAAAAATAAGAAATGAGAATACAATTAGCAGAAAAAGAAAAAGAAAGGCAACTAGAATTAATAAAAGAACAACGACAATTTGAAGGAAGAGAGAAGATAAACAGATGCAAAAAGAGAAGGATGACAAAGAATTTGAATTCCAAATAGAACAATTACACGTACAAATGCAAAAAGAGAAAGAGAAAGAATTTCAATGTAGGATAAAAGAATTGGATCTGGCAAGGTAAAGGTAAGATTCCACGTCTCGTGCAAGTTCAAAATTTAATATTTTAGTAAATATCAAGTTAGTTCCCCCTTTTAGTGAAAATGATAATCAAAAGATGCCTAAAACTCGTTTGAAACCAATTCCTGTATTTGACGAATCATCAGTAGAATTATTATAGATTGTGTTGATCCCGTAACAAATACCATGCCATGTAACCAAAATTTGTTGATCATCAAGTGCGCGTCAATAAGTTTTCCAGAGGTAATTCCTTTCAGTAATTTTGCTCAATTTGGCCTCCTCAAATTGTATCAATCTGCTCAAAGTTCCAATTTCAAGTCTGGAATGTTCCAGCTTGTTACACTTGTATTTGGCATTCAGAAGTTCAAGACAAAACTAAAACTATAGTTTCACCAAAGTGTGCTAGAGAGAATTTTTGACTCCTGTAATAAAATTCATTCTCTCTTGCTCATTCTGAAGAAATTTTCTTCAATTAGGTTTTATGGCTCTTACAAACCCAAGAAGAAAATGAATGTTAAATTGTAATATTAGTATTGAAGTCTAAGTAAATTAATAGAGTACTATATTTTAAAAGAAATAGCCAAGTGAATTATGTAATTTTTTAGTTGTATCTCTCCCATCAAATAAAGATTTGAATGAAATAATTCATTTGGGTGCTACTAATCTTGGAACAACAAGTCTTCGGAATTCGAAAGTTATGGAAAATCTAGGCCAAAAACTTTCTCATTTGCAAAATCAAGAAAAAGTGAACTTAAACAATTATTTTCTGAATATAAGCACTTGTTTCCAGACGTGCCTACAAGGACAAACAATTTTTTCATGACGTTTAAATAGTAGATTCAAAACCCATGAAACAAAACGCATACAGAATGAATCCTTTTAAACAGAAATACAGAAGAAAAGTTTCAGTATTTACTGGACAATGATTTTATAGAGCCCAGTAAAAGGGATTGGAGTTCACCGTGCTTTCTTGTTCCGAAACCGGATAAAACTTTCTGAATATGTACGGATTATAGAAAGGTGAACAGTGCGACAAAAACACTCATTTCCATTGCCAAAAATCGATGATTGTATCTACAAAATTGGAAATGCCAAATACGTCATTACTAAATTTGACCTTTTGATGGGTTTTTGGCAAATTCCACTAACGGAAAGAGCAAAAGAAATTTCGGAATTTGCGAATCCAGATGGACTCTACCAGTACAAAGTAATGCCTTTTGGGATGAAGGGTTCTCCCAAGCACTTTTCCACGTCTTCTTAATATGATTACTTCTGGTCCAGACAACTCTCTGATGCATATATTGATGATGTCATCATTTACAACAACACCTGGAAAGAACATCTAGCCACGATTCGTAAGTTCTTCAACAGACTCACGGTTGCAAATTTGATTATTAATTTATCTAAAAGTGAGTTTTGCCGAGCGTGTGTTACTTTTCTAGGACATATATATTGGGACATGGTAAGATTAAACTAAAGCTATAGATGCTAAGGCCAAGGCTATTTCTGAATTTCTTGTGCCTGTAAATAGAAAAAAAAAGCTAATGAGAATTTTAGTTATGGTTGGGTGCTATCACACATTTTGATCTCATTTTTCGGATATTGATGAATCTCTGACAAACCTGTTGAGAAAGAAAACCAAGTTTCTTTGGACTAAAAAATGTCAATAGGCTTTCAATAGATTAAAAGCCATAATTAAAAGTGCTTCAGTTTTAACAGCTCTAGATTTCAGTCAAACTATCTGTGGATGCAAGTGATGTTGGGGTTGTAGCATTTTACTTCAAGATGACAAAATGGTGTAGAAGACCCAGTGTGTCATTTGTCTAAGAAATTAAATAAACACCAGAGAAACTACTCAACAATCGATAAGGAATGCTTGGCTTTAAAGCCATCTTTACAGCATTTTGAAATTTATATTAACTCAACTCCTTCTCCGATTGTTGTGTTTAGTGATCACAACCCCCTCACTTTCATCGGCAGAATGAAAAATAAGAATCAGAGGCTATTGAGATAGAGCTTATTTTGTAAGAGTACAATCTTTACAGCAGGAACATCAAAGAAAAAGATAATTTACCTGCAGATGCACTTTCCTGTGTATAGAAATATCATTTTCATATACATCTTTATGTAAATTCATTAGAGTTCTTCTTAAGAAATTTTATTTACCCCGTGTATAAATTACATCTGGTGAAAAAGAAAGTTTTATTACATAAATCTTTCTTTTTTCTTTATGGGTGAAAGTGTTATGACCCTGTAGTTGAATTATGTGTGTTAAGGAATGACGTCTGTTCTGTATAAATCTTTTTATTTCATTTTTATATAATTAAATGTAATTATTATTATTATTATTATTATTATTATTATTATTATTATTATTATTATTATTATTATTATTATTATTATTATTATTATTATTATTATTATTATTATGTTAGCTTGGATCAAATGTTTGTTAGAAACATCATGTTTACTTAAATCGTAAAAGTTACTCATGTAAATACGAGCATTGTATGATAGTAAATTCGTTGCAAGGTAACATTCAGAGGTAAATGATTGGTTTTCTTAATGTCCAGATGCATTTCGAAGTTACTCGTGACCTTCGTGCACGTGTAATGAAACGACATTTTAGCTTGGTTTATATGCTTAGTTATCTGTAAAAAAAATGTTAGAGTCAGAGTTGTAGCCGATTTCTACATCTTTGAGAGTCACATAGCTTCTATTACCTTAAAAAGGGTATTTTTGTGCTAGAAAAGTTGCCCGTTTGTGTGTCTATGTAGACAGACACATGTTTTGTTAGTGTAGATAATTGTACTTCGTCTACTTTCTAAATGAGTATTTTCCCTGGAGAACAACACTATTGGATTGGACAAAGACATTTTCTTAAATTCTTCTAAATTGGAACGGAAAAATACAAACTGTGCTTCACTGTGAAAATTCTGGGATTTCTGTGTTGATCTTCGTTTCACGTTATTATCTGCCATCTTGGACCGGAACTGAATTTTAGACTGTGTCCATTTAGAACTGTTCACATATCTTATGTGTTTTATATCTTTAGAACAAACAATTTGGATCTCTTTCCTAAATGATAAGTCTTGTTTCAATATTTACATTTTCTCCATTTTTTTAGGGAAATAAATTATTTTTGTTAAAATTTACAAAGCTTGTTGTAGTCAATCTTTCTCTGTGTTACTTTGAACGAGCCTATAAGTAACATCACAAAGCCTACGTTTTTGCACTGCAGATATATCCATGGAGCGTGAGGTTGTGTAAAAGAAGGCAAGTTTAAGTAAGTGAGGAGTTTTGATTTGCAACCATTTCAAGAAGATTTATCTTTTAAGCTAGTCCTTGCTATGACAAGATACGTTTCATTAGAAAATGGCAGTCTGATTAGGAACACACGTTGATTTAATTTATTTCTCATCTATCTAAATGTTTGGAAGACGATAATCCTATATATGTATATCTTTGAAGTGATTCAGCAAACAAAATGCATGATGTAATGACAAGCCAGTATTGCAAGTTCGGTATTGGCTTAATCAAAAGCTTGTTTTGGTAATCAGAAAGTTTTCTGTATAAATTCCATCATGTTTTGTTGATTGGTTACTGTTAAATTTTAACACTTTGTTATGAATTTAAAAGAAAAAAGGAACATTAAAATGATTTCTACTTATCATGACAGTATGTATATTTGATGGCGGATCTATATCATTTGAACACAGTTTAAAGGTTCAAAGGCCTTTAGCAACATGTTTCTGAAACATTAGGTGTAATTCTTTAAAGTTGTTTGTAAACAAAAAATCGTTTCAAGTTCTTCTTTTTCCTTCTCTTTTCAGTCGAGGCTGCCAGAATGGATAACCTCAATCGAGGCTGCCTGAATGGATAACCTAACAAATATGCCCTCTGTAATAATTTGTCTGACTCCATTGAGCGGTGTTTCGGAAGAAGTCATCTAAAGAATTTCAGCTATGAAGGAACGTGTGCCTTATGTAATTACGTGTATCAAAGCTTGAAATGATGTCATTGAAAGCTGTTTTTATTTCCTTTTCTTCTAATTTAGCAAATGCAGCCTTCATGGAATTTGGATCCACATCACCTGTTCTAACTTGAAAGGTCTTCCAAGCAAGGTGATTTCTGGCAAATTGTCAATTTTTTTTAAGAAAATTCCATCCGATTGTTGTACTCTTTTCTTCTCTTATTTTCTTTATAAACCAGCAATAATCTAAATTGGATCAACATAATATATACTAAAGTGAAATACTTTTATGTGGCAATTCTTCTTGTAAATTTGGTCAAAATTTGGTCAACTTCTGTTAGCGAATTTTACGAGGAAGTGTAAATGCTCCGTTTTAATAAACGGCGAAAATATTTGGTGGCAAATTTACGTCATCTATAAAATGATTGCCTTCTGTTATATTGAGCTGACATTCTTTCCACAGTTTTTAAGAACTTAAACAAAGTTAGTATTGACCGAAAAATATCGTACTTCAGACACAGGGTCATGCAATAACCGGAAAATGACGTACGCCAGACACAAGGTCATGCAATAATTTACTAAGTCCTGGCCTTACGCCCAAACCAACTAGAAATCGACAGGCAATAACCCTGTTACGTAACGTAAACACCGCAATTCAAATACATTAAATTATTTGATAGGCCTCTTAAAGACACAATACATACGTATAAAGCCGATAAACCTCTAGATTAACATGTCAAAATCTTTAAAGGATCAAGCATTTTTGCTTGTTTCTTTTCTTGATAGTTGGACTATTCCTAGCTCAAGTTTCAACAGTAAATGCAACATATCTGTCCACTATGATCTTCGTCTGTAGATGCGAAATAAGCAAGGTAAATAACTCTCAGTAGAATAACACTCATTGTATGCAATCCTTTTCACCCCATCTGAGTGTAATTTTCGAAATCTCTTAGTACCAAGCGACGCGTGAAGTAAATGCCATCACTTAGCCCCTTATGTAATAAATAATAATAACGTCATCTATGCTTTCATTCTTTTTTCATAATTCATCCTATTTACCGTATAAAATAATATAAAAGTTGGCATTCAATATTCACCAAAGGGTCAAATTTTGACCTGTTGTAACAATATGGAAGATGTTTGTAATTACTATCCGACATGAAAGCCACTGCCGCTGCCAAAAGAGCGTCGTCTGTCAAAAATATCTAGCTCAACCTTGTATCCGTTGCCAATCTATCACTCTTATAATTTTATAGCTGATTAGAAACCAGTAAATTTAATGCAAAATATTTTATCAGACTTGAGAAACTTCTAAAACACATTTATCAACAAATATATAAATCAAGAAACTTCAGTTGTGATATTAATCTATTATGTTTGCAGTCTTTCCGATCAAATTTAACGGTGTGACGAATATAATCAGAAGAGAGTTTGTTTGTTTTTCAAATTTAAAAGTGCCCTGATTTTTTGATGGAGTAGAAAACTTAAGATTTCGATGTTTTACAGATACCAAGATAATCTTGTTAACTTTACCTGATATTCCACTGATAGATGTCAGCAGATAGTCTACGTCCAATGAGCTTCTGATCAACTATGACTCTCTCTCTCTCTCTCTCTCTCTCTCTCTCTCTCTCTCTCTCTCTCTCTCTCTCTCTCTCTCTCTCTCTCTCTCTCTCTCTCTCTCTCTCTGTGCAGTTGATTATTATCCAGATTTGATGGTACACATAATTTTGTCTTTCTATTTGCTATCGAATGCGTACCATTCATTCTTTAGTTCTATAGGCGATGTTATGTATTTGTAGATCTGGTCCACTAATCCATATCTTAGCTGTAATCGCCTTTTTAAAGGTGGAAAGCTGGAGGGAGTAGAGGTGGGATTGGGGTAAGGGGTTCATACAAGCTTTTTATGCAATGACCACCAGCTTTTCATCTACTAAATGGTTACAAATATCATTTAAATCAATTTGTGATCTTATTGCTTGCATTGATTTTAAAATATGTATGAGATTTTAAAATAAGTATGGGATCTTAAAATGTAGTTTCGATACAGAATTTTACAGCACGTATTCTGTAGATTTACTAACGTTATTTCCAATAACTTAATAGAGTTACGTGACTCAGTGCATATATATAAACACTATGATCAAGTCCTCAGAAGATTTTGCAAGAAGCAAAAGCTAGTACTTAAACTTTAAAACATTATCTACATTATCGTCTTAATGTAGAAAACAAAATGGTTCCAAAAGACGACGATCTCTTTGCATGTCGATTTTCCGAACATGAGTACGACTCTTTTTTCCATTTGGTTTCTAATTTTGAAACCGAGACAAATTAAAAAAATATGTGCATAATCCAAAGCGGCTCGTAAACTTTGCACTTTTGCCTCCTATCATTAAAATCACCTTGACGAAAAGTACGACTAAAGTCGTAGTCGAAAGTATTATTTACTCAAGAGCATGAGAATGGTTCCATTTAGGCAAATATCAGATTGCTTTGTTGTGTATTGTTTTATTTACTGGTAGACCGTGTTTCACAGATTTTCAGTGAATAAATCATTCACTGTCAAAGTATTTTTATATATCTCCCTACAAATATTATTGACATATGAAAGTATCCTTCACCTCTAATTTGCTTTAAAATTAGAGCAGAAAAATACAATATACTAGGAAATACATGTAAGTGCATCTGTCTTGCACTTTTTAAAGTTCTCTCCTCACCGCTGTCTTTACCTTCTGCTATTCGGATTTTTTTTATAACGATGTCCTTTAGAAATCAAGAAAAGTCTTCATGAAAACATATGCGTCACAGAGCTTCAGAATCGACATAAAACTCAAAACTTCAGTAAGGTTTGATGGACAA
>JAEAOA010000432.1:125000-147500 GCA_016746295.1 Potamilus streckersoni
GATAATGATTACTCACTGATGAGATACAGACGACAGCATAATATGACATTTTGGCAAAAACAATTAATCTGACAGTATGTATGGCAACACTAGGATATGAAATATAAACGTTTTGCATGAGACACAAACTATTATTATGAAGAAATAATGGATATATGTTACCTCAATCAATATATATATATATATATATATATATATATATATATATATATATATATATATATATATATATATATATATATATATATATATATATATTCACTGGATTAAAATTCCAAACAACAAAAGATTTAGTACAGCAGCAAAGTAAATAGCATATTCAACTATCACAGAAAAAATTACCACCTATCTTTAGGCCCCCCTCTTATTAAATTGTCAATGTTGTCAATGATACTAAGCAACACTGCTTTCTTGCTCTTTTTACTATCTCAATGGTCTTCAAACCATTCGTCAATTCTTCAAAAACTTATCTATAGTATTTCCACTGCTGGATTTGACCCACAGCATCCTACTCCACCGCTAGGCTGTTTCGATCTACAAAAATCGTTTAAAGCTTTAGACTATTTGTAACTTTTCTCTAATTTTTTATTCAACCATTTTATTATTTTCTCTTGAACGATCATTATCTGGAAATTTCCGAGCAACAATTTATGTCCTATTACTTTCATAATTTTGTTTTGCTTTCAAATTTGTTTGCCTCTTTAAAATTTCATTATATTTTTATATCACATTTGGAGGTCAAGAATGACATGAACTAATTTTGATTTTACTACATAACCACACACGTTTCCACATAACCTCTTAAGCTTTTTCATGGCTATATGATTTGGAATAATCATGAAACAAGGTCTCTATATTTCTTGAATATGCATCTATATGCTCTATTTCTATATCATTTAAATCTGTAACTGTAAAATTTTCAGTGATTTTAGGTAAAAATTTAACTTATAAATATTTGTGTATTCTTGTTACGATGTTAACTAATATTGACATTGATTGCAAATATATGAGTAAACTGAACGTTGCTGTTAAATAAATAGTAGCAAAGCTAACATACAGAAATTATATAACTCTTTACGGACAAGAAAACTAGCATAGGATATAAAACTTATTGTTCCAGCCCATTATACATTATATTTATTATATATGGTAATCCTTTTAATATCTTTCAATATGAAAGTAAACGGGGATGATAATAATTCTGTTGTAAACGATACAAAAAGAATGCATGTTAGAGATTTGTTTAAAAAATACACTGGCGATGACATAATGTAACTAAATGTTTACAATATTTTCACTATCAAATAAAACAAGTTAAATAAGTGTAATTCTGGGAAAATTTTCAAAAAGTATGTAATGTGTATAAAGGATTGATTAAAATGATGATAAATGTGCAGCACGTTAATATGCAGATAAATAAACAAAAAGAAATTAGCCTCGATGCTAAAAATGATTTAAAATTAAAAGTGTTCAAGACAAGAAAAAGAAAACTTGATAAAAAAATCGTATATCTTGGTTATACATTAATTTAATGCATTCTCTAACTATACGCAAAACAAAATATTATACTTATGTGTTCAAGACAATGTAACAGATAATTTTTAAATATCAACAAATTAAGTCACTACTAAAATATATTGTTACAATTTATAAATGTTCTAAAAGATAGAAATATGACTGCAATTGGTTTATAAATTAAAAATGCTTCAGATATTTTTTATAACAAGATCTAGTTTGCAAATCTTACATGAGGTCCAGAAGTTTACTTTCCATCTTAATTCATTATGTGACCGCTCCCTAGCATTGCTTTTAAATAAATAATATAATTAACAAGTCTTCACGATATTATAAAATGATGTCTAACCAATTCTGGATAAATAAGATATCGTGAAATTTAAATAGAAACTGAATAAAATGACTTCATTTCTTCGTAGGTATTTTTAGCCCAACATTTATTTGCGAAAGAATTTTAACAGATAATGGTTGGTTAAGGCCATTGATGCAATAGTAAACGAAACTTTTACAACTTGTATCAATTGTTACCGTTATTAATTAGTAACGGAAGAATGCTTTCTTTCTTATTGATTGATAACTGTGCATATTTCGATTTATGCTCTATAAAAGAAAGAAAAAAAATTTAGCTAAACTATTACTTAGTGACTGACAATCTGGATCATACGCATGGCTACTACTTCAAACACGCAATTAAGTAATACATGCTTTTAGAGGAAATGTTAGGTTTCTAGTGTCACCTGATAATAAAAACAAAGCGTTTTTCGAACTATTTTGAAGAACATAATGTTGTGCGTTTTCTAGTGAAAGTTGTAATAGCTGACAGGCTAAATGAGACTAGAATCTCCATTTCATTAGACGGTGACCAGTGAAACTCGCTATCATCAAGTTTCCTTATAGCAGAGTATTAATATTATTCACTAAACTTTTCATTTTATCATAACGTAATATTGTTTATCTGATGATGGTAAATATTTGTTGTCCATTTAAAACTTTTAATTCTGTATATACATTAAAATAGTGAGCAAATATTTTTCTTTATGTTTACTAGTGCATAATTTGTCTTCCGACGAGTTTGTTTCTTTGTTTAAACATATTAATTTATTATATAATTGAGAATATTCAGTCAAGGTTGGAACTATTTTTTCAAGTGCGAAGGGATAGCCTTTAAAATGATGTTTAAGTTGTATTGGAACTTCTATACCAATATCGAGAATTCATGGAATTCGTTGCCATCTTTCCAGTGTATTTCACTTCCTTGAAAATGTTTTTATTGCCTGTTTATCAGTCCACCAACAGACATTTGCAGTAATTACTTGGCACATTGCCCATTCATATAGATTGTTTACACTTTATATAAAATTTCAAGTTGTGAGGTGTTATATTTTCTACCATCCGTTATTCTTTCAACACTAAAGTAAAACTCCATTTTGTTTGGATTATTTGTGAAATATTCCTCATTCCTCTTCTTATCCAGATTAGATCACTAGAAACATGACTAATCTATTAATAAATCTACTCTAACTCTACCGATGTTGTTTTCAAATTATTATCATGAGCAAGTGAAAGGAATGCAAACATAATGTGCATATTCTAATGTATGGCTGGTCAAACACATAGATCTATATTGTCCATAAATATCGGTTAGCATTGCTATATCTTTTAAAACATCATGACATCTTTTGTAATAATCTTAATTTCATATCCTAATAAATTTAAATACAATTCTTCAGTTTGAAGCAATTTCAAGCGTTTAATTTAAACAGTATATTTTAAGGATATCCATCTTTTCCTATTTCGGTTTAATTGATGCTATTTGAATTGTTTTGTTTTTAGTTTTATCATTATTTAGATATTTTTCAGATTGCTTTTGGGTTTTTTTTATAAAACGCACAACACATCTTGCTTTTCATTTTGTAAATACCTCTTTTGTATCTATTTATCCTATCTGCTAATGCTTTCTAGGAAGATCAAATATAGTTTTCAGTATTGCTTGGTATGGCAGTTACTTTTTATTCAGGATCATGTTTTGCTGCCATGTTTATGAATAGGTTTGTATGATATACAGACATGTTATGAATAAATAGAGGCATAAGTTTTGGATATATTATTTAAATTACAGTTGTGTGCTGTTCTTCTATATTTAACACATCCAATCCTCAAACTTTTGTTTTAAGAAAATAAGGATTATGTCACTGATCTATTTCATTCAGTTGGTAAAATTATAATTTCAAGTCAATCTGAAGATTGATGTTCGCTTTTTGTGTATGCAATATTTTTATGTTAATTTCTCCGCTATTAATGTGTGTATGCTTTGGATTTTTAACGTATATGTTGCAGTCATATCGTGGGGCCCCGAGCGGCCTAGTTGTCTTAAGCGTTCTCCGTTACGGATCACTGCCATCTCACCTCTGTCTGAGTGGGTTCGAGTCTAAGATTCGGCGAATGTTGATATGTAAGAAAGCTTGCCAGTAGCTCCTCCTGGGTCGTTGGTTCTTTCCGCGGATTTCCAGGTTTCTTCCTCCACCATTAATACTGGCCTCCATGTATAGTGCTGAAAAATGGCGTTAAGATGCAGAACAACAACAAAAGTAGTCATAATGCTACGATGTCAACAGTGTAGTAGTTTGTAGCGTGATTTCTAGCACTGGGGCAACATACCGCAGACATGTAGCATAATGTCCCACCCAGTCAAATTATCATGACACCAAGCCAACCAGTCCTAGCACTAATCTCTTAATATATGACCTCCTGCATCCGTAGCGGACGCTCTAATGACGAGACTACAGGAGCGGTCGGTATAAATGAATAATACATCTCAGTCTGTTATCTTTATGCACCTGATTTAATTTATCAAATAACAATGTGTGTTATGCTACGAACACCGTTATTTAGAAACTTGTTTTCTATGTGTTGTGATTACACATTGTTTCTAAACTAATTACCATCAGGTGGGACAGAAGCCTCACTTCGTTGGTGTCGCGTATATGACCATGATTATACCTTTGAAGAGATACACATGAGAGACTGAATTTTCCCGTGTTTACATTTTATTTTCAAACCCTCATTAAAGTGGCACAGTAAGCTAGGGATGTAGGAAAAACTAAAAGGCGGGAAAGGGGAGATGGAAGTTACAAAGTAATTATATACCTAGACTAGGAGTGCACAATATGTCGATCGCGATCGACTGGTCGATAGCGAAGGTAGTGTGAGTTGATCGCGTAGCATTAAAAATTAGACGTCAGCCTATACATGTTTTGCATTTTTATGGTAGGTAGATCATTTTGGTTTGGTCATTTTATAAGTAGCTCGCATGCTGAAAAGGTGTGTGCACCCCTGACCTAGACGACTGCTTCTTAAGACATTTTGAGAATGGTTAGCTGTCACGTCTTGGTAAGCTGAGGTTATTGCGAAATCTTTTTTTTTTGTTGCCAAAAATAATCTTTATACCAATCATCATGGGTGCTCCGTAGCTGAGAGAAGCTATGATCGTGTCCCTCCCTGATGTTTTCTACAGCATGATTAAAGTACTATACAACGTAATGTATTAACGAACAATATATTTACAGTCTTATCTGTTTTGGCCTCTTAGATGTTAAGGTAATGTATGTTGCAAACAAGAAGGTTCTATATCTTCATTAGAACAGAAATGCATCTCTATATAATTTTATTTCACAAACTTTGATACGATATCCTGCAAAACCAATCGCAGTGACGACGAGTACAATTTTACTTCAAAATTGAATCGGTATGATAAATCAGGCCAATTTTTCCTTCAAACTGTAAATTATCTATCGATAAGACTTCACTTTCTTTGATGCCCATGTGCTTGTTTCACTGGCTCTTTGTTAACATATGCTTGTTCATGGATCTTCATAAGAAAAGAGAAAACGTGAAAAGTCCATTTTCTTTATATATGTCAACGATGGACATTAGCCTGGTTTAATAGTGACGTGTTTTTAAATTGATTATACTTTTTTATTCATGTCTTATACATGCCCTTTTTCATTAGCACAATACAAACAGAGAAAAGGACGACAAAATGTGTATGCCAAAATTTTATTCATATTTATGCACACAAATGCAGTTGGTCTTCAAATGTCTAACAAAATCAAAATAAGATCATAGGATTGCAAAGATAATCTATCGTCACATGAGATAAATTTATATACTATGATATCCTGAAATGGCTCGTTATGAAAAACTACTGTTGTGTTAGGAAGAAGAAAAACAAACAATTCATATGTTCATTGTCAGGAAGTAAAAATTAAAAAAAAAAAAACAATTCTGATGTTCATACATGTTCGAAAAAGTACACAATCTCCTGCCTATGACACGCCGGTTCTGGTTCATAGTGGTATAAGTCATTGCTTATACACTCACATTATAACGAATACAATCCCTAACCCTCGGCAAACAGTATGTGGGTTGTAGGAGTAACGATACTGTTCATGCTCTAAGATACAAACAAATTTCTCACAATATTGAAGTCTGACTGGCTTGTGTCTTGACCCTGGTCAATTAAACGTTAGACATTTTAACTGAGTCAGTTTAAACACCAACAGAACTAAATAGAAGGAAACACAACAAAGCATTCACTTTATAGATCATCTCAAATATCACATTTGAGCAACTGAATTCAATATTGAACAACAGCGATGATTAAAAAAAAATAACGAACATCATGTTCAGGTTAACGCCTTTCTGATTAGAGTGTTGATGAAATCTATATTGCATTATTTCATCAACGGATCTGAATAATCGATAAGGAAAGAAAATAGAAACTAAGGCAAAATTAAAAGTACGCTGAAATTTTGAACAGAGGGAAAGACTGGCATAACATGTTGAAACCGATATACAGCTGGATTTTACATAAAATAAAATTGTATAATTAACCAATATTTATATAGGTTTTTTGCAACCTTGAGACCTGGTTATATGCGTAATTAGAATGTGATATCATGCGTGTACATTGTAATATTTAGTTTCATTTTTGAGACGGACTACTTGCGTCATTTCTTTTACCTTCATGTCTATGTCAATTGAAACTAAATCAGATTGAAATGTTGATAATTGATTACTGGAATTACCTCGATGAACTATCCAGATTTGATCATGTAATATCAATTCTTGTGCACTAGGAGAAAACAAAACCGCTATAGTTTAGTAGTTGTGTGTCGCATGTGTATGTGGCATAATAGCAGATAATGTTCTTAATAAAACATACGTGTCTATGATACATAACTTATATACATATATAATTAAGAAGGAATAGATCATATATATTTTCATCTTATTTATATCGATCAATAATATATCAGAACATTTGATCGATCAAGAATATATCATAACGTTTTATCGATAAAGAATAGATAAAAAATGCTATCGCTCAAGAATAGACCAGAACATTGTATCGACTAAGAACATATCAGAATATTTTATCGATCAATAATGCATCGCAGTACATCTACCTATATAATGTTGCTCTTCCTAAAAAGAAATCTCTTTTTGATCATAAAAACAACTAAGCTTTCAAATGTTTGCAATAACACGCATTAGTAGTTTGTCATATATATATATATATATATATATATATATATATATATATATATATATATATATATATATATAAGCACAGCATACTCTATAAGTACAAAAACAACATATTATCTGTGTACGACGTCACAGGAAGCAGGGTCCATGTAACCATGATATATATTTTGTCCCGTGACTAGAGACTTATATAATAATAATATCCGTGTTTTAGGTGAGTATTCTTGTAGTTCACATGTCAAAAACAAGAACTCACATTCTTTTGTCACTCTCCATATTGTTTGAACTGTTAATTGCTTGCTGTCTTTTAGGTATTTCTTTGCCTTTGCAATGTCAAGCTTCTGTGTTAGAAGACAGCACTCTTTAAAACGTTCGTCAACAAGATTTAATAACAGATATGCAGTATCACGATTAACTAATTGGATCCAAGCACCAGTCTGAAGAAAAAACAATTATCTATTTCTTTTATGCATAAATGATGATGCACAATTTTTGTCAGAAACATTATATCTGCTCTACGGAGAATAATTTAACAGTTCACTAAACGTTCTTCTCACAATTTTCCCCATCTTGTCAGCAAGATAGCATCATACATCGTGCCATGTCAAATGATAGTAAAAGGAGGTCCGTTGGCTTATATCTTAACATACATATATCATCAGCTTTCGGACGCTGACGCTGTCGCATCCTCTTCATTTTCCGATGTCAACTCCCCATCTTCCATATCCTCAGCAAATTCTTGTTTTTTCTTGGCCGAAGCCATTTCAGCCGCATGCTTCTTCCGCCATTTTGTCCTACGATTTTGGAACCAAACCTGAAACGAAAAATATATATGATGGATAATTAGCACCAGTAAAAAAGAAAAGAAAGAATAAAAGGAGGAGGAGGAGTAGAAACAAAGGTGGAGTTGTTGCTGATGCTACTGCGGCGGTTGCTGGTTGTCATTGTGACGTTAGTAATATCACTAATTTTAGAATCGAAATTTCAAACTTGCGCATCTATTGTTTGATGAAACGCAATATTGCAGTTTTGGGAAAAGATCAAAGAAAATTTAACTTCCTGATTCATATAAACATCAGACCATACACCACGAGCACTGATGTGTAGCTGTTACTGTGGTAACCTGACTTCACATCGCATCATATCCTGGGAATGTAACTACAGTTTTGTGACTCTCAGCACCTGCATTCAATGATAAGAAATTTCCATTGTGTCTTTAAGACACTTAAATCGTGACCAGAATGAACTTTGTGACACATTAGGCAAATTATGTTTCTTTCAATACCCAGTTTTCTATGCCACCTGTACGATAAATGACAAGGATGAGTGGTCGGGATTAACTGTTTACAATAGCTCTACCTCGAATGCCGACGGTAACAATAAATTGCCGTTTTAACTTTCGATACTAAAAGAGCAAAAATAAACACAATTAAAGGAAACGTCCGTGAAAGTTTTCATATATAAATGAAATGTATAAAACCCCAATGTTCAAGACAATACTTTTGAAACTTAACCGTATCTACCGTGTTTTAAATCTCAACAAAAAGTATAAATGGCGTGAACCAGTGAAAAGTCGCTTTATGCCCATTGCAGTGCTAAATACAGTACAACTCAGAATGTTGTTTGAGATAAATATTTTAATGAAGCTTCATCTACACGTAAAACTAGAGTTGTGTTCGCTTTTAATTCGACAACGCTTTTTGGAGGCTCGAGTTTGTGACGATTTCCGATACCAATAAAGTAACAAGATGACGCTGTAAACTACAACTATCACTTGAATACAGATAAATCATGCTTTATTAGGTGCAAAAAATGTAAACTATATATTCATATTTTGAACTAAATGCCAGGAATCGCTGACAAGTAAGTTTGTCATATTTAGCATGGAAGTACTGTAATCACGAGTTTCAACTGTAAAAGCTATTTGGCATTGTAAACATTGTGACGTCACAGACAGTTTCGATGGTGTCAATGATAATATTTTACTTTGAAATACTTTTATTTCGTATAAATACAATCAACATAATATATTATGGTGTGGAGATTACATAACAACTGAATAAATCAAATGAAATGCGGACTTTCCGTGTAAGTTGTACTCGGCAATAATAGAGTACTGTGTAATAACTGATTGCATTTCATTCCTCGCTCATTTTTCAAAATCATCATACAACATAATGTTAAAAGACAATATTTTGCTTTTGGAGTACATCAAAACTTAACTTCTAAAAACACTTTGAATTTGCGATAAAACGTTCGGCGTTAAATGGAGATGGCCAGTAGAAAGCCATCTGGCATTGTATTTAAACAATCTTGTTGGAATCAAAATATGTGGCCATATTTCATTGGAAGCTTGGTCACAAATTTTACAAAATGCTACACAAATATATTGAAAAAAGGTCCCATATGGCCTTTCCCAACGGAATCTTTGCTTGATCTCGAAACTTCAGAGTAAAATATATTTGTGACTTTGTATCGTACGGCAAAACGTAATCTTCTGGCAATTGAAAAGGCAAATATCAAGAGCAATCTCGTGGCAAGAAAAAGGAAACGATGAAAAGCAATCTTGTGGCAAACGTAAAGAAAAGATAAGATAAATCTTGTGCCAATAGTAAGGTAAGGATTTACCATTTAGTCATGTAAATTACGTAATGATATTTCATTTATTACACGAGCATCCATTGTCACGGAAAAGAGGCTTTAGAAAACGATTTTGAAAATCAGAAGAACGAAATTTAAGACATGACATAATTTGCTTTGCAATCAGTATTACACTAACTTTTAGTGCAACCTTTTAAAATAAAGTCCACAGCTTTATCTGGACATCGACATTGACTCTACACTACTATATTTGCCTCCATAATAATCGATTATTTTTCCGGGGTGGGGTGGGGTGGGGTGGAGTTAGTAAGGGGCAGCATAAGCATATTTATTAAATATTTTAAATTGGAATGAGACTAAAACTAAACTAGACTTTGGCTAATTCCTTAATTTTTTTTTTCATTCTGAAAACAATAAAGCTAAACAGATATAATCTTCAATAATTATCTTTATTTTACTTTCAATACCAATAGGGAATATGTATAGAATTTTCATCGTGTTTTAATCATCACTTCACAAGAGTCCTAGTGAAAGACGTAAAACATTTCTACTTAGTTTAAAGGCTAGGGTGATGTTTTATGAGATTTCCGATAAGTTTTGTATACTGGTTATACGCCTGTATCTCTTCGTCTTCTTAGAGAATTATGTGTACTATATTCTGTTTTAGCCCAGAAGATTCCAATAACGTGATTACTGACTTCCAATAGCGTGATTATTGACAGTTACAGTAATCACTCTACGGTGGAGTAATTATCAAAAGTCTAGAACAACTTGCCACTGTTATTCTAGCAATCGCGCTTTAAGCGAGGCCTACGCAATGAATGGGCAAACGTACGCCGTTTAAATAAGTCACTTGAAAATGAAAGGATTTAGTATCTTACTAAGACAAGATAACTCATGAGAAGATCAAAGTCACCGAAATAAAGGCTACTCTTTTCTTTAAGGAACGCGTCTTACGAAAATATGCACTGGTCTTGTTAATACGGGTGGCTGAGATAAGGTGGATGTGAAGTGTGGTTACTGGTGATTGAGGATGATAGAAATTGATAATTCTGTGGTAGAGGGTATTTGAGGATTGGAATTTAATCAATGTGAATTCATAGGATTATTTGTATCTACTTTATTCTCAATAGAATTGCTCTTTGAAGACAACGAGACCGCATCGTCAAACAGGTGTCAGGTGTATACAACAGAAGCATAAGTAATCATTTTGTCGCTAAACTTTGATAAATTGAGTGAACTTAATGTCCACTTTCAATGACCTTTAATATAAACATTTTCATAATAATAACAC
The DNA here is from genome assembly GCA_016746295.1 of Potamilus streckersoni. NCBI lineage: Eukaryota > Metazoa > Mollusca > Bivalvia > Unionida > Unionidae > Potamilus > Potamilus streckersoni. The sequence goes on from JAEAOA010000432.1 coordinate 135,961, forward strand.
TTTCAAAGAACGAATTCATGAAATAAATGTTACAGACTATATGTATATCGTGACTGGTGATTTAATTAATCGAGAATAGTGGGAATAACTGTTCTCCATATGCAATCACCTTGATGCGATATGATATTTTTGAGGATAGTGGGAATAGCTGTTCTCCATATGCAATCTCCTTGGTGCGATATATTTTTGAGGATAGTGGGAATAGCTGTTCTCCATATGCAATCTCCTTGGTGCGATATATTTTTGAGGATAGTGGGAATAACTGTACTCCATATGCAATCTCCTTGGTGCGATATATTTTTGAGGATAGTAGGAATAGCTATATTCTATATTCAGTCACTTTGATAGGATATGCTGTGCTTTTGGGGATAGTGGCAATGGCTATATTCATGTTTAGATTATTCTACCACAAAGACATGTTTAGCTTAATCCACGAAGTGACCAATTTATGAAAATTGATGACTTCAAACAGTTCATGATGAATGGTTGAGGCAAACTGAATACAAGTACTTAACAAATAAGTTGTAACTACAATTTAACAATGATATTTATGTCAAGAAGCAAATTTACCTCATGGAAACGCTAAAGGCACTTTAAAACTTAAATTGAATGTATATTTCATAAGATTACAAATGTGTGCTTGTTAATTTTCATAGATAACGAAAATTCAATGTACTTGGTATTATTGCTTTCTGAGTATACTCAGAGACGGACTTTGACATAAGCTAAACAAGCCACAGCTTTGGGCCTCACAATCTGAAGTGGCATCTCAAACTTTATGTTTTTACACAGCCTTATCATCTGTTAACACCTATCAAATAGGACATCGACAGCTTCCCATAGCTTGATAGGTTAAGGCCTCACCTCTAAACCATGACCTGAGTATACTTTAACTTTCTTCAATATACTGACGTAAACATTTTCAGCATTGAAATCCACAACTAAAAATGTATAGCTTAATATGAGCAATATGAGCAGATCGCAATATAACAATATTGTTAACTCTTCATACTAAATCGACAAACAGACAGATCATACATATTTCGTGTTGTTTCCCTCGTAATTTTTATCAATATTGTCCTTTTTGAACATCTTAAGAAATATGCATAGATTGTGTTCATGCAAAGACTATATTTATCTAAATGAAGAAATTCCACTTCCATCTTTTAAAATTAATATATGTATGTTAGTTAGTCTTAAATACTTTACCAATTATGATTTGTTAAATTTTATTTAAAAATGACAAATATTTTTTTTTTCTATTTTATTCACTTGTTTTGGGGTTTCTTTCCTTAATTGATGATGGAGTCTTGTACCGCGAAAGACAAAAATATAATCATATTGACCACGCAAGTACACTCAACAATGTAATAATTTAATTTTAAGCAAACCATATATAATTTTTCTTAATACTATTGTCATCTGTTGTTTCCACTCATTTCAATCAATATGACCGGGTTTTCTGTGGCTAATAAATGCCCGTTTTATCAGCAGTTTGTATCTTTTTTTGCCCTGACACGAATTTATACAATATTACCTTAAAAACATACTGAAAATCGAAAGTCGTCAGAGAAAGATGTAGAGGGAACTACAGCCTGAACATGACTTGCTCGATGATAATAGTAACATCAATGAAGATTACCGTAAGAATCCAAGAAGATCGCACCTGCCTACAAGGTTATTAAGAACCAAATCAAATACGAATGCCAATAAAAAATAAAATAAAATAAAATAAAATAAAAAATAATTTTATTAAAGAATAATTTTGTAGACCATATGAATTTTTAAAGTAAAGAAAAACAGCCTCAGATTGCCAGAATGTGCAAGCTTTTGTTTCGAATTTTGTACGGTGTTGCATTCCGACAGCTGGATAAGGTAGCATGTCTGCGCGGTAGTAAAGTGTTTTGCCCAATCCGCTTATGGCAAAATATCGACACGGATCTATTAGAGATGATCGAGTAGTTGGTAACAGGTCAAAAGACATGACAAACAATATGTCGGAATATTAGAGGATAACCATGCCAACACCTTCTGTTTTACCCTAATATCGATTGCTTTCACGTTTTGCATCGTTTTTCTTTGTTATGACAAAGACAGTTTACAAAACATATGGGCAGTCTGCTACACTTTCCTCTTTCTTTTGTTGTACTCAGAATTGAACAATGTTGTTTGATTTTGATTGCATGCATGTATTTGCTTTCAGATACTAGACTGATTGAAACTTGCAAGAGAAGACATTTATGAAAAGAAAGACTTGGCGCAAGTCCATCCTTTAAGAAATCTGTAGACTCAGACAAAATTAGTTTAAGAAAACAAACATAACTGCGGAACTTTGCATATTAACTACCTCTGCCCAGACGAAATAACCTGTTTATCCACTATAGCTTATGATACAGTTAATCAGATGGGCACCTGCTGATTATTGCTTGGGTGGATTTTTTGGAATTGGGTGGGGTGGGAGACTGTACGCTTTTTTTTGTGGGGTTTTTCTTCATCCTTTTTAACTTTATTCCTTCTTAAATACAAAATATCTCTGTAGGATAGTACAGTTTTTATTTTGAAATTATTGCTTGTATTTATTATGCAGTGGAATCTTATTATTGTTTAAAATTTGTAACCATTTACAAAATTAGACAATTTTACAAGGTGTTATTTTTCCTCAACATATCACAAAAACGAAACCGAGGTATGTCAATAACATTCTGTTTTTAAAAAAAATAACGGACGCGATGTAAATAAATATTCTTTTAGAAACTAAAGCTTATTTTAAGTGCATACTTCAGCTAAATACTCTAATCTTAATCTGTTTTAACTGGGAAATTTCTTTTAAAATATTTCTTAAACAAAGATTTCCAGTTGACCTAACACAACGTATGTAAACTTTTATTTATTTGTAACTTGCGATCTTTTGTTTTAAACATGTTTTTGTAAACATCGCTTGCAAAGTACTCGAACCACCAGATGTTTATGTTTTAAAATGTTTAAAATATTAATTTTGGCATCAATATTGTGTTATTATTTACATTGGCTTTGTAAATCAGTATTGTGCATGAAGCGAGTAAAACAATATTTTGTTTCTCTTAAGTCTGCCATGGTTCTCTGTCGTATGCATTGGAGAATGTGATAGACAGGGTTAGACCTGGCCGTCATCATTAGCCTGAGCCGGATTTCGCGGTCACCTCTCGCGAGACTTGAGGTCACAAACAAAGCAACGGTTGCTTGCTGAATACCAAATCATCCAAATGTTCACACCATTTGCGAGAAGAAACCTCTTTCAGTCAACAAGATATTAAAATTTGGAATTATAGTTTCTTTTATTGCTTTAAGACCTTCAGAATTAATAGCACATTCGGTAGAGTGTACATAAAACATAATCAAGATTCAAATAAAGAAGACGTTGGAAACAATAACACATTGAAATATTATAATTGATCATGCTATGGTAGTATTAAGACGATTCAAATCAAGAGGACACAATAACATAGGCACCCCCCAAAAAGTAAATTGGCAAACCCGCAACAAATCTACAACATAGGTGGATAGTCTTCTCTTCCTTCTATCTTGGTGAAAAAATCGTTCGTTGTATATTTTCAAATAGTTTTTGAATCCAGGTAAAGAACAAAGGTTGTATATTTGTATCCATTTTAAACAGAATAATGTAACGGAAAGGTAAAGGAATAAAGTATTTTAAACGCCTAAGTTGTCTCGTTATCGTGTACATTAAATTCCCATCAGAATTGTATCGTTTGGCCTTTTTTAGTGGGTGGGATGGAGAGGGAGTAGAAAATATTTTGCTTCATGTCTATCCAAAATTTCGCAGAATAATCCAGAACGGTTTCAACTGATTCTTGGGCATTGAAGCATGTAACATTTACATATAAATTAAGATAAAAATATAGAAAGCTAATTTTATTAATGGAACGCTTCAGCGATTCAATGAGTATATTTTATGTTTTGAGTGTAACTTTTGTCTTTTTGTAGCTAACCTTGTGTCATTAAATTTGTATAATTTCTAGCAGTAAATTACTTCAGACTTGGATCTATAAAATTATTGTACTGTACTTTTGTTTTGATACAGCAGTCAGATCTATAAATTCATTTCCATAATTAAAATAAATAAATGTATTATATTTCTTTTTAGTACTATCTAAATTCCTTAAAATAACTAAATTATTTGTGATCATAAAAATAGTTGACTGCAAATCTTATTAAAGTATTAATATGTTCGAACAAATATTACATTCAGGCAGTTATTCACTGTGATTGCCTTGAATTTGCGTGGTTGCCTTGAATTTGTGTGTACTAAATAGGTCTCGAGGAGCAGTAAACTTAAGCTGTATTGATAAAAAGAAACGTATTAAAAATTGTATTTTTTCACATAGCACTAATTTGTTTCTTTTACTGCTACAACATGTTTCAATTATATTTTATTTTTGCTTTTTGTCTAATTCAAGAATATACATGAATGTTTGCAATCAATAACATTAAACAAAACTGACGTGACAAATATTGTTAATACTGAAATGCAATGCCTACTCGTACCAATAACGCGTACCTGATAAAACCCATATAAAATGTTAGACTATATTAAATGCCAGTTTAAAATTCAGAATTGCTATTTTAATAATATATTTCAGCGTACGATAGGAATACGAGTCATTTCTGAAATTTGAAACTTCATACTCCGAAATTTTCAGCATGTAAAACAGAAAAAGAAACGAAAAACAAATCAACAACAATATGGTAAAAGAGCGTATCCTTTTTATGCTCACGTGGTGCAAGAGCGAATCCTTTTCATGCTCACATAAATTAAAAACAAGAATACTAATTTAAGTGAAATAAATATGTTGTTTTTTTAAGGAACAATCAATTTATCAACGATAAAAGTAAAATTCGGTTTAAAAAATCGAAATTTTAAGGATTTCACGTTTATTCCTCTCGTTCAAGAAATATAGTACTTTTAAGAAAGGATTTATTTCGAATTTATGTTCCTTTCCTGATTATTACAGATTGTAATTTTTCTTCTCTTTTACTTTCTTTTGCATTTTGCTATTTAATATATGCAGTGTTGAGCACTTAAACAAAGCAAAAACAAACATCTGCAACAGAAAAAATATATATTTAGCACAATCTTATGGTATTTTGTAAGCTAGAACGAAGAGGACACTGCCGTCTCATGATCCGCCTACAGATCAAGTCTAAGCAATTTTTTTTAATAGTAAGCAATTGAATAAACAATATAGAGGCGACGGAATATAAGGGTCCATTTTATTTGCAGCTGATCCTCGGTCTATATATAAGCACAAGACGATACATTTATGCGTCCATAGAGAGGCAAGCAGGCTGAAGTTGTAGATTACATATAAACTTGTATACAAAAAGGTATTAGATTGCAGCCTCGTCTTAAAAACTGGTTTGCCGTAACAATTTATCTTGTTACGGAGTAAACGTTTTTGAAGTTGATTGTTAAAACACAATTGTTTTGAGAAGAAGAAAACAATCCCTCTAAATTATATTTCATCAAGATCTTTGACGAACAAAACTGACTTATTTCCATTCTACTTTTATTTTTTCAATCTGTATTTCGCTTTCTTTAGAAATCGATTAATAGTTTGGGAGACATATTATGCTAAACTGTCTCTTGGCAAATATATAAAACTGCAAAATTTTGCGTTCGTCCTCATTTTCTCCTTTGGGGATTAAAAAAAAAAAACAAAAAAGGAAAGAAAAAGTAAGTTGTTGCATCAATCACCAGGGACGAAAAGATGAGATAAGGAAATTCAGCCGTCTTAAAAAAAAACACCGAGATGCATTGCTGCTGGAAAATTTAACAACAATAAGATACAAAAACATTCACAAATACCAATTCATTAATCGACAAGTCACTAAACTGCAGGTGCGCATGCTTTCTCTATAATATAGCATTTTTTATAAACTGAATATCTTTGCTTCAAAATTTTTTTTCTTGGAAAGTTATGTTCGCCGATACTGATAATTATAGGACAATCAGATTCAGAAATAGAGAAATGGTTGGCTGGCTGAACTGATACATGCATGCAGACAGACAGACATATTAAATTACAGACGGAAAGACGTATGGACATACTGACCTTGACCTGACTTTCCGTCATCCCAAGAGCGTATGCCAATCGAGCTCTTTCCGGTCCGGCGAGGTATTTAGTTTGCTCAAACATTTTTTCTAGGGCGTAGATTTGGTGTCCGGAGAAAGTAGGGCGGGTGTGTTTCTTCTTTCCATCCTTGTCAATTATTACACCACTCTGGACTATAATAATAATAATAATAATAATAATAATAATAATAATAATAATAATAATAATAATAATAATAATAATAATAATAATAATAAGTAATAGTAGTAGTAGTAGTAGTAGTAGTAGTAGTAGTAGTAGTATTAGTAGTAGTAGTAGTAGAAATAACTCAGATGCATATTTAACAAGAGCTTTGGATGGTTGGCATAACTACATATCTCCTTGCTTTTCTTTGTTGGGTTTAGTTCACACAAAAACATCCCCCAGATCCCCTACATGTCATGTCCTTCGGAGAAATCTAGAATGTATATAATTCATTATTTTATCATGAAACAGATGTATTGTTTCGAGAAAATCTCTCTATAATGTTAAAGATGACCCTGGGGAAGTAAATTTACCAGCATAGGTAAGTAGGCCAAAAAAAATAAATAATCATATTACCAGTTTTTCATCGGAGTTCAAGCTAAAAACACGTCACATCCACAAGTTTGAATAATACTTCTATCAGGTCAATAATCATATAAGTTTTATAAATTCAATGTTTTCTTTCGCGCTGAAATTTGCCTTATTTGTCTCATCTTCGTAAGTTTGCCTTTGACAAAGACAAAATAAGAAACAAAAGTGAGTATGCTAGATAAAATAGTTTTGGACGATTCCGACAACTATATCATTTTGTGTACTGAACCAGATAAAATTGGATGCCTATATTGTTGCTAAACCGATGCTTTATTAAGGTGTCAGAGGTTAGAGTTGTAATATACCACCATCACAGTCAACGCCATGAGTTTCAGATCGGGTTAGCAATAGATTCAATATGGCTGCAAGCTGTGGTTGTGTGACAGTTACAATTTACGGCCCATCCCAGACAATTTTCACACCAGGTCGCCTTATTAGCAATTCTCCCGCCAAATTAACGTAGGAATTGTTCTATTGATACCTCACGTTAATCTGTGCTCTTTCTTGCCACCTCTTGCGGTGATGTTATCACGCGATAATTGGTTTTGATGACGAGATTTGTAATAGCTGCTGTAAATACGTCGGCTAGTTCGAGGCCCCTCGCTGAGGCCATTCATGACCCTTTATTGCACGTATTCATCTGGGGATTAGGGATACAGATGCTGTACCTTGACACCGGAGTCTGGACATCCCAATGATATGAGAAAGGGGCTGTATAATTACAAGCTGACCGATGTTCCAGCTTGAATCGCTTACTGATGCTCGAATACTTTACTGTCTAAGAAACTTCATATGAGGGTCTTGTTTGTTAGTGTTTAAAGAAAACAAAACAACAGGTAGAGCTGCCATTGCTCAGGATCTGATGTGATTTGCCACATAATCAAAAAAAAAAAACATAATACATTTTCACAATGTTTTAATACTGAGTAATCTCTCTCTCTCTCTCTCTCTCTCTCTCTCTCTCTCTCTCTCTCTCTCTCTCTCTCTCTCTGTATATTTATGCACCCATGTGCATATATATATATATATATATATATATATATATATATATATATATATATATATATATATATATATATATATATATATGCACATGGGTGATGTACTAAAAGAGCGTACTGATGTAATTCTGTGAGAATATTTACTGAAAACGACTGCTGAGAATAATCCTTTTTTTTTCCTATAGAGCATGGTCATTTCTGTATAATCCACGTACTGTATATTGTAGAAATTAATTATTGTTCATTTACTTTGCGCGTGGTTTTTTTCTTCACTTTTTGAAATTGTGTCAATTGGGAACTTTTGCATTAGATGGAGAAAAGAAAGAGGAAAAGAATGCAGCTGACATTTGCACTCACATTTCTTATTACTGATCATTTGGCATAATTTGGTTATATTTTACATGAAGATCATAGTGACGAACAGTTAAAACTGAAAAATTTAAAGAGAAGTAAAGTCAAAATTTGTCTTTCTTGTTTTAATTGTAATATTCTGCCATTGCCGAAATTGAATGAAAAGTATAGAGTATGTGATCTTACATGTCCGTATAATGAGGAAAGTTTCGTTTATCGTTGGGGAAGACATTATGGGTGGGTAGGGAATGACCAAGAGCCTTTGACAGGAAATTTTAGTTTATCTTTAGGTTTACAATTCTTATTGAGAGAATACTGAATAAAAATAACATAAAACGCACATGCTAGTTTGAATAGTCATAGAAGCCACTTTATAAACTTTGTTTATGTTTGCCTACATTATCCATATAAAAAGTATATATGTAAATCTCACCGCAATTTCAGATACTATGTAAACATATATAGTTTTATCGGAAGAAAGAAAACTCTGTATTGTGGATTACAGCATAGACATGAAAAATAATCTAGCAGCTAATAGTGAACCTCTCAATAATATTTTAAAGGTATTATCATATATTATATTTATATGTATTTCTTAGTCAATCATGAACGTGTTTTTCTTTTTAGAAAATGACCAAAAAGCTTCAGATTTTATATTTAGTTGGTAACTGATTTACGAAATCCTTAGGAGCAATAGTAAAACAAATAATTTAATAACACGAAATATATATTTTGCAAGCTTCGTTGAAATGTAGATGGAGTAAATGTATGAATTTATTTATTTATTTATTTATTTATTTATTTATTTATTTATTTATTTATTTATCATAAAAAGTTCGTAAGGTACAGCACTACTACTACTACTACTACTACTACTACTACTACTACTACTACTACTACTACTACTACGAAATAATTGATGTGTTAATGATGTAACCAGTGCTTTTTATTTTTTAAATAAAATAATATAGATATACATTTATTCATTTACATTTTATAATCATTACTTCGATCATTTCTTTATTATTTAATTGTGTTATTGATTTATTTTTACTTTTTGCATGTTTATATATTTGTTATTCGTTATCTATTTGTATTAAATGTTTGAAATTTAAAATAGAATACCTTTGTATTTAACAATAACAATAATAATAATAATAATAATAATAATAATAATAATAATAATAATAATAATAATAATAATAATAATAATAATAATAATAATAATAATAATAATAATAATAATAATAATAATAAAATATTAATAAAAAGTAGTAGTAGTAGAAGTAGCGTAATAGTAGAAGTGATGATGATGATGATGATGATGATGATGATGATGATGATGATGATGATGATGATGATGATGATGATGATGATGTTATAAACATTCTTATTGCCACCACACCAACAATAATGGTACACTTATCACCATTCAGCTTTGATGGAAGGGATGAAAAGTTTTAAAATCCATATAAAAATTCACAACTATATTGTCAATTTTTTTGCGTGAAAACATGTGGTTTTTCGTTTTTTGTTTTGTTCTTTTTATTAGGGGAAGGGGTCAATGCCATAGGTAAGAAGAGTTAATTTCTGACAACCAAAAATCTCTTTGGTATGTTGGAAAGAAGAAAATTGTTAACTAAATTAGCATCATATCACAGATTCTCTGTTTTTTTTTTATAAAAAAATACACCGTCAGGGTCTTGTATGTTTAATAATCAAGATCAATTGGTTAGTCTCTCAATATTTGAAGCATACAACAAAATCAATAAAAAAATTTCTTATCGTCAATAATCCACTGATGACAAAAACAATCAGATGAGAAAAATATTGAAAGGATTTCTAAATACAATAGAAAGAAAATAATGTCACGTGCTTGGATATTTGCATTGGCCGGTCAACATCAATATTTACAAAATATTCATCTCGTAAAGTAAAATATCTACATTAGTAAAACAGATATGTATGCATATATTGGAATTAATACGTTTGCTTTTAGTGTCATAAATATTACATGATAGAATTACATGTACTTTTCTAAAAGAAATCCAAAAGAAACAAGGCAAACAAGGTAGAGCGTTTGTTTACTGCAATTAGATAAGTTAAACTTTTTTAAATTGACATCCGTCTTGAAATATAAGATTTTTTTTACAGGCAATCATTTTAATATGCATTTCTATCAACCATGAGGTAAAATTAAAATAATAAATAAAAAATAGCAATTATTGTGAAACAATTGATCTTGGGAATTAAGCGTTTCAAAGATTGTTAACGATGCTCAAATGCGTCCTCGTTTTATACACGAGGACAAGATTTAGGATGAAGTATATACGTAGAAGCCCTCTCCCAATCGCAAACTGGATAATTAAATATTTTTCTATTTTCTGTTATATATATATATATATATATATATATATATATATATATATATATATATATATATATATATATATATATATATATATTTCCACCTCATTATCGTGTTCATTTTCGAGCTAGAAAATTTATATTTAAAAACTCAAAATACCTAATAATAAACTGGTTTTGTAAATAAATATATTAAAAATATAAGATAAAGTATACATTTTTCACAAGGTAAATTTAAATATTTAAATAATTTACCTGGTTGTCTCCAGACGGGTCCGTTGATAACTCCTGGCCAGTAGATAGGAGGCCGGCCAGGAAGTTCTGCCAGTTTGGAGAATCTAACTTGCTGGTTGAGATACATTCCGCTTAATTGGGACAGTCCTATGGAATTGTGAATATTGGATCTGCTTAAAATGTCCGATATACCGTGTGGAGTCGCAGATTTTGACATGGCTAAACCCAACTGCCTTAATGTTTCCTGTGAATAACCAACACAGTTTGTCGTCTGAGACATTAGTCCTTCACTTGGCCCCACCCTGGAGGACCCGGTCCCCGGGGCTTTCATCTCTGTCATGTTGTGTAAAGCCGCAAGGGGCGGACTGTTGAAGACGAAGGTAGACTGTCTCTGGTTATTTGCCATATTACCCATGTTCATGGCCATGTCCATGTTTAAGAAGGATGCCATGGTGGGGCTTGGAGTTTGGTAACCAGAAACGGTGGTACCCTCTCCGGAACAATAGTCCAACATAGTCAGTCTGAGATACTCCCCTAAATGGCAACGATCATACAAAACAATCACTAAAGTGGTACAATATCAAATGTCCTCTTATCTTAATTTACGATAGTCTATGGGTACTCATGGCAAAATCAACACCAAAACATAACCATGTTTCTATACCCTTCTATCGACACTAATTTTGCATGCTCCCGCTTCCATATGAGCATCAAAAATTTGTTTAAAATCACAAAAACTAAAGTGATAACTTCTTTTTCCTAATTTAAAAAAAGATTTTTAAAAAATTATGATGCGGCCCAATTTGGTCACTGTCTACAACTTGTCACACAAACACAAACAGTCTACTTTTCCACTTCTCTT
>JAEAOA010000432.1:152500-512500 GCA_016746295.1 Potamilus streckersoni
AGAATACCTATTAAAGATCTGTCTTCATTAGTCTCGCCATTTTATTATCGCTCAGTACATAATTTAGAATATAAAATCGACTGGTTCTGAAAAATAATTTTAAATAGATACTTGGCTGGATGTGAATTGTATTTAAACATATAATCGACTGGTTTCCACGATTTCAGAGCGAAAGGACATGGCCAATAGAAATACTGAAACACAATAAAATCGTATTAGATGATTGATCAGAGCGCATGAGATTCTTCAGCATATTCAATTGTGAAATAACGTATGGGAAAGTTCTATATTTCAACAGAAAATTATAATGTGTTGAGTAACATCAGCCAAATAAATTATGAAATGTGCAATAACACCGTACAAATAAATTGCAAACTATGCAGTAACACAGGCCAAATAAATTATGAAATGTGCAATAACACCGTACAAATAAATTGCACCTAATTTATTCATTAAAAAGGGTCTCTGCTAATCAGCGTGAATTAGCTAACCACTAATGAAATTTATAGTTCAAAAAGTCACAGAAAGTTTTTCAGGAGTTATGACTTTTTAGAAATCATACAGTTTCTCTAAGCCAAAGTGTGTGTTTCGGTTTTTATTTTCTCAAAATATTCAGGTAAAGAATGTAACATTTGCAAATTTGTACTACCAGAAAAATAATGAATAAGATATCCAATGTTGTAATGTCTATATGCATGCAATTATAATTATGCATATTCTGTCGTTGGTGTGAATGTAGTGTAAAGTTGCTTTTTCTGTCCGTGCCTAATATCTCAAGATTTTTCATTGTCTTATCAAAAATAAAGAATTCTTACTAAACGCATTCAAAATTTCACATTTTTGTGCATGTACATAATAAAATATCAAGACCGAAGTCCTTTTGGGTTAAACTGAATTCTCGGGGATGTGGGTCAATTAAAAATGAGATGTGAGTATATGTATTATCATATACATGGTAAAGATTACATATTTTGACAAAATATCAATTGAGAGTCAGTCAAAAAATATTTATAATTAGTGTTTCAGCGTATCCATTCGTGTATTAGTGCTGTGCTCACTCTTAAGCGTTATATGATTGTTCAGTACAACATAAATCTATTTGAAATTCAGAAATAATTATTCAGTAATACAAGAAAATTTCATTATGGAATACATAAATTATTATTCAGCAATTATAAATAATGTAAATATGGAATATATAAATTATTATTCAGTAATTCAATATAATTTTACATAAATTACTATTGAACTTCAAGTTTGGGATAGGATTGGGCGAATAAAATTTGATTTCTCATTTCACATGCTAATTACACATATATTACGAAATTACATAGTTTTTCATCACAACTACAATTCATCAACTCTGCACAGTTTATTATAGATGGGTGTTTCCAATAAAATCTTCCAGTGAGGGATTTTATTAGCAGATAATGCTTATTCCAATATTCGGCTACAAGATCATTTTCAGCACCAATAATTGTATCCTGGGGTTTGTATCCATTCGAGTAAAGCCAAATGTACCTGTCTCAGTTCTCAGTGAGTGAGAGGAGAGTCTAAGTTTTGTCAGTGCTGTTCTGTATTTGCGATCCACCTACAGCTGAAGCTAATTTTGTTCTCCAATTTACGAAACAGACCTTTACAATAATCATCTATATTTTGATTCTTCATATACAGTAACATTTCACGTTTACATTTTGACATTCAAAACATATATCCTGAACTTTAGTTTTCAACTTTCACACTCTGGATAGCATTAGCACTTCAATATCCCCAACATCATGGGTGTACGATATTATTGTAGAATGGGCGTATCGGATACCTCTATTCTTTCTCCTGGATGACTCTACCTAGCAACATGTCTATTTAATGTTTGATGTGCATTTTAGTCTAAAAATGGCATTGGAGACCAAAAATGTAATTTGGTTATTAAAATAGAGAGGTTTCAGTTTATAGAGTCAAAGGTTATTGAAATAAATGAAAATGAATATGTAAGTATGTATGTATGTATGTATGTATGTATGTATGTATGTATGTATGTATGTATGTATGTATGTATGTTACATTTTTGGTGATGCATCTGTTTGATGACAATAAAGTGAGACATTTTTTCTTCTATTTTTCACAAATTATAACTTAAATATTTAGAGGTATTTTTCACTTTATTTATTTTCCATCATTTTATGGTTGTTTATCTGCATGAAAACTAAGATCTGTCCCGTGTCTAGAAATGTCCAGGACGCCAATCATTGATCTCTTTCTTACAATTATCGGATGTTACGAGCTTTTTAAATTGGTAACATGATGATAAAGACTTGGAGACTTTCGTCAATTTGCAAATGAAATATAATATATATCATAATTATATGATAAGCAAAAACATTGCACGTTAAACTTTTCTAATTATCTATCCAACAATATGGTTTGATCACATCAAGGGCTTCAACGGCACAATTATACCTTTCTTATTAGAATAGCGAAACAATGACACTAATAGACTAACAATTTTGCTTCTATTAACCAATTGATAAAAGCCACAAAAAAAATGACGATCAAATATTCGTTTCCAGACTTCTAATATACTATTAAAAGGAACAAAGCATCAGAAAAGAATAAATTCATAGTTTGGCATTTTCAACCAGTACGTTTTAGGAAATGAGCAAAATACTACAACCACCAGATGAATTTAAAATTATAAATTTACAAATATTGAAAACGTGAGAAAGTGACGACTGTGAATCCAAACTGTTTGACATTTCATTGGCGTCCTAAAGGTAAATGGTGCCATGGGCGACTATGAAGGCCAAAAGGGGTTTTGGCGCCACAGGAACTGGGTCAATCTGGGCAACGGTCCCATTTCTCCCTAAGTTAGTACGCTACTGTAGACCGTTATGAAGTCTAGCCATACCAAACTGCAAAATGGAGTATTACTGTACAGCTGATATGTGTTTCTTTGTGTACTATATATTATGTATTTTATATGCTGTGGAAAAATATGCAGGTAGAGCTGCAATAGTTTAGGACCTGGTGTGATTTGCCACATAATTTAATCATTCATTTTCATATAATTTAAACAAGGAGTAATCTCTCTCTCTCTCTCTCTCTCTCTCTCTCTCTCTCTCTCTCTCTCTCTCTCTCTCTCTCTCTCTCTCTCTTACACACACACACGAGAGAGAGAGAGAGAGAGAGAGAGAGAGAGAGAGAGAGAGAGAGAGAGAGAGAGAGAGAGCAGCTCTCAATACTTCATCTTTTCTATCGTTGACTAATGCACACCTGCGGTCAAGTAATTTTATGGCCATCAAGGGCCAAAACTTCTAGATTAAGTAATCTATCCTTAAGCCCTTCATTCAAGCAATTGCTTTTAAATACATCAAATCACAGGAATCACTTTCCCTTTTCATCGTACACAAATAGGAAAACTATTAACGGATTTCTCTATTACGTGTCAATTTCAGACCATTTCTTTATTGCAGGTCAAACACGTGGGGAAGGATCTGACTTCAAAAGCCCCGACTAAAGTGAATTAAATAAAATCCAGACATCCAAAAATCTACCTTTTTCAGGTGTAACAATGAGCTTCTTAAAAGAGGTTGCTTCAATTTGAAAGGAGATTTGCATTAGATGTCTGATGTGTATTAGAAAGTGGTAATGTACACTTGTGTTGAGTCTGATGACGATAAAAAAAAGTAATGAATAGTGACGACTGCGATTCTTTAATTATTATTATTATTTTATTATTATATTATTATTATTATTATTATTATTATTATTATTATTATTATTATTATTAGTAGTAGTAGTAGTAGTAGTAGTAGTAGTAGTAGTAGTAGTAGTAGTAAAAGTAAAAGTATACATACTGTCAAGACCAGGTTAAGTGGTCGAAAGACAAACATGAGAGAGAGAGAGAGAGAGAGAGAGAGAGAGAGAGAGAGAGAGAGAGAGAGAGAGAGAGAGAGATTTGCAAGCTGTGAGGTGATTTTACTCATAATAAAAATATGAGGAAATGTGAAAGAAAGGTTTGAAAGTGTTAAGCATGGAAACTTTAGGAATCTAATGCTAAAATATGTATCCTAGTGTATCTCAGACGGTGTAGTATGCTAAATACGTATCCTAGTGTATCTCAGACGGTGTAGTATGCTAAATACGTATCATAGTGTATCTCAGATGCTGTAACATGCTAAAATATGTATCCTAGTTTATCTCAGACGGTGTAGTATGCTAAATACGTATCCTAGTGTATCTCAGACGGTGTAGTATGCTAAATACGTATCCTAGTGTATCTCAGACGGTGTAGTATGCTAAAATATGTATCCTAGTGTATCTCAGACGGTGTAGTATACTAAATACGTATCCTAGTGTATCTCAGACGGTGTAGTATGCTAAATACGTATCCTAGTGTATCTCAGACGGTGTAGTATGCTAAAATATGTATCCTAGTGTATCTCAGACGGTGTAGTATAGGAAGAGACATTCATCCATTGACAAATTCCTAATGACTTCATCGATTACCAAACACATATACATAAGATATTTAGTTCATCTCTCTCTCTCTCTCTCTCTCTCTCTCTCTCTCTCTCTCTCTCTCTCTCTCTCTCTCTCTCTCTCTCTCTCTCTCTCTCTCTCTCTCTCTCTCTCTCTCTCTCCATAATTATGCATTAATTATCCACCTAAAATAGGCAACAGATGTTCTAACTCAGTATTGTTTTTTGTTTACTTATATTAGAACTATTTTAAAACATTTCAATGGCAAAAGAAGGGTAATTCACATAGAAAATGTGGAATTATTACATTTCTTGTAATGAGACCTTACTTAACTCATTTTTCAAACACATCTTGTAAACTTACATTATTCTCAGCGTGGAAATTATCAGTGAATTATGAAGACAACAAGAATAAAGACTACTTTCATAGCTGGTTTAATAAGTTCGTATTGACTGCTGTAACGAGAAAACAGACCGCATATTTGCATCCCAAAAAGCACATGTTAACCATACATAACAATACTTTAATTAAAGATCAACTGCCATCCAGTATCTTTTAAGAAATAGAATGCTAAAACTTTCTTTCATGCATTTGAAACGAACATGTATATTACCAAGAGATGACACTTAAAGATATACACGTATATTACTAATTACTTGCATCATATTTTATAATTCGCTTCATAAAGTTATTTTTCACTTTATTTGCAAATTTGCAGGCTACAAACGTTTAGGTATAGAATCACTTGGTAGTCTTATTTCACGTTTAATTTTGATTCCTTTAACCCCGTACACAAAATTGACAGATAATAATATGCCGTGCCCTTACAGCCTTCTTGCAGACTTATTCTCCTGGTTGCTGGAAGCTTTTGAAAGAATGAATGATTTACAAATAAGAGGCATACAAGAAGCTTATTCGCGTTGACGATCATTTTCGGATATCTATTACACACAAATCTCATTTACAGATATCTATTGCAAACAAATCTCGCATCACGCTTACATTAAACCCGTCTTACTCTAACGGTGATAAACTTGTACTGATAGAGGCCGGGGAAATTGGTTTTAGGTTATATCCAAAGAAAATAAGTCTTCATTATGCCTCTACCCTCTATGATAGGACGTCGGCGTAATGATGAGGGGAGATAATGCTAAATAGCCAGTTAAAACTTGATGGCAGTGAATCGAAATACGCCATTTCTTCCAATGCAGGGATTAAGTTGGATTACTTTGGCGATGAATGTGTCTCGTTACGTTTTTAGATAAATGCTAAAGTAATCCAAAACAAATGGCTCGCCTAACATTTGGTTACTTTTATTCCATCTTTTAAATGTTCGGATTTGGTGCAGCTCAAACAGATGTGACCGTTTCCACCAAAACAGCCTTATCAGACAAAATCGGCAAGAAAAGATTATAAAAAATCAACAGGCAAATGTCATTAGGATCTATAAATTTAGAACAGACATATGAAATTAAGTTTTTGGCGTATACTTTTTGTTATGATGTTTAAAACCACCACAGAAATTTTCCTATTTAATGCATTTATACTACACGCTGATACAGTCGTGGTAAATCCAAATTACCATTATTTTTCTTTATATAAATCAGAATGCCGTGTGTGTGTGTGTGTGTGTGTGTGTGTGTGTGTGAGTGTGTAGCTTTTTAAAGTAACTTTAACAATTTTTCAGTCTTATTGATACGATGTCTGCAGTGTGAAAAGTTATAGTGGTGTCTAGCACTGGGGAAACATGTCCCAGTCACATTATTATGACACCAGGCCGACAAGTCCTAACTCCTGAATACTGAGAGCCTAGCGAGGCAGGTCTTAGTACTATTCTTATGTCTTTGGTATAACTCGGCCGTGTATCAAACTCGCGACCTCCCGCAATCGAGGAGGACTCTATCCATTAAACCACCGGAGCTATCCCTGACTGACGAGCGAGTTCTTTGCAAGCTGCATATGAATTTGAAATGACAGCTATGTTGTTGTGTAAATTGCGATGAAGACTATTTTAATTTTAAAACGAGCACGTTAGTGTGCAAATGATATTTATTTACAATGGTTATTATTGGGGGATTTAATTTTAAAAAATCCCAACTACACTTTCTGGTATTTATTTGGCTGTACAAACTACATTTTCTGGAATTTATTTAGATTTGTACATTTTTGGAATTGATTTCGTGCACCAAGTACAGCAAATGCTTAACTTTAAAAGACTTTGATTTACTTTATCAGAGTAATTTGTATAAATTTCTTTACATACAGTTTATAATTCAATATCGTATTTTCCTTTTTAAGTTTTCTCGAGTAATGACTTTAGAAAGAGAATCAAATGCTATAAGCAAATAAGACTACTTGACTTTTAAACAAAATATTCATCCAGTGTTTAAATAAGATACATAAGAGATTATAAAAACTAATATAAAATAGAATATCTTGGTTTACCTAATTAAAATCAGCTTCAGGTTCATAAGAACGCATATACTCTATTCCTTTTAATTCCAGGTATATATCTTCATAGTTAACTTGCCTTACAAATATTTTATGAAGTGACCTGTGTACAAAATTACACACAAACCTTTAAAGAAAAGTAAAGAATAATTTTCGGTTTCAGACAAAAATTATTGTCAAGCTCTATTATGTATGGCATTCGATTGCAGCAGTCAGACGGTCGTGTTGCAAAACATGTCTCTGTACATTCTGTTTAGAAAGGCTTCCCTTCAAGAGAGCTATGTTTTGTCTAAAAAAGGATAAAAAGAAATCACGAAGTATATTGTTATATAAAGGCATAACGGTTACATTATTTCTGTTTCTGATGTGTTCTTGTTTTTCTTAATTGTTTTTCTTACAGTAGTTTTCCAACCGAGTGAAAGATAGCGTATTCCATTGTTAAATAAAGTTTTAAGAGCGTGAATGGTTTGCCCAAAAGTATCTTGTTCACGATAGTAATCATTAAATATTTGTACCAAATTCAAGACACAATATAGGCTTTTGGTGTGTCCAATCCCATCTGCATAACGTCCAAAATCAACATCATTGCCTTCTTTTAATCCCCAATGCCTCCGTCACGTGCATATATGCCAAATCATCTGAATAATACTGAATCTTGAAAGTTATTGGTCCAAAATATTGTTGTTTTCAGTAAAACTACATATCAACGTTCCAACACATTATGATAAATGTAATTTCTCCATTGAACCGAGAATCACGGAAATTTTTCACGCTGTACGAATTAATCCGATGTTGAATGGCAACATCAGTGGGTCAACCGACTTCAGTCGAAAGCTTGTTTTTATTATCCCCAGAATAGGTTGATCATTGGGTCGGGGAACCATCCCAAGGTCACCTTACAATCAAACATTTCTTGTTTCCTGATAAACTAGGGATAGTAAATATAATATATATTAAAAAAGAAAAGAAAAAGACAACACACACACATGCACACACATACACATGCACACACTCATGCACAAATGCATATGGCACACAATCTCTTTAGATATTCATTCTAAATAGACAAATACATGTAGGCGACATAGACTTTTGAAAATAGTGTTTTGTTCCTATTTACCATACAATCAGATACAAGTTACATATTCATCTATTGGGGTCAATTTTTTAAGAAATTGGTCCTCTTTTTTGTTTACCTTAGCAGCATATTTTTCAACGTATAGTGAGTGAATCAACCGACTTCAGTCGAAGCTGAAAGACGAGATTTGATGACGTCACCGTTGTAAACGTTAGATGCCAACACCATACTGTCTGATACAATAGATGATCCTTAAGTGATACGCTATTCTCATTAGGTGATCCTTAAGTGATACGCTATTCTCATTAGGTGATCCGTAAGTGATATGATATTCTCATTAGGTGATCCTTAAGTGATATGATATTCTCATTAGGTGATCCTTAAGTGTTATGAAATTCTCATTAGGTGATCCGTAAGTGATATGATATTCTCCTTAGGTGATCTTTAAATGATATGATATTCTCATTAGGTGATCCTTAAGTGATATGATATTCTCATTAGGTAATCCTTAAGTGATATGATATTCTCATTAGGTGATCCTTAAGTGTTATGAAATTCTCATTAGGTGATCCGTAAGTGATATGATATTCTCCTTAGGTGATCTTTAAATGATATGATATTCTCATTAGGTGATCCTTAAGTGATATGATATTCTCATTAGGTAATCCTTAAGTGATACGCTATTCTCATTAGGTGATCCTTAAGTGATATGATATTCTCATTAGGTGATCTTTAAGTGATACGCTATTCTCATTAGGTGATCCTTAAGTGATACGCTATTCTCATTAGGTGATCCTTAAGTGATATGATATTCTCATTAGGTGATCTTTAAGTGATACGCTATTTTCATTAGGTGATCCTTAAGTGATAGGCTATTCTCTCTTAGCTTTTTATATGATGCAGTACGTTTCCTAGCACTGACGCCCTTTTTATCCTTTCAAAGCATTCAAGTGCCACCAGTATTCATCGAATCTTATATTTATCTAATGCAAGCTTTGTCTTTTCAGAGCTGTTTAAAAGAGCAAATCGGCCTATCTTCATTCCCTCTCGAATCAAATCGCGACACGCGTTAATGTTATATTTGTTAGATTGGTCACTAACGAAATTTGTTGGAGTATAACATCACTACATCTGGAATTACGGGCCACCTCGCTTGACTGAATTAAGGGCTGGAAAAACCTATCATATTGATTATTTCAAAGACGGTTAATGAAAAGATCATTTTTTTAAACAAATAATTTCCTTACTTCCATACTTTAGATAAAAATAAATTATGGCAAATAGAAGCATTGAGTTTTTAATTCTACTATGTCTGAAAATTTTATTTTCATTTGCATGTGCATGTACGTATCGCAAAGCTGCGTGAGATTTCTATATGCATAAGCTAAGAAAGAAACAGTCTGGACATGAATATCGGCGAATATTGTTTAGGGAAACAATCCGTTTCAAACAATTTATACTTCCAATATGACATAATTAATCTATATAAACAATTATAAAAAGAGAGCGAAATTACATATTTAAATGAAAAGTATACATTTGCGAAAGTATTATTGTACTATTGATATGAATTACAACTTGGTGATACGATGACTGAACTTGTGTTAGTTTTAAGCCACCCGTCTTAAAACGGGTTTGATTGGCGAATCTTGATTGTTTCACAACTGTACTGACCAATCATGTTTTTAATAAGCATTTACGATGGGATTTCTTTGTTAATTTTTCTTTGTTGATTTTCAATCTTTTTATACCGTTGCATAAATCGACTGCTTTGTGATAGTAATTTTATATATTATGTTTTGGTTGCCCCAAATATTGAATTTCCAACAATTGCACAGTTGTATCCTACTGTCAATGACCCCTTTCTGTAACAACCATTTAGTCGTCGTGATGACTGTTATTATTATTTTTGAACGGCAAAATTTATTTTCTTTACTAATGACCTGATCAGTTCTGTATCACTACCCTAGCCGAATCAAATGATGAATAATTGGAAAATGTATGACAGGCTATTTACAGCAATTGGACTTTTACCCAATTCAAACACATCTAAAGAATGACACCTCATCAGTTTTTCGCAATTTCATAAACGGGATAGATCATTCAAGCTCTGGGGTTGTTGATAATCTTTGTATAGTTTGCCCCGCGATTTAATATTTCTAGTGAATAGTTAGGTTTTCTGTTCATTTCCATATAGAGAACTGTCAATATTTCGTCAGCAGGTTTCTTGTAGTCGATACTAGAGCTTGTCCCTTGCTTTTAACTCTCATAATTCAGACAGAACGCTCTTCTCCGATTGGCATATGAATATTGCAGATATCTTCAGTTCATGAACGGTGAGCCAGAGGGTTATGGGGGCTTGTCAGATTACCAGATTATATCAGTGTTCTTACAATGCCCCTCTCTGAACCGACATTCTAGATGATCTAGTTCCATCATCACTTAGACTGATTAAACCTCTTTCGTGAATGTCTTCAAACAAACTGGACCCATGTTCATGTCAAGAATTTTACAAAACGGAAAGTTAACATAATACCACACAACAAAACCCTTCGAGTGTTGTCTTGTCGAGATGAGGAAAGCTTTGATTAGCTTTAATTGGACACATCAGCTTTGTCTCTGATCTGTCGAGAGCTTTGCAGTCCTTCTGTAATGCTGATTTCGAAAGTACGGCTGCGGAGTCTCGCCGACCTTCATAATATGCCGTTGTAATAAAAAAAAATCCCATCCTTTTTTCATTTTCAACGTCGTATGCAACTGTTCTTGGTAACGGTGTATCCATTTGGATAAAAGCTATTAAAAAAGATACAGCTTTGGACAAAAAGTCAGAATTTTTCTTCTTTTTTTTCTTTTATTATTATTATTATTATTATTATTATTATTATTATTATTATTATTATTATTATTATTATTATTATACATTATGCCCCCTCTTTATAAAATTGTTTTCATCTAAAGGGTATTTTGGGGCTAATTTCATTTACTGAAGTAAAGAATTACTACTTTAATGGTCTGTCTTTCTCAAGTTCATACAAAAGACATACAATTATAGTCTAATGGTGTGTCATGCACGTATGATTTTGTTGCTTTAGGTTTAGCGCCATTTCGCAAAGCAAAATAGACTATACATGGCGGCCAGCATAACTGATGGGGGAAGAACCAAGGAAAACTCAATTAATTGGTAAGCACTGAAAATATTAAGGTAACCCCCTCCGCCTACAAAATGGAAAATTTGAATAAAGCATTATTAAAAGCTAAAACAAAATTAAATCAAAATACTTGTACATGCAGGTCGAAAAAGTCATATACAATTCATTAATTTCATCATCAATACTTAATTTGAATTTATTTTCTATTGCCCGTGTTGGGCTGTTGCCCTAAGCATATGTTTAGTGTGCATAATGGGTAATCTAGCCCTGCAGGTAATCAAGAGAAATAAAGAAATCTCTAAATAATTAAATACATTTATAGCTCATGTGATAAATTTTATTAAAGTTCATAATGTTGGGACACAGGTTACTCTATCATTTTGAAAAGTGTAATAGTTCCAACTCCAAAAAGTTTATTGATTTCATATCTTGGAGTATTTTTATTCTTTTAGTTCCAAATCTAAAAAGTTTATTGATTTCATATCTTGGAGTATTTTTATTCTTTAAGGTTATGATGCACACTTGAAGTATGTGGTGCTGGAGTTGAAGAAGGACTTGGCTACATCAACAAAAGCATACATGTTTATGAAGGGGGCATCTCAATATCCACCACCACTCGCAACATCATATAAACAGCTTTCAGAAGATGAAATCGTCAACAAAAGAAAAACAAAACAAATCATGCTTTTTTTAAATCCAAGAATTGTATGGTGTGGCATATCTGAATCCAACATATTCCTCTGAGGGAAAGATTCTCTGATTTTTGAAACCACACAAAATGGAAGAACTTTTTGGCCGTGTCTTCCTAGCCAATGCCAAATCCATGTGGCAAAACTCCAATATGCTGTATGTCTGTATTTTCTGAAAATAAAATAATGTATGTAAGAGCAAAACTATACAAGAGTTAGATTGTTATTCATTGGTAACTCTTGCTAAATTGTACTTTTAGTATTTATGGTGAATTACTTTTTATATGTTTATTTGTATACAATTATTAATCTTCTTTGAATACATGTAGATTTGATACAAGACATCATACTTGTGAAATGACCGATATTAGAAAATTGTTCTATTTATTTCTGGTACATTGTGTATTTGAAGACTCATTAATATTAATTGATAAGAGAAAAACATTTTTGTGATGATTGCAACATCATAGCAATTATTACAATTTGTAACAAACATGGTATACATTTCTCAAAACATGCAGTTATATATATATATATATATATATATATATATATATATATATATATATATATGTGTGTGTGTGTGTGTGGTTTAATGACACATAAGCACAATCCAGGGTATATAGCATGAAATAAGTTTATGTATTAGCCCAAAGAAAATACAATAGAAAGTGTAAAGTCTTTCAAAGAAAAGCTACATTTTGTTCTTAAAACCTGCATTTTTATCTTAAGTTCAAGACCATCATAGCTTGAACATCATAATTGAATGAATCCCTCTGCAAAATTGTTGCCTCCATGAGTTGTAAGCTGAAAACACTGTGAGGTTAGAAACTCCTGTGTGTAGTTTGTATTGTAAATGTGTCCCAATCATTGTCACAAGTGTAGAAAAATCGGATTAAATATAACAACAGAAATCTTGAAGAAATTTGTGTAAGAAAAGAAAAATTACTTGCGTATTGGATTATTATCATCCAAAGGTCCATGATGTTCCAGTACATGTTTGTTTTAGCAGTTTGCAATGAAATTTTCATAGAGGGTTATGCATGTCAGATCACCCTTCATTTTCTCAATTACCTCCAACTCTTCGCAGGATCAGCACTCAATTGCACAGTTTATCATTTGGCGATATCCACAATCACATCTGTAAGTCAAGTGCAGAACATAATTTTGATCATCCATGAATTTTTAAAAATCACTTTCAACATTTTTTAAATTAAGCATTGAAAATGATAGATGTGGATTAGAAACAGCATGTTGATTCTGCAGCTTAAATAAAGTTTGACTGAACAACATTAGTTCTCATCATGTTGCCTTTCAAAGTTTAATGGAAGCATTATCAAGTCAATGTGATATTATCAGTAGAATTGCACTTAATTGGGTAATATTCAGTGGAACTTATGATAACGTTTGACCTGCGATTATTGTGTATATACATTACAGAAGGCATCAATATTTTGTATGTACTGACATTAATTATTATAGTTCTGTATTCTGAGAGGGCGTGGATTCTTTATTTGAAAAAGAAAACATACTTCACTGTGTAAAGGAATAAATGTAGTTGAATTTTAAAATAATGAACAACAACAAAATTTGTGATTACAGTGTACAACATGTCATTATTTCTACAAGAATCAGTGATATGATACAATGCAGCAATTCTAACATTACGAAATCTACACGTGGATTGCATTGCTTTTAAAAATTACGAAAACTAGATACTAGATAAAATGTTTTATTTAGCATGATATAAACACTAGCATACAGCTTTACAAGCATATAACACGCAGTATTGGTATATTTTTAAAATGTCAGGCAATTAAGAAAGGCTTATCGAAAAACGGGTACATCCAAATTTACAGATTTATACAAAGAAATTGACAAAATTCCAGGTTTATTTTAGAAATTTAACGTGCATTGTGCTCATTTTTATATGAAATGCATGCTGTAAATCGGTTCTCGAGTCGTTCTTCTTCACTCGGCAAAATATCCTCATCATTCAAAGAACCAAATACCGTGTCATCACTACTGTACCCTCTTCGTGTTTAGTGATTAAAATGTGGCTCAAACCGATATCGTAAAATGTTCACGCTTACAGAAGTTGGGGAAATCATTCTCGCTATTTTCCATTATGTAAAAGGGAAAAGAAATAATCAGAATAACGCTAGCAGTCTTGGTGTTTAGCTCGCTTTGGTAACTATAGATCATATGACGTCACCTCCGGCCACGTGATTCTTATCTAATTATCTCTCGAGGCATTTGCCCGGCTAACCTGAATATTTTCTGGTAGTAACTAAAGGGCCCGAGAACGGTGAATGAAAATAAGATAAAATATATTTTTGCTAGACAGGCAAATAATAATAAACCAACATGTACGTTCCCCATTCCTTTAAGAACTACCGACTAAGGTTAAGCATTTAGCAAGCTTTCTTGCAGATCCACTTTGGCCTAGTGCGGGACTTGAACAACGCCGACTGAGGTGAGATAAAATTAATCGGAAAAGATTTTCGCTTTAGACCACTCGACCACCTGACGCCTCCAAGCACGTACGATGTTAAAAAAAAAACCGATAGGTCCAACGTAACTGGAACAGGCTTCGTATCTGATACCAGGCAAAGTTAAACAATATACCCGTCTATCACGGACAAACTATATAGTGTATTCCACAAGAATATATTTTTGTCCATGACATGTTCGATTTCTACGGCAGGTGCATGGGTAATCGAGAGTGTTTGTGAGTCGTTGGAAACATATAAAGCAGCAGTTTTAAAGCAAAATAAATGTTGTAAAAAAAAAAAAAACAACACAATAATTCGCTTCAATGTTTGCTCCATAGACATTCTTCTTCAGTCAGACAGGATCTGATAGTGTTTGCACAAATACCCTGGACACGTGATAGGGACGGCTCAAAAGAGATTTGTGCAATGAATGAAATGAAAATCAGCTAAAATTAGTGACTAAAGGAGCACAATGTTTATGCATTTTCATAAAGTTTACATGAAATAAATTTTTCATGTCGAAACAAACATCGTGCAGTTAAAATTGTAAATTGTCCGACAATCACGTTGAAAGAAAATGAAATTTATATATACGTAGAAGTTTCCTGACTAAAAAAAAGAGCACAACTACGGATAATGTGGTCAGGTCACGCCTTACTGTGTAAACCAAGAAGCGAATATCATATATATATATATATATATATATATATATATATATATATATATATATATATATATATATATATATATATATATATATATATATATATATATATATATATATAAGCGCTTTCATTTTAACGTCTGTGGTAGTAAAAAGCATTTACTTCTATCGCTGATGGGATGAACACGTATTTATGCTTATTAATATATTCTCCAACGTGCAAAGCAGTTTTTATCTGCAAGTTTTAGAGCAATAGATAAATAAGTCATATATTTTGTATTGGTCTGATGGGGATATTGAGTGTGTTACCAAATACACATCTCTCTCTCTCTCTCTCTCTCTCTCTCTCTCTCTCTCTCTCTCTCTCTCTCTCTCTCTCTCTCTCTCTCTCTCTCTCTCTCTCTCTCATATTGAAGTTTGATATATATATATATATATATATATATATATATATATATATATATATATATATATATATATATATATATATATATATATATATATGCGATCATAATTCCTTTGACCATGTAGGCCAGACACTCATTATCGCACGTAGCACAGTTTCCTATACACTGTTGCATGGTGCATGGATGGGCATGTAATTGCATGTGTGCATTCCGATGCCGATGTATCAATTATCTTAACACTCCAGAAAAGTAGAATGTGGCTGTTATTAATTACCTTTCAGCTGGCTATGCCAAATATTTGACTGACATATTATACAGAAGAAGCAGGCAAAATTTGATGCGACACAGTTTCCTATTGGTTAATTCCTAGCATATACTTTCAAAATCATATCCAATCATAAGCGTGAAAGAAGGAAGCGTGTTTTATTCAATTTTAGTTAATGTTTTATGTAATATTTCACTTGGAGCCTCTCTGCTAGTGTTCCAAAGTGCCTCTTCTTCTTCTTCTTCTTCTTCTTCTTCTTCTTCTTCTTCTTCTTCTTCTTCTTCTTCTTCTTATTATTATTATTATTATTATTATTATTATTATTATTATTATTATTATTATTATTATTACTACACGTTTCATCTGGGAGATATTGTGCTTGTTACCGTGTCTTTCACCAACAACAATCTCATGTCCGAACCTAGTTCGGTACAAAAAATCATCTATTCACGAATTAGGTAACCTTTTCATTCAGAATTCTCTCACGATTACGATATTAGTGTCTTATATTTACACGACGACACAGTCGTAACATGAACGAAAGAAAAAAAGATATCTTTTCTGCAATTAATTAAAAATGTTTTTCATCTCACTGTCGTTCAAATTTAATATAGATATCATTTATTTAAATATGACCGCTTTTAAACGACAATTTTCTATGTATCTCATTGCAAATCGGTTAATATGAGTCTATAAAGAAAATACAAAAACACCTAACCTGGGTGCAGTCGTCGATATATTTGCTTTTCCGATGTGTTTGTTTCTTTTTATTCCTCCGCTGTTAAGAGGTCGAAAATAGATTACTGTTAATTCCTGGCACCCTATTAAGATTGCGACGATATCGACGCTTGGGGACAAGCGGGGTGATTTCCGTGGTGCTTATTCTTATTAAACGCCAATTAACACCTGGCCTTTATCTTATCCAAAACAAGGAAAATATGCTGCTGCCAGCTCCCTTTTATGTAATCCGATTTCCCATTGCAGTAAAATACCAGGTAAAAACGATTGTAAGGAACTGTTTTTTCTTGCAATATTTGCAATATGAAAAACGGATAGAGAAAGAAGCAACGAAGATGCGTGTGTATCTTTTAGAAGGACTGTTAATCAGTTAAAGAACGTGAAATTAGTCCGTTTAACCCTAGTGGTAACGCAGACGGCGCTGCGCTAATTTTTTTTTCGCATGATCTCCGGCCGTCAATCTAAAACTTAAAAAAAAAAAAAGATTGGCCGGACTGTAATTCACGCTAAAAAATAGCACCATAAAATAAAACAAATGACGGGGTCTTTATTGCTGATTAGACTGCATTTGTGAATTCTGGATCCAACGCATTGCCAGAACATTTAAAGAATGTATGAGAAAAGTTATACTGCTATCCACACTGCCTCTGTAGTAGACCGGACATCTTAAACCTGAAACCACAGGAGTCTGCAGTTTTATAAATAAAGCACGACGAAATTTCTGACAACATAAAATCACCTTAACGGTATTATAAATTAACACAAGGAATGTAACCGTGACCACAACTCTCAGGGTTTTTGACCGTATTGGTGAAAAATAAAGGTTAATTCACCGGATTGGATTCATGCGATGATCGTCCGTGAGTGATGCTTTGGTACGTTACTGTTTTTTGAATGGATATGTGTAGTTTTTCAGTCTTCTTACGATTCTGAAGCGATAAAAGACGCGTGAGAAAAGTCGAATCGAGCGGAGTAATTTTGTGGTCACGGTTGCATTCCTTGTGTTAATTTATAATACCTTTAAGGTGATTTCATGTAGTCAGAAATTTCGTCGTGCTTTATTGATAAAACTGCAGACTCCTGTGCTTGAAACATACATAACTGATATTGGTAGCAGATTTCAAAAGAGTCGTTACAAGCTGGAAATATTTACCAGGCAAGTATTCTTAATTTCTTAGAAATTGTCAACGTTTTTATTCGATCATATAACGGCTTTCTTATTTAGGTTGATATATCCACGTCAGAAAGTAGTTTGCTTCAAGTCAAGAACTCCGACATAACGGCGTTCTAACGGACAAGTATAAGAAAGCATGTTTTATTGACCTTTCAATCCGCCGATTAATATTTCCGCTTTTACATTTATGAAAGCTAAATATAATTCGGATAATATCGTTTCTTTCGATAATTCGGAACATATATCTAACACGAAACGCATCATATTAAATTTATTATATATTATTAAAAAATAGGTTGATCGGGAATTCTAAAGGTCGGTAGAAAACGTTCATTTATTTGTGACTGTCAAAAGTACTTATTATAAGAAGATATCGATTTTAATCACTGATTAGCGAACGCAGCCTGATCGGTACCAGCTCTTATGTGTGTTTTTAGTAGTGAATGCGTTAACAATTTATCGTGAACCGAAGTGTTTGTCTTATTTCGTTATGGTCCCTCTAGACTTAATAACACGGCCCGCTTCAAATTAAAAATTTCTCTGCAATAGAAAACAAAACCAGCACCTCAGAATAAAGTTAAACGAAAATGAGATGGCCAAACTTTTGGGGCGTTAGGCGGCACTGGTAACGTTTACTTAAATTTAAATAAATGAATTACCAAAGCATGCCATTTCACATCTTGAAGTTAAGCAACTTAGGTTATGTTATTCCGGTAGAACGTTGTATACATCAGCCTTATTTCACTTTGGCTAGTGTCTTTTACTCTCATCATTCACATTATGATGTCATAATTTCTGTATAGTCATTACTTGCTTGAAGGAGGTAGAATTCATTGTATAAATTCACAAGATTGAAATCTGCAAATTTGTTGTACAGATATAGGCCATTCTGGGTTGGCAAAGACTAGGATCTCTCACACGGCAGACACATTTCACAGACCTCGCCAGAGTCTCGTTGTTTCAGAGTCTCGTTGTTTCGAGACTGAATTTGGTCGTGAAATCGGAACAGCGTTGATCATCTGAAAAGAGATAACAAGATCGTAACAAGAGATTGATTACATAAAACTATTTTTAAATCAGTTAAATATTCTTGGAATTCAAAAAATAGTCAACCATTTGGAATTTTTTTATCGTTGTCATTAATTGTACCGGCACAGAAGAGAGAAAATTATCCATGCCTATCAGCCTAAATGAACGTGTTTGCCTTAAAAACATATAACAAAAAGAAAATGCAGGTTTTTATTTAGTAGATATAAGGAAATATTTCTCTTGTGAAGTGGAAATATCTTGTATTGTACAACATTTCCACTTTACTCGTGAACATTTTTCTTATATTTACTTTTTTTAAAAAAAAGCAGTGGCGATACCACTTTTATGAGCACATTGGTGATTTTTAGAACTAATATTTTCATTATTTAGAAAACGTATCTGCCCTTTCTTATTGAAACATGTATTTCCATATTTATGACTATTTCAGTCTTTGTTTCTTCCGTTACTCCTGGTTCTCCATGCCCTGCAGCGAGATGAAGAGACATTGAAATGTGCGATGACTGCAGAGCCTCTACAGTGCCCGATTAAGGCCTTCCAGGGCCCTAAGTACTGAAAATATTATGGTGCCTCCACCACCTTCCTGCAAAATGTGAGACTAAAATAGAAACAATATTAAAAGCTAAGAAGGTGGGAAACTACCAATCAGTGTTGCCATCTTTCCAAATCAAAATACTCGTACATTCAAATCGAAATGGTCATATATAATTCGTTAAATTTTGTCACTAACAATTAATTTGAATTTGTTCTGGCGCCCCTGTTGGACTGGTGCTCTAAGCACGTGCTTTATGTGCTTAAGACTATTTTTTGCGCGCAAAAAAGGAAATGTGTATTGGCTGAATCAAAATGAGCGAAATTATTTTTCTTTCTCTCTAAGCTATTTCCATTAAAATAAAACTATGTGGTAAACAGAAAAACTTGTAAATACTGAACATTACTCGACTAGTTTCATAAATTCAATATTAAATCATTATCCATTTTGGATCATCCGTAAAATAACGTTTATAAATGGCAATAAAGTGTCCAAGAAACTTTCTCTTCTTAAATTTAAAGAAATAGCCTTTTCAGGTTGGTTTTACTTTAAAGACGTTGTTGCAGTCTGTTATCTGTATCATTTTGGGGGAAAAAAGTGTATTTTAAAAATATGGATTGAAATTGGAATTCTTTCATATTTTACTGAATTAACTATAATAATAAACCCACGACGTATGTATTACAAGTAATTGATTTTTCAGAGACCACAGAAAATTTAGTCTTCAGTGTGCAGCGATCTTTCTGTAAACGATAATTATTAAATGTGAAAATAGGAACAATTGATTTTTGGTGAACATTTATGTACGTAATTTGAATGTATTCAAGGGTAGTAATTATTTTATCCTCAACGTGACTCGTTTTTCTCTGTGCGCTTAGCTAGAATCAAAAGTGAGACAGAGGTTCGGCAATCCTATTAGCATTAATCAAGACGATTACGAATAGAACATGCAATTCATACTTTTGCAGATTCTAGTTTCACTTGCGTATACAAAGTGCAGGAGACAGTTTTTTTGTGCACAAATGTAATACCGCTAGCACATTCCTAATATAAAAAGTCTTAAAAATGAAATACATGAGTGAGATCAAACAGGTCCATAATTTTGGGTGGTATAATATAAACAAAACCCAAAAGAATATCATTTACTTGACCAGACAAGTCCATGAAATTCATACAATAAAAGGTTTATGCACCCCAACATGTAATTTTTCGCATCCGAAGGCCATTTTTCACAGCACTTGATGTCTACAGTGCGAATGTAGGTCATTTGCCTGGGTCATAATTCTGAAAAAATATTGTGTATATAATGGCTCTATGCAATTGAAAGTAGTTGTCATCCGGCGAGTTTTTTTTAGATATTCTGCTTGCCTTAAACCCACTTGTCTACTGCTATCGGTGGCTAGCTCTTCTTGCTAGCCGGCTACTGGTATTTCACTAGCTACATACTATGAAATGAATATGTGAAGTGTACAGGCCTCATATCAGTTTCAAGAACAAAACAAGCCTGTAACACCTGATTAATAAATATATCCATATCTTTAATTATTAAACAATAATAGCTCAAAAGTCAAATCATAGCCTTACGATAAGAAATTTGTCAGGGGCCAATTTACGAAACTGTCCCATGCCACTCTAATCCGTTTCACTTGTCAACTTCTAAGGTGTTCATCAAGTAATGGGTGTTTTGCCCACTGCCATCGCGACCTTGATCCCTGGTGGTTGGTTCAGGGTCGGAGTGCCGACTAGTGCGTTCCAAATTATTTTAACCCTGCAAACCAGCAGAATCTATCGAGGAGTTAAACAGATGTGAACAAATGAATATGGAACATGTAAATATCAAACATATTTTCCAAATTGCTTGTAAAGTTTCCTCTACGATTATTGCCGAAAACAAATTTAAATATACATCACTCCAAGTTCAAGATCTCATACGGCTACACTCATAACTGGATTCTTTCCTCGATTTTCGACCCCAATTTCAAGATCTCAAACGAATACACTCACAACTGGATCGTGTCCTCGAATTCGACCCCAATTTCAAGATCTCAGACAAATACACTCACAGCTGGATCGTGTCCTCAAATTCGACAACAATTTCAAGATCTTAAACGAATACACTCACAACTGGAGTGTCCTCGAATTCGACCCCAATTTCAAGATCTCAAACGAATACACTCACAACTGGAGTGTCCTCGAATTCGACCCAAAGGATGGCAGTATTATGTTAAAGACTCAGATACAGATATTTAAATAAATAAAATTACATTGGCTGAAATCCGTAATCTGAAGGTTTTGGTGTCTTGAATAGGAACGGCACGTTGTCATGCTTTAAGGGCTCAATCAAATTGCACAAAACGATTAGAATCAGTCTTAAAATGCCTTAACATAAAAAGAGGATGCACATGTTTTGGGAACACTGATAAGTAATAATGAGAAGCATAATTACGTAATAATATCTTTTCAAATTTGCTATTATCAGTAACTTAATGAGATGGAGGAGAGACTCTACTGATGTAATGTCAGTTTTTTCTTACCATCTTTTTTACAGTCGGCAATAATCAAGACCGTGGTTTATTCTGTACTATCCGAATGGTTAATAAATGTTTCAAGTATATTATAGTTCAAAAAGATGCCGCTGATCACAAGTTTTTTTTTTTCAAGACAATAAATAGCATGCATTAAAGATGATTTCTATCCTGTGAGACAGGGTTTGTTCATGAGGTTTTGGAAATCGAACGTTATTAAATTTTCAATATTATGGTGTTTTCATAGGTTTGCTATACGAATTGAATTAGTACCGGTGCCTTTCATGCAAGAAGTGCTACCCCTAAAAAAAATAATAACAATATGGCGGATCAAACTTGACTGGCGGGAGACATTCATCATCATCGTCTGCCGACAGGCCGATGATGAAGACTTGCAATATTAACTGCCATGTTCTGATCCTTTCAATTGGCAAAATTAAAAGTCATCAAAGCATGATGATAGATTTTCGAGGGCAAATACCCTCTCACATCAATTCGCGCCTTCTGTGTATTTACATTCCATCTCTCTGCAAATTAACCTAGAATGGCAGCTATTAGAAACGTTCATCATTCGATGAAGGCGTCTGCTGTTTTCCAGTGATGCAGGGCATCAGCGGTTGTAATTCTAGAGGAACAATTGGAATCAGCAAATTTATTGCTTGATCTTCGTATCAGTGCTGGTCTTTATATTAGAGCTGAACATTTTTTTAAAGTAACATAGCGAATTTTCGCTCTTATCTTTTCGAAATCTATATTTATTTTTTCCATAGGTATGGATGCATAGTATTTAGAATTTAAACATCCATTAGATTGAAAATGTGTCTCATTAGACTATAAAATAATACCCCCATTTTAAACTTTGGGAAAATTAGCCTTTGTTTCGTAGGAGGACAACCCATAAAATCTGTGATAATTTAAAGGTAAGTCCAGTTTAAATGAGGGCAAGGCATGGAGCTTACTAAGCAGGGAACCAGACTATGCAAAATTCCCAAACTTTTCACTGTATATTCAGATGCTTTCTCTGCTTGTCTCCACGATTTTCATTGCTTATTCTAAAATCTTTTCCCTATCTCTGGTATTCACATATAAAAAGAGAAAGGTGGTAACAAATATTAAATTGTTACATTTCTTAGATTTAGAAGGTTTTTATACCATAACACGATCTAGGTTGAAAAATGATGTTCGTCATTATTCGCTTATAAGTCAGGTCAGCTGGAGGATGTGACGGCATGTATGTGTTGGTGCAGTTTATAGTTTGACTCGACGTATACTTGAATACATACGGTAATACGGTTGATAGGAGTAAGTGACTTAGATGTTTAAGGTAGCTTTAAAATAGTTTCAGTCATATCGCTACAATGTCTGCAGTGTGACAGTTTATAGTAATGTCTAGCAATGGGGCATCATGCCGCAGACATGTGGCATGAAGTCCCACCCAGTCACATTATCCTGACATCCGGCCGACCAGTCCTAACACCTCTTCATAATGCTCATCGCCAAACGAGGCAGCTGTTAGTACCATTTTTAAAGTCTTTAGTATGACTCGGCCGGGTTTGAACCCATAACCTCCCGCATCCGAGGCAGACGCTGAAATAGGCCATTGGAGCATTTGTAGTATGGTTGAACAATATACACATGATAAATCAGTCACTGAGTTTGACTATAGTCATCTAATCGGGCAGCTCTCTCTCTCTCTCTCTCTCTCTCTCTCTCTCTCTCTCTCTCTCTCTCTCTCTCTCTCTCTCTCTCTCTCTCTCTCTCTCTCTCTCTATATATATATATATATATATATATATATATATATATATATATATATATATATATATAATGCAATAATACAACCAGGAAATGTGTTTATTTTGGGAGTTATTTCTCACCGTATAAAACAAAGTTCCAAACAATCCTAAATCAAGGAAATTCGTACGCTACTCTCAGCTGATTAAATATCAAGTAAGGGTCACGACAAAATTATATATGGTAGAAAGACCATCCAACTAATTTCTCAAAAAAATAGCTAAATGAGTTTTATTCTTCTTTTTTTCTTCAGAATTCATCAAATTTGCACAGGCTGGACATATTAAATACACACAGAAAAGGGGAATATTGGCATTTACATCATGCATAATGGAGATAATGTTGTCATACCTCTAATCTAATGTAATGTACTAAGGCTGAAATTTCTTAGTGTATTGTGCTGCTGGAAATTGTACATAATCTAATTACACAGCTAATCAAAATGGCCGCTCCCATGTTCTCTAAAAATCAGCCTGAATTAGTACATTATCTTTAGCAGTTATAAAAATAATGAAAACGAATTTTGCCAGACTAGACAATACCAGCATCTGATGGTGCAATGAATGAAGTAAAAAATATATAAGAAATAAAATAGTTATTGGCTATTTTTTCTTTCACAATTGGACGCGGACGTCCACTATCTTTAACAGTTATAAAAATAGGGAAAACTAATTTTGCAAGACTAGACAATACCAGCATCTGATGGTGCAATGAATGTAGTAAAATATATATAAAAAGTAAAATAGTCATTGGCTCTTTTTTTCTTTCTCAATTGGACGCTGAAGTCAATAAAGTTAAAATGACCAAGGGAGCGAGCAGTTTTCTTTAATAGGTGCACATCAAAAGTAAGGCCTAGCTGAACAACACCCACCAGCCATGCACCAAAATAAAGGCATTTTAAGTTCATTTAATAATACGCAAGAAATACAATGTCTTTATAAATAGCCAATGAAACCAACGACAAACACCGTGGAAATTCTTTTTCTTTAAAATTCCAACCTTATGCAAACTACGAAATTGTTGAATTCCAAATTTAAAACAATCTGAAAGTTTGTGCATTTTTCCTTCTTTTCATATCATCATGAATGATGTTCTCAACAAAACGGTACACTAACACTGACGTTATGCATTATAATAAACTAATTATGTTTATTTTGCTCTTTCTTGCACAACGTACCTTGTGTTGTGTCAGTATTGTATGTGGGATGACATTCATAATGATTACAGGGAAACTATAATACAGGAGAATATTTTGCTTCAGTTTAAAGTTGTTGCATTAAGTGAATAAAAAAAGTGAAAATGTTTCTTTTCATTCATTTGTAATGAAGTCATGGAAATAATTATGACAAAAAAGAAAAGCATTCTTTTATTTATTAGTGTGAGAAAAATAAGCTAACATTTTTACCCTTTGACAGCTGACCTCCGTGGAATTATCTGTTCCATCTCTAGTCAAACTGTAATACTGAATGTTAACATCTCAGGAAGTATTGGCAAGTTTCCGGTTCCAATCTTTTAGTATAACGTTGTTTGTTATGTTGAGAATAAGCAGTGTGCATTCTTAAAATAGTTCACTTTTTTCATCGTGCTGTAAATTGGGGGGAGTGGGATGGGAATATGATGCTAATAATACTGTTCTGTTGGGGGAAAAAAACCGACAAGAATCATTAAAATCATTGTTTTTATTCTTCCATCATAACAGTTTCAGCTTTACAACAAAAATTAAATCATACATTGGTAATACCTATGTGGTCCTTTTTGGGCCGATTTTGCGAATATGGGAATACACATTCACAGTGCCAAAGTGAACTGTCGCCACTGTAGAGCTCTACAACTAATACGAACTTCTGTGAGAGTGACAGGTGTAAGGTGAAGTTTGCATTCACATCAAACACAATGGAGAGAATGTTGATATACTACTAAGTTTCATTCGTATAACGTGGCTGAAATTTCGTTGGATATTGTACCTGTTAAAATTGTATATAATCTTAGCCAAGCGCTAACCAAAATGGCTGCTCAAATGTGCTCGAAAAATCAGACTGAATTAGTCGAAAGTACGCTATCCGTAGGCGTTATTAAAACGAAAACTAGCAAAATGTCCGCTTCTGAAAGTGCAATGAACGAATTACAGAAAATACAAAAATGTAAAAAAAAAGTTATTAGCCCATTTTGTTTGTTTGTTTTTGTTTTTGTTTCTTTTTGCTGTTTTTTTTTACAGCTTACCAATGAAATCCAAGAAGTGAATGTGACCAGCTAGTGATTTATGAGTAGGTGCATATTTGAACTTAAACTAAACTGTATATTCTGTCACCCAAAGAACACCCATTTAACATGCGCCAAATTAAAAGAGTGTAAAAGTTCTTTCAATACTACATACTCAAGCGGCCTAGTGGTTAGAGCGTCCGCCTCAGATGCGGGAGGTTGAGGGTTCTATCCCCTGTCGAGACATACCAAAGTCGTACAAAAATGGTACTAACAGCTGCCTCGCTTGATGCTCAGCGTTATGAGGTTAGTGTTAGGGCTGGTCGGCCTGGTGTCAGGATAATGTGACTGGGTGGGACATCATGCTACATGTCTGTGGCATGATGCCCCAGTGTTAGATATCACTATAAACTGCCACACTGCAGACATCGTAGCGATATGACTGAAATTTTTTGTTTAAAGCTACCTTAAAAATCAAAATCACATCACATCACGCATCACAATACTACATAAGAAGTACAAGTTTTTTTTAATACCCAGTAAAACTAGTGAAGAAACATCGGAAATACTTTTTCTTTACGAATTTCCATTAGGAACATATCTTTTCCCGAAAAGAGTTGAGATACTAAGAAAAAAATTTTGGAGGTAAACGTAGTGATACGTCCCAAATTGGTTAGATTTTGGTTGACAAACATCCAGCTAGATGATGTACGGAGAACAGTTTATAACATGATAGGACTTGAGAACCAGCACTCGGCGACGTTTCAGCAATCAGTGAATTTACCCACACATTTAATTTCAATAATATTCCTGCTACTTTGTAAAAAAAAAAGAAATATGTTAGGAATCATTTGGTTTTAATTGCATTACACCTATTACTTGCGTTGCTGTTAGTGATCACACGTGATGGATTCATTGTGGCGTTACCAAGATATTAGGAACCACGGGCTTGGTAATATTAAAGCCATTTTCATACTACCTAAATTAAAATTTTCACAAGTTTTATCTTGAAATTGAAATTTTATATTATTTTGTAAATGATACTTTTGATAATATTGGGATTTTTGACTCAAGACAATAAAAGGGATGAAAATATCTCTATATTTTTTAAAAGGTTCATATCATTTTAATATTGGCTAAATCCTAAAAATTCAAGTTAAGACTCCTTTGCACGATTTCTAGATTTTCTGTGGTATTTTAGTTTTCGATGTCTGCTGAATGGTCTGCGAAAAATTCACTGATACAAATCAAACAATCAGAAAGATTACTATATTCAAAAATGTAATGAACATTTTAGGTGTTTACTAAAGCTGGAGCATTTATTCAAATCACGTTTTGAACTAACTCGTTGCAGTATAGTCCAATTCAAATTGCGTGCTCTAAATGGTTTAACGACATGAAACGCGCGCGCTTGTTTGTGTGTGTGTGTGTGTGTGTGTGTGTGTGTGTGTGTGTGTTACGGCTCTTTGATCATAAACTAAATAACAGAATGAATCAGAGCTTCATAGCCATGAAGATTTGTAAAATTTAACAAATATTTTAATGATAAAAAAAAATTACATTAAAATCTGAGATGAACTTACTATATTAAGTAGTGCATTCAAAATAACCCTGAAAAGTTCTATTAAAGTTAAAAAAAAAAGAAATATTCTTATAAATTTTTGAACCGGAAATATACCTGTCCGCAAAGAATCGTGAAGCTGTCGAAATGACCTTGTCCAGAACTCCCTTGAACAATTCACAATAATTCCAGAATCATATTTCCACTGAATAATTCTAACAAATGTATTTCTTCTTAAATAATATCTAAGTACAACATATAACTTGTCTGCAGACTTAACGTTACAACGGGAAAAACAAGAAATAAGAATGGCTCTAGAACTGGAATAAATATAATTGCTCAGTTCAGTACACCTTCAAGAGTCTATTCGGACTATATATCGCAATATACCCCACGTGCCATATCTTACTACACAGTCTAATACTTCTCATAGGACATAACACATCCAATTAGAATTAACTTAATTCTTCTAAGATACTACGTGTTCATTGGGGAAAAAGCATATTTACTAATAATAATCTTATTATTAGTAGCTGTCCACACATACTTAAACATCTATTTAGAGATCCTGCGCAATTTTGCTTTCGTTGAT
The DNA here is from genome assembly GCA_016746295.1 of Potamilus streckersoni. Taxonomy (NCBI): domain Eukaryota; kingdom Metazoa; phylum Mollusca; class Bivalvia; order Unionida; family Unionidae; genus Potamilus; species Potamilus streckersoni. Next base: position 180,340 of record JAEAOA010000432.1, read on the forward strand.
ATCTCAGAATAGACCCTAACCTATTCACCGACGAGATCCAGCTTTGTATAATCACTACAGCTTACAGCAATTAATAAAAATTGCAAACCCCCCCCAAATCATTTACCAGGAGTTACAAAAAATATAGATATACATAATAGTGTGTGTGTGAGTGAGAGAGAGAGAGAGAGAGAGAGAGAGAGAGAGAGAGAGAGAGAGAGAGAGAGAGAGAGAGAGAGAGAGAGAGAGAGAGTGTGTGTGTGTGTGTTTGTGTGTGTGTGTACAGGGGAGACTAAATCATGTTATTATTTTTAATCACAATCACTTGCAACGAAGAACAAATATAATTCAGTTAGACAGAGAAACGTGAGAGTAATGTCAGAAATAAAAGAACGAGTATTATTACAAAGTTTGCGGCATTACGGCAATTGATTGTTTTTATGTAGCATAAACAAAGTGTACCATTCAAATTGACAGCTACAAATATTTTCCCATTTTTGCTATCGATATATTAATTAAACATAATGTGTATTATGCAAGAAGCTATGTTGACACTAGGATGAGAAAATTATCGTCACGACTCTACTTGTTCCTTTGAAAACAAAGAAAACATTCGAAAGCTTGGACCAAACCTGAACTTTAAGATTATGTGCGAAAGAAAGATATTGTTCTAAATTGCCAAAATGAAACACAGATTCCAGTGCCAATTTATTCTAGTGACATTTATTCAAATTGATAGCCTTTTAAGCAAAGAAATCATGGGCGGAATGGCCATTTTATTGGATTTATTTGCGGTAAATATTCCTAATTTTATCAGTAAAGGCGCTCAAATTTGATTAAAAAGGAGAGGACGAGTTGATATGTCCATTGAGAAGCAAATTAGACTTTGATTTCTTCGTTTAATTTCTTTTCATGAAGTAATCAGTGGCTATATTGTTTGTTATCGGAAACTCGTATTTCATTGGGCGATGACAGGGCTTTGTTGGTTGCCACTCTATCGCCCGTTGTCACCTTGCATTAGACGACCGACCTTAATAGCTGCTAAAGATACCATGCTGATGAATGTGTCTCGTAGACAACAGCTCTTTTTTTATTTTATTGCGGCCTTTTCTCATCCCTTGTTCCGTCTACCCTCCCCTTAAAACGATGTCCAAAGAAGCTGGTAGAAATCAGTGTGAAGAAACAATGTAGCACTTTCACTGATCATGTGGATGATTTGTAAAAAAAAAAGAAAATTAAAGCAGCGATGACTTTGTAATCTTTCTTCGTTTATATATTTATTGAAACCGTTGGTACGTTTGATGTATAGTTATATTCGAATAATCTGTCCTTTTGAACACTAAGTTGAATGTTTACAAAGGACGATTCCACCCCAAATATCCATTCTGGTGTGCATGTATCGTGCTCATGCATTTAACCAAAGCAAACTGGGGTACATGACTCCCCTGCCTCGGATCCGCAACTGCACTGTATATTTGTTTCTTGTGGACTACCTCTTAATATATGTTAAAATAAAAGGTCAAATGAATGGAGACATTATCATTCATTCGTTGTTTTAGTATAATACTAGTGTTTAGGTAACATACTAAAATTTATAGGGTCACGACAATCTGACGTCATTCACATATAGTCTCTCGAATGAACAAGGACGTGCTAGAAAATTGAAATAGGCCTATTATCAGCTATGAGTTCAGTCTTAAGAATGAACTATGGTATATGAATAATGCAATTTTTAAATTTCAGGTAAAAAAAGCATAGTTCTTTGCCATTATCATTTTTAGATGTATTAATTTAACTTGTCCATACATAAAGAACAGTCAATTAAAAGAAATATCAGTTCTAATAATAGTAACAATTGTAGGTGAATCGGTGTAAGGATTAGGTCTCACGTACTTCATGACCGCTTAGCTAGGAGCAGGGGCGGATTAAGGTTTGGAGGGGTCCGGGACACTTAAGCTATATATCTACAAATACACCCTTAGGGCCGTACTTAATACGGCATTCAGGAGGGTACCATTACGATGGCAATTATATATTAAGTATTAGACCGTTTATACGTAGATCTGGTTCATTTAAACGCAGGGAGTGATTTTATCCTCGACAATAAATGGACTGAGCGTTGAAAAGTCACCAAGCTTGAACTATTATGGGATATTTATTTTACTCCAGCGATGTAAACGGCCATAGTACACAATTAATTTTACTATATGGTCTCTACATTTGTTCCTCAGTACTGAACTTTCCACTGTGTGACAATCAATACAAATCATATGTTAATCTAAAATACCTTCAAAGATGACTTTACGGTTTAGTTCTTGTCAAGGGTTGACCTGCATTTTTTTGAGAGGCTGAATTGTAAACAAAACACCAGGCAACGGAACACAGATTTCACTTCCGGATCTCACCATGACCTTATTACTCAATGTGCACTGTCGCCGAAATACACACAGACAACCACACCATAAGATCACATTTTAAAGAATAATCAATTGCCTTTAAATCCTTACCAAGAATGCCAAAATCTAACTCTAGTATCACCACAAAATTTAGACCGGAAAAAAGTGATCTAAAAATAGACTGGGACTACATTCGTGGGTACTGAACCGGATTTTATTAATTGTGTACTGATTCCAGAAAGGGTCAATGTTTTTGTCAAACTTTTATATTTGCATTTTATTTTGCATGCCACTACTGTTTCAACTTCACCCATACAGTCTTTTGAAATTTCCTTGCAAGCAAGACATGTGACAGCTGTCAGAATGTGTGTAGTGCTGGTGTTCTATAGGGTGCAATTTGAGGTCCAATTGTTCTTAAGAAACCAAAACTAAATTTGCTATATCTTCCTTAATTATAGGAATTTTTCAATGCAGTAAAAACCTAATTGTAATACTTGATAAGGCCTGTCTGAAAATAGTCTTGAAATTAAAAAATATTGATATATTAAATTTTAATGAAAATTTTAAAAAATATATAAATTTTAAAAACTTTTTATTTTACAAAAAATAAATTTTCATACAAGTTATGACATTCAGTTTGACAAATTTAAGGCAGCAATGTTGATTAATGAATGGTCTTTAAAACAAATGGTAGTTTAGGTCTGTACAACTGATAATATTAATCCCAGGGGTACTGAAGCATGATAGCTCACAGTGATTTTGACAGCAAATTGCAATACGCCTATCCAGATGCATATAGGTGTACATACTAAAGAAACAATGACAGGTACTATGTTCCACATTTATTGTTTCAGGTACTTGGACAGTTGTTTGTATAACTATTATCCCACTCAAATTTAAAGTTTTGATGGGACCACTACCATGTTTTATAGCAAATATGCATTCCATTTTAATGCCGATAACTACAAAAGTCAACAATGCAATATGAAAATACAGTTTCACCTTACTGAAAAAAGATGCGAATCTCTCTCATGAAGATCTAAGCCATGTCTTTGAGATGCTGTATATCAGTGTACTGATATGAACTCATCTTGGTCACTTATAGCAGCACACTGCACATGTCCTTATGAGACCTTGCTATCACCATTGGACTACTGGAGAGCTTCCAAATTGATCCAACTCTAATACTTTGTTCCAGATACCAGACTAGACCTGAAAATATGTAACATGTTTCACTTAATTCTAAAAAAAGGAAGATGTAGGCAAATGAAGTTAAAATGTGTTAGATATGGTGATTTCAAAATAACATTCAGGTTGCAAATATGGTTAAAAAAGGTAAACTTGATAGAGTGACACTCAAAGATGTGAAGCACTGGGCATGTATTAAAGTGACAAATGCATCCTAAAAAAAGATGAAGTTTCTACAAGCATATTTAACCATTTACAGGTTAAATAACTAATCAGGTAGAGTATGTATCATAAAGTTTAAGGCAATATTGGAGCGGTGAGGTTTGATCATTGGTGCAAACATTGATACATACCAGTATAGTGGAAAGTCAAATGACAATGTACCAAATTAAAATTTATTACTATATGCAATCCTATTCATGAAGGAAAAACAATTTTAGATATTGTGAGTGAATATAGCAAAATGTAGCCACACAGATCAACTATAGGTACCAATAGATCCTATATCATCAACTAAATGTGAAATTTTCATCCCGAAAACTTGTAAACAAGGATGGATATTTGCATGTGTGGGACATATGCAATGTACTTGTTAAAATCACATGTGCAAACATGATTCAAATAATCTGTTTGAACATTTTTAATCTATTTTTAAGAGTCTTGGCTACGAAGTTATTAAGTTCAATGATTCAATGATTCAATGGAATAAAATATCAGCTGATGCTGCAATACCGCCCTCTGTCAAAGTACTAAATTGAAATGTTTTACCATACAGAGGCATATTCATGATGAAAATAACATCTTGGGATATTTTAAGTGCACACAGTCAAAACTGAGCCTTACAGATTCACTATAGGTACCATGTCAGCCTAACAATGTCAACTTTTGATTCCAAACATTACAAAATATATGCATATTTGTTCATGTCAGCTATGTAACCATGTTAGGATCAGTTGTAGAAAGTTAAATTCAAATAATCTGTTTGAATATTACTTATGTAATCTTTAAAGTGTCAGATAACAAATATTATTAGTAATTAATAATGCATAAAGCAAAATGGATCATGAGAATTTCCATAATATCATCTGGGCTACAATGTCGCACTACATCAATCAACATCTTAAAGAAACTGAACAATAAAATGGAATGCATTCTGTGTTCAACTTACATCATTTTGCTGTTTTCTTACATGCAATGGTAGATATACCTGGGTAAAGTATATTTTACCCCTCTGACCTGTATTTCATTCTCTGACAGCTTAATATGATTTTGTAGAGAACTTGAACAGGTTCTAGTATAAAGTCTTCATCTCTGTCCTCTCACTAAATACCCTATAACTATGGTTATAAACAATTACTGATAGCTATACAAGCAGATATGTGTTACTCAGGAAGTCACCCCATCATAAACACATAAATTAACTGTTTGAACCCCAAATAAATAGTTTCAATGACCTAAAGGTACAAAGCAAAGTAGAATTTTGTCTTCATGTATTTTAAATGATGGTCTCATTTTGACTAATAAAGATATTTTCTCTGATCAAATTTGACAAATATCCATCATTTGAGCTTGTATATGGTGTAGGAGTATATATATATGCTGATATCATTTAATATAATTCCCCAAAAAATATTATATATGTGTATACTTGGTGGAAATTTTTTATTTTTTAATTGTTTTTTAAAATTTCATTTAAATTTTTAAAATTAAAATTATTTTTTTACTTCTAATTTCATTTTTATATTTTTAAAGTCAATATACATAACAAATTAAAATTTCATGTATATGTCATTAATAATAAAAAATTATATCAGTTTCAAGTTTTTACAGACAGGCCATAGTACACAATTAATTTTACTATATGGTCTCTACATTTGTTCCTCAGTACTGAACTTTCCACTGTGTGACAATCAATACAAATCATATGTTAATCTAAAATACCTTCAAAGATGACTTTACGGTTTAGTTCTTGTCAAGGGTTGACCTGCATTTTTTTGAGAGGCTGAATTGTAAACAAAACACCAGGCAACGGAACACAGATTTCACTTCCGGATCATCACCATGACCTTATTACTCAATGTGCACTGTCGCCGAAATACACACAGACAACCACACCATAAGATCACATTTTAAAGAATAATCAATTGCCTTTAAATCCTTACCAAGAATGCCAAAATCTAACTCTAGTATCACCACCAAATTTAGACCGGAAAAAGTGATCTAAAAATAGACTGGGACTACATTCGTGGGTACTGAACCGGATTTTATTAATTGTGTACTGATTCCAAACATATTGACTTATTATTCACACATTGCTAGGGATGGTTTGGCAAGTGGTCTGTTAGCTCTTTCCCGCACTCGGTAATATGGTCACGTGACTGGTCATTTCAGCACTTTAGCAAGATAACAATAGAAAGCAATTAAGTCTTTAAATGCTCTAATGAACTCAAAAGATGTTTAAGCTACCTGTTACGACACTATGGTTATAAAAATGCGCAGATGTATGCAGTTATTTAATTATTTTCATTTTTCCCAATGCCCTTCACATCTCATTCATTTTGCCATTCACATACCAAGAGACCAAGTAGATAAGAGGACAATTTGTGTCCGGTCATTATTCACATATAAAATAATGGTCATTTTTATCCGTGTCTTTATAAGATTATCAAACTTTTTCTCGACTTTTGTATCACGTGTACTTGAAAATTTTCTTATTCGCTTGTATTTTTGTATTGCTCTTAACCGTTGTGTACGTAATGGAGAAACGTCACAAATAATAATATCCTATTTTGAGTCCTATGATTACCTATATAGGTAATTACAACATTAAGCAATCTGTTCACATCGTTCTAGCATTACACGTATGTCTCAATGCGTTTGGCGTTATTATAAAGACCTGCCCGTTAAGGGCTTGGTAGTTTGTTTACAAAGGCAAGGACGTGATAAAGAAGATCAAATTGTTCCGCACTGCTTAGGCAATACGTTATACACATGTTTCTACGCCTAAACAATGTTATATGTGGGTCTATACGTCGTGGGGAATTCCGCCGTAAGAATAATTTATAGAACGCGATAAAATGGTCTAAGATAGGAACTGAGGTCATACCTCGATATGGAGAGTATCGCGACCCAACCGATATTGCACCTAGTACCACTTATACATTCGAGTATTGCTGTAGGGCGAGTTACCCAAAATATTACGGCTAGAGTCTATATTTGGCAGTAGCCCAGGACTGACTAAAAGTCACAAGGTAAACGTTTAGAGCATACCGGCTTTAAAGAGCTCAAAACTATATACATAAGGAACAAGGATAAATAAGTACGTCAAGAATGTCAGGGAGAGAACCATGGACCGGACAGGGTGAGAATTTGATTCATTATCTCTCTGCCTATGTATGTATGTATGTATGTATGTATGTATGTATGTATGTATGTATGTATGTATGTATGTATGTATGTATGTATGTATGTATGTATGTATGTATGTATGTATGTATGTGTGTGTGTATGTGTGTGTGTATGTGTGTGTGTGTATGTATGTATGTGTGTGTGTATGTGTGTGTGTATGTGTGTGTGTGTATGTATGTATGTATGTATGTATGTATGTATGTATGTATGTATGTATGTATGTATGTATGTATGTATGTATGTATGTATGTATGTATGTATGTATGTATGTATGTATGTATGTATGTATGTGTGTATGTATGTATATGTGTATGTATGTATGTATGTATGTATGTATGTATGTATGTATGTATGTATGTATGTATGTATGTATGTATGTATGTATGTATGTATGTATGTATGTATGTGTGTGTATGTGTGTGTGTGTGTATGTATGTATGTATGTATGTATGTATGTATGTATGTATGTATGTATGTATGTATGTATGTATGTATGTGTGTGTGTGTGTGTGTGTGTGTGTATGTATGTATGTATGTATGTATGTATGTATGTATGTATGTATGTATGTATGTATGTGTGTGTGTGTGTGTGTGTGTGTGTGTGTGCGTGCGTGCGTGCGTGCGTGCGTGCGTGCGTGCGTGCGTGCGTGCGTGCGTGCGTGCGTGCGTGCGTGCATGCATGCATGCATGCATGCATGCATGCATGCATGCATGCATGCATGCATGCATGCATGCATGCATGTATGTATGTATGTATGTATGTATGTATGTATGTATGTATGTATGTATGTATGTGTGTGTATGTATGTATGTATGTATGTATGTATGTATGTATGTATGTATGTATGTATGTATGTATGTATGTATGTATGTATGTATGTATGTATTTATGAGAGGGGGAGGGATGAGACATAATTAATCGCACTCGAATTTGTCGTATACAGGCTTTACTACATATTAGACTGTACGACCGATTTGTAATCAACCATATACTTTAATACCATATACTTTAATACATAAATTGTCTGGATGGTGAGTTTACAATTTTTGCTAATTATGCCTGATATACATGTATATTGCATTCTGTAAAATAAAACTGACGTGTGTTCTTAGCATTTCTGTACACTTTGAAACCGGTGAGGTAATCATATACATTATGTAGACATATCTACTAGACCGGAGAGTGTACCCAGATAAATGTTGATTTGATTAGAGTGTAAGTGCTATTAAAGAATTGATAGAATGCGATCAGGTCCATACACAGCATTGCAGGTTTTGGACTGGAGTAGTCATTGGTCCAGTCTGAATAGGGTCAGTTCTCCACTGCCTTACGAGAAGATCTGACAGCGACCGCTTAGGGTCGTGTTCTGGTGACCTTTAATTTTAGCCAGTGGAAATGCAGCTTTGATAATTCTTAAACTGAATCAGATCGTTCGGCATACATTGACGTTCCTCAGCCATACTGCTCAATCTCCCATATGCGAAAATATAAGACTTCGTCTGATTGGTTGATGAAATTAATAATAACAGGTCATCAGAACATGACCCCTAAGCGGTCTCTGTCAGATCAGGTAAGACAGCGGAGATCTGAATTTAACCAGATACCATTGGCCGGTATTTGCACGACCGCGAGGGTCATTACACAACACTGCAGACTTTGGATTTGAAATAGTTATTGGCCAGAACTGCTTTGATAGTGGGGATTCGTGAACAACAATGCATACATTTTAGCTGAAACAGTCTCTGGTCATAATTTATTAGATCGCGAGGGTCCTTACACAACACTTCAGACATTGAATTTGGAGTATTTATTAGCAGGGATTGATAACACAGCAACAACAATTTTAGATGCATTCTGACGCGTAAGCACGTCTACTTCACTAAAATTGAACAAAACTGTTCAGAGTCCAGAACCATGTTTCATTAGATGTTAATTTGTGTGTATTACATCGTCTTTAGTTCCCCGCCTTCAACACAATACATGCAGATTTTGAAGAATCGTGGGACTCAAATGTAGTGTAAGGAAGGTAGTAGTTCTTACCCTTTTCAGTCCATACAAGATAAACAAAACCCCAAGGCAGTAACTCTCCTAAACGGCGTGATAAAGACACCAACTCGACGGGTTCAGTGATTACCCTAAACAACAGCATATTCTTCATAACTGTAAATAATAACGGCATAACCTTTTCTTTGCGTCTGTCTCCTCTTTGTCCTGATGAACTCAATAATCAAAATATTTATTTCAAGCGTTTTCAATTCATGTTCTTCCTTTTCTATATGCCTGTAACAGTTTTAATGTGTGTCATTCTATTAGCCGTCTTTTTGTCAAAACATAACATACTCTCCCAATCGTTCACGTGTACTCTCATAGTGGCACATTTATACCATATTTACCCCTCCCCTTCTCTTTACTGCATAGTTTATGAGATGCTGAAAATATGCACTAATGCTAGATAGAAAAAATTTAAAAAACACTAAATGACAGAGATTGTTTATCTTTACTTTTAAATATAGGATATTGTCTAATATCCGTGCTTGAATGAAGCGTTTAATGAACTAAAACAAAACACATGAGCTTAAAAAAGACCGTATGGAATCATCTTTTACCAATTCTACGACGCGTATTCTTGTGGGTACAAGGTTATACGTGAACTTTTGTATTCTATACACTTCGATATACAATTAATTCAACAGAAACTGATTTTATATATATATATATATATATATATATATATATATATATATATATATATATATATATATATATATATATATATATATATATATACATATACATATACATATACATATACATATATGTATGTGTGTGTGTCTGCGTGTGTGTGTGTTACTTTCGATGAATATCATGAATGCTAGTCCTCTGAGACTTAAAAAAAAAGACAATGGATCGGGTTTTCTCAATTAATTCAACTAGAGTGTTGACGCAGATAAGTTATTGTTTTATTATTGTTGAAAGCATTATATTATTTTCACAAACGTATTATTAGGTGAACTCAAACCAGCAAAATCTGAATGGGCACGTACACACAAGCACTCATACACACGCGCGCATGTGTGAATATTCATTAACAAATTTGCGAAAAATTCAGTATTACTGCATATTTTTTAATAAAGAATTGCTACTAACAAAATCAAATCAGATTGTGATTCATATCATTAGATCCAGGGAACTGCTTCGGTGTCCTAGTAGTTATAGCGTCCGCCTCGGATACAGGAGGTTGTGGGTTCAAACCCCGGCCGAGTCATGCCAAAGACTTTTAAAATTGGCGCTAACAGCTGCCTCGCTTGGCGCTCAGTATTAAGAGGCTAGTGTTAGAACTGGTCGGCATGGTGTCAGGATAATGTGACTGGGTGGTACATCATGCCACATGTCTGCGGCATGATGCCCCAGTGCTAGACATCACTATAAACTGCCTCACTGCAGACATCGTAGTGATATGACTGAATTTTTTTAAAGCTACGTTAAAAATCTAAATCACACACACATACACACACACATACACGCACACTCATTAGACTCATTAGATTCAGGAGAAGGAATTATTAAACAGCATTGCAAGTGTAAGGCCAAAGGAAGAGTTCCGCGTGGTGTACTAAGGGCAAATGGCGCCTGGGATGAAGATGATGGCACCACCAATGATTTTCCTGCAATTAAATTTGTATTAGCTCCTTTTCGTACCTCCAAGATCGCTGTTGCCCGGAGCAACTATCCCATCCGTTCCCCCAACCATTAGTACGCTACTGATGGTTCAAAAATGTATTGTCTTCTGTTCTGCTTATTGGATGAGCTATAAAGGAGAATGGCAACTATTTTGGTACTCGTTGTCAAGGCAACATTTTAATAAATGAGCCAAAATGTTTTTTTTTTAAAGACAGTTACATATTTTAAATTACTGTTTTCAAGATTATGATAGTAGGCAACGTGTACCAGTAATCCCAAAGACAATTATGATTTTAACCGTGGATTTGAAACAACTGTAAAGTCGCCCATTCAAGTGTGTTGCTTGTTATTTATAGCTTGTTGTGGGTTTTTTCTTTAAATGAAATTTTAAAGGAAAAATTAACAAAGTAAACTGAATTTAATTGATATAACATACCACATAAAAGCCCAAATATTTTTTTATATTGTGTACGACTTACCGCAGACACAAGAAATGCTAAATATATGTCTGGACATAAAAAAAAATTACTAGGGTTAAAACTTTTTTTAAAAATGTGCAGTGTGTGTGTTGTCAATATTAGCTGGTATGGTTTTAATGTAGACTGAATAGGTTTAATTTCTCTGAATCATAAATTATAAGACTTCATAGAATTAATGATGACCCCAAACTATGTAATTGACGCTTCTTTCATTCTTTTTAAGGAGACGACGAAATTTTACTGATATTTTATGCCGTTAACTAACTTCCCTTCGGCATATTAGATATTTTAGGGATAAATGTTAAATAGTCCTGGATTAAAAACCAGCTGTTGCAAACAAATATTGGAGAGCAGATCGAAGGTCTTACACCTGTTATACGGGAGTTTGGCAAGATTTAAACTTGACTATGGCTCGACTGTATCTGGATCAGCTTGAAAATCATACCTGCGCATGCTTGATCCGATGCATAATCAGGGATTTAAGCTCTGTCTGGGAGCATTTAGAATTTCCCCTGCAGAAAATCTCTATGTTGAGGTAAATCAACCATCACTTTATCACCGACACATAACAAACCTGTCTTATTAGTATACTGTCCAAATATCGTTTAATCTATTTAATCCTGGATATAATGTCGTCTTTAGGCCCAAATACCGAACTTTGTACCTTCAGGCGCTAATTTTAATTTCACCTGTTGACAGACAAATTCGTCTTCATCAGAGTCAGCTAGTTTCACGCTTACCAATTCTGCAAAATTATAAGATCTTTGCCAACTCAAAATGTCTTCGACCAGTCCTCGTTTTTCAGGATAAAATAAATAAGTCTGAGGACCCTAACGCGGTCATACCACCCTGTATCCTGACATTTCGAAATATGGCGAGAAGGTTGAGACTGATGTTTTAACACCACACGGCACTATATCAAGCCGATCGCCGAATGAAGCCTCCATTGTTACGCAAAATCAATGTCTCATCAACATGGAATCCTATCGAAACACAAATCTCGACATCTTTTGAAGGATGAAAGCATTACAAAAAATCTCATTTTTGACAACCCTTTAAAAAATCCCAAATCTTACCGAGGTACGATTTATTTGTACAATGTAGAGAAAGGTGTCCTGTACTCTTATTGATTGCATAAATACATTGGTATTATCTTTTCTGACAAGGCGGATAAAAAAAGCCGAAGATACCATGCAGTCATTTTCTTACGAACGGACAATTCAGCATATGGACTTTCAAATATTATGTTTATCGGCATATTATCTATTCCTGGCAAAATAGGTGGAATGATAACTCCATATCGAGCTCCTCATTGGAAAATGTCATTCTTCATATAGAAGAAATCGCAAATAGGAAGATGGCGTATAGGACACGTACTTGATTCCTGTCTACCTCCCGAAGATTGAGCCTCTAACAGAGTGTGTACCTCGCCCGTATAGGCTGACAGTGATCCTCTAGCAATGTATGTACTTTGACCGTGTCCGATGACAGTGAGCCTCGCAGAGAGTATATACCACGACGATGTCAACAGCGAGCCTCTAACAGTTTATGCACCTTGACCGGGCCGTACCTTAATTGACAAAGTATACTGACGGCTGAACAAATTTCGTATCGAGTGCATGACCTATACTCTATTTTACAAATGTGTTTTGCTATTAGGTGTTGTATGTAATCTGTGCACGTGTCCCAGGCCTCGGATGTAATAGTGGTCCCCTGGTTGCCGTAGATGGCATTACAAGTGATTAATATATATATATATATATATATATATATATATATATATATATATATATATATATATATATATATATATATATATATATATATATATATATAATCCGTCTAATACTTACTCTACTATAGCTATAATAATTTTACAATAAAAGGGACAGTTTAATGTCTGCTTTCAGGGCGTATTTGTAGATCTATAATGGCCCTTAAAGCAGGGCCGTTTTAAGAAGTTTGGGGGCCCTAGGCACAAACTCAAACCTTAAAAGTAACTAGAATTGCGCCTCACTCTCTCAGTCTCAGATATAGACCATTGCATTTCCACGTGCATGCATGTCATTTTGTTAAATTTATTAATATAGTACTAAACTGCTAACACAACCGACCCTGAAATTTTGTGTATTGACCGCCGCGGGGCCCCTTGCTGCGCGGGGTCTAAGGCACGTGCCTCGAGCGCCTATTCTTAAAATGGCACTGCCGCTCGGTACAGAAAGTATTTCAAAGCGAAAACCATTCCGTCACCAGTCGCATATGTATGAATCAAGGAAAAAATTAATCGTTTCCAGGAATATCACATTAAAAGTAGGAGAAAAACCCACATGTTACAAGAGTTTTTTTTACAATTATTTTATAGTGTAATAAATGATATATTATATGAGGGAATTTCAAACATTCTGTAACTTGATATTAATTTTTTTTAGAGCATTATGTTGAAACTAACCCATTTTAGGCAAATGGGTTTTTCCTGCAGGGGTGTGATGAATCTAATTTGCCAGCTGATTTCCGGTCAATATCTATTTAAAAAATTTGTTGTTTTTTTTTACAGTTTATGTACTTTTAAAAAAAAAAAATTATCCGTTCCCTTGAAGGCTTTTTATTTACTATTACAGAAATTTAGACACAAACGACAATAGTTTGTGATAATGAGGGTTTTCCACCCCTTCAAATTTATACCAACTTAAAACTATTCTCTACGTTATGAAATCCTTGAGCTCGAGGGTGACTGAGGGTGATTGTACGGCCAGTATCCGCGTAAAAAAGTTTCACACTATTTATAAAATACTATCTCTTTATTACATTTTTCAGGACGTTTTCATAAAAACGTTCTTGTAAATAGCACCAGTTTACTATTCTCAATGCCAATTGAAAACAAGTTTAGCATTCATATTACCGGTGTCGTTCTGCGTATTTGGTACCAAATTATTGGGGTAATTTAAATTCACGATTAATGCTTTTTAAATTCGGACAAAATCTTGGAGAAAAACGCACGTCGAAATTGCGCGTGCTCGCTTGGACACACGCACTCATTCCCACACATTCTCGCGCGCTCGGAGAAAGACAAAGTGGAGTAAAAAGAAAAAAAAAGCATAGTTTAATATTATTATTATTATTATTATTATTATTATTATTATTATTATTATTATATATATATATATATATATATATATATATATATATATATATATATATATATATATATATATATATAATTCATTTCAGTTATTTACAGAGCTAAGTTGTATTATATAATGTCTGTGTAATTTTAGATTATTTTTATGTCAGAACTGGAACTCTTGTTAGCTCTGTTAAAGGTTAGCAGGTAAATCGGTATTAGAAATTGTCTATATCTAACTCATGCAACTGAAGTATGTATAAACACTGTACACGGTTTCCGAGTTGCTAGAAGTGACAAGTGCATTTGTGTTATTCCCCAATATTATGTTAACTCGCAAAATTTAAAGTAAAGTGTTCGGCAAATATAGATTGTTTTTCAACAGGTAACCTTCTATATAAGTTAGCTATTTAAATAACAGACTCTAAGCAAACCAAGGGAAGGAATAGGCAAATATTGCAGTTAGTAACGAATTTATTCCGTTGGGGGGAAGAGAGGGGAAGAACGATTTTTGCAACAAAAAGGTAGAGAAGATGACAGACTTGGACAAAAGATAACGTGCTACACAAATACAAATGTGTTCAACGTGCATGAAAAAAAAATAGTTTCTGGAATTACACGAGAAAATAAACAGCAACTTTGAAGTCTACATTCTGTCGACTAATGATAAGAAGTAATAATAGATCTCTGATAATAATGGGAACAATGGCATCCCCTCTCACCCAACCCGCTCTCTTTCAATCACTGGGATCACAGGGGCCGTGGACGTTTAAATTTAATTATTGAAGGGAAATAATTCAGAAAAAACTTCTTTCTTCAGATATCAGAGTTAGTTTTCCTGGTAAAAAAAAAAAATAAATTACTAATAATGCAAGATGCTGTATCATTATACCTAATTAAAACATTCATTAAAAAATGGTCAGATTTTTTTGGATAGCTATAATAAATAACAACATAAAAATATAATTCACCAAACCTAACAACTCTATGAAAGCTCATAGCAGATGATGTTCATGTACTCAGCCACTCAGCCCAGAATTTACACGTTCAATTATCATGTCGAGGTGGTTGTGTTTTAAACTCTTAAAAATAATATTTGAAAAAAGTCACATTACCTCATTAAGTACGAAACTATCATCTGCAACCTAAATACGTAAAATATTACATAAAGTATGTCAAGATAAAAACAAGTAATTATATGTTATCATGCAAATGTGATAATCGAACAGCTTTTATGGAATTTAAGAAAACTAAACATTAATTACACACAATTTTTAGTAGCTGATAAGACGAGTCAACCTATAATCCCACCCCACTACACCCCCAAAGATCATGATCCGCCGTTTCATAATGTGCCTACAGATCCGGATCTATTTTCTTTGTTCTTCCCATTACCCCAGTCAAACAGCACAGGACTATCTTCATGCGACGGCAGATCTGGGTCTGTGCAATTTGCAGCTGGGCTTGGCTTATATGCGAGTGCAGGCAGTAAATTTCTGATGACTAGAACTACCCCGCCCCCACAATAAATAAATAAAAACAATGACAAGAACAACATAAACCCCAAAACTTTGGTATTATCAACGTCGTTTATCTAGCATACGCAAACAAACTTCGAACTGTATTAAATTTAAGTAAACTTTAAGATTTCAAATTTAAGTAAACTTTAAGATTTCAAAGCTACACTTGTGCATTGGTGTGAAAATTTATCAAAAAACATTATTTTTGGATTCCTCATACTTGCGAAAAAAAAAGAGATCCATGCATAAATATCTACGTCTCCAGATCACCCCAACCCCAAATTAAGTCCGTTAGAAGTGTTTTGGGAATCGATATGGTACCTTTAAAGTGCTTCCTTCATCACACTTCTGTAGGTTTTGCAAAAAAAAAAAAAAAATATGACAAATTGTAGTAGAAAAATTTTTTCGTTGCCAGTTTCTCTAGAAGTTGCAATATCGATCAAAATGTATAATGATGATAGTTTAGATTTCAGAGTTAAAGCTTTCACCGTTTGATGTATTTGAAGTTATGCTGAAACTAATTTTGAAATAACATGGCGTTGTACCAGTAATGTGACACGAACTTACAGTTTGTACTCGCGTGTAAGTTGAGCTTAACTGCAAATAACAAAGATCCTTATCTACCGTAGGATAATAGGAGTGCAGATCAGTGTCAATGTCATTTGTTCTTCTGATTACTTCTATCAAACTGCACAGACCTAGATCCGCCGGCGCATTATGCGACGGCAAATATGGTTCTTTCTTATGATGAAAATATACCTTTCTCAGAGGCGGCGAGATTGGTGTAACCTACACACGAATAGACATACACTCACAAACCTGTTACATGCATGCATGCATGCATGCATCATACATACATACATACATACATACATACATACATACATACATACATACATACATACATACATACATACATACATACATACATACATACATACATACATACATACATACATACATACATACATACATACATACACAGTAGCGGATTTAGGCATAAGCTAAACAAGCTACAGCTTAAGGCCTCAAAGTCTAAATTCAGTCTGAAGGAGCCCCTCAAATTTATTTTATACCAATTATGGCCTCTATAGATTACAATAGCTGAAGGCCTCGCTTTGTCTAATCTAAATCCGGAACTGTACATGTTGTTGTATGTCCCAGTGCTAGACATCACTATAAAGTGCCACACTGCAGACATCGTAGCGATATGACTGAAAAATTGTTAAAGCTACGTTACAAATCACTAACACATGTTGTTGTTGTTATTGGGTTTAACGCCATTTTTCAGCACAAGATAGGCTATACATGGCGGCCAGTATTAATGGTGGAGGAAGAACCCTGGTGTGTGTGTGTGTGTGTGTGTGTCTGTGTGTGTGTGTGTGATTTAGATCATTAACGTAGCTTTAACAATTTTTCAGTCATATCGCTACGATGTCTGCAGTGTGGCAGGTTATAGTGATGTCTAGCACTGGGGCATCATGCCGCAGACATGTAGCATGATATCCCACCCAGTCGCATTATCCTGACACCAGGCTGATCAGTCAGTCCTAACACTAACCTCTTAATGCTGAGCGTCACGCTTAGGCATCTGTTAGAACCATTTTTGTAAGTCTTTGGTATGACTCTACCGGGGATCGAACCCACGACCTCCCGCATCTGAGGCGGACGCTCTAACCACTAGGCCACCCTGGAAAACCCCCTTAAGAATCACCGACCCACGAGAAGCTACTGGTAGGCTTTTCTCACTTACCCAAGTTAGCCGAGTCTGGACTCGAACTCACGCAAGCAGGTGAGATGGCAGTGATCCGTAACGGTCAGGTTTTTAGACCACTCAGCCACTCAGGTTCCCGGCACTGTAGATACATACATACATACATACATACATACATACATACATACATACATACATACATACATACATACATACATACATGCATGCATGCATGCATGCATGCATGCATGCATGCATGCATGCATGCATGCATGCATGCATACATACATACATACATACATACATACATACATACATACATACATACATACATACATACATACATACATACATACATACATATAAATGGTGGAGGAAATACCCGGGAACATTCTGGAAAGAACTACCGACCAACGAGAAATCAATGACAAGCTTTCTCATATACCCATACTGGTCAAACCTCAGACACGAACCCACGCAGAGGCGTGATTTCAGTGATCCTTAACGGTAAGCGTTTTAGACCACTAGGCCACTTGGGGCCCCAATATTAATGTAATAGTAAATAGGCAAAAATGTTTGACATAAGTACTAAAAATATTATCTTTTCTATGGATATATTTTACCATAATACTCAAAATGGAATGCATCCTTTCATATTCCAGCTGGCCCTCCAAGCTTGAAAAATCTTAACCTGATGACCCGTGCGGAATGGGGCGCACGCGATACGCGGAATACCGAATACATGGCCACACCAGTTAGCATCGTGTTCATCCACCACACTGCCATGTCCAGGTGTCAGGACCACGAGTCTTGCTGTCAGGAACTGAGAAGAATCCAAAACTTCCACATGGATGATAGAGGTGAGGTGTATCATTTAGCATAACCTGGAATTGAATATGTGACTGAAACGTCATGTAAGCGGTTTGTGACGCAATCTTGCAAAGTAATGTCCTCGGCTGAAGGACTCTTTCAGATTCAGGCTCATCACATCTTTCACAATATACTAACTACCAATTCATTCTGTTTTGTTTGGGGAATCTTTGACATAATAAGGGTATTTAAATAATACAAATCAGTTTCCAGTTTCTAGAGAGAGAGAGAGAGAGAGAGAGAGAGAGAGAGAGAGAGAGAGAGAGAGAGAGAGAGAGAGAGAGAGAGAGAGAGAGAGAGAGAGAGAGAGAGAGAGAGAGAGAGAGAGAGAGAGAGAGCAGCGTCATCATTGTCTACATCCATTTCAGGCTGGGACGATATAGCGTACAACTACCTCATCGGAGAGAACGGTTGTGTCTACGAAGGCAGGGGCTGGAATCGGGTAGGAGCTCATACCGCTGGATGGAATAAAGTAGCCATTGGTTTATCACTGTTGGGTGACTTCACCAGCGTAGCACCTGATCCCAGGGCGTTAGATGCCGTACGGAACCTCTTGGATTTGGGCGTGGCGGAGGGCAAAATCTCTGCTAACTATAAGTTGTATGGTCACAAAGATGTCCGAAATACTACAGAATGCCCTGGGCAGAAATTGTATGATATTATCTCCAAATGGGACAACTATGACTCGAACCAACCCATATGTCCGAACTGAATAATTTGGCTATGCAGTAAAATTCAGCTTGTTAACAGAACGTAGTATATCTCTCATAACATTTGCTGGCACTGTGCAATGAGATGTCAATGATGGTGTAAGCAGACAGGTTACAGGAAATGTACCGAAAAGTTACATTTGTGGCTGTCGGGTCATTATTTTGAAGAAAAAAAAAATCCCAATTGGGATTATTATGAGACAGTGGAAATTTAATGCTAAAAAATACGACCATCTTTACATTTTGTTTAAAACCGTTATGATTGCGCAATTACGGCTTAAAAGTCGATTCAAAGCAGAAGTCATAAATTGGGACTTTGAATTAAGGCTACTAAATTTTTGGTGGATTATTATTTTTTGTTATACTAATATAAAAATGCACAACATTCTTCTCACTTGTTTAGCATTGTTAATCCTAAACAGAGGCCTCTACAACCGTTTGGACTATGCATACAAAAAGCAGCGTTGTACATTTCGTAAGATAATTATGTTTCATTCACTGTATAAATTGCAAACTCTCATTACCAGTTTTCCAGGAATGGAATGGTTTACTGGCGGCCCTAAAAGTCGTTGAAAATAGCATGTCATGTCTCCCCTCTCCCGCCTTACCCTTGGAAATCGCACTGTAGTAATTAAAAAATTATTATTTAGCATATAAAAATGATAATTCTTGTTGTCTGTTTTAAAAATCGTTCATTGGAAACGAGCCAATTTGAATGAGTTACTAGTTCTGGCGACTAAAGGAATTGAAATACCGTGTTTCAATGACCATTTGTACCATTTATAAGGAAGCCCCGAGTGGTCGAAAGGTCTAAAGCGCTGTCCGTTACGGATCACTGCCATCTCACCTCTGTCTGCCTGGGTTCGAATCTTGGATTCGGCAAATGTGGATATGTGAGAAAGTTTGCCAGTAGCTTCTCGTGGGTCGGTGGTTATTTCCGCGGATTTCCCGGTTTCTTCCTCCATCATTAATACTGGCCGCCATGTATAGCATATCTTGTGCTGAAAAATGGCGTTAAGCCCCACAACAACAACAACAACCATTTATAAGTAGCGTCCAAAATGCAGATTCAGATGAGCAGTTGTTTATTGTTCTGACAGATTTGGGTTGATGCAGTTTGGAACGAGTAATTAGTAGCACAGATAAGACCGACCTTGATCTGCCTGCGTTTTATGTGACGGCAGATCAGGATCTAGGTGTTGTTTGCAGTTGTTGTAGCCTTATAAGCGAGTGCAACAGTACACCAGTAATGTTCATTTGTTGCAGTATGCTTTGTATACCTTTAGAGTACGGATATCACGTATCAATGAAATTTACTGTGAGGCAAAACCAAACAAATTACAACTATATTCCTTCTATTTAAGTTTAAAATTTGTATGATGGTTCTTGTAAGCATTAACTCTGAGCTCATAGGAAAATGGGGTTATGACCTGAAATGACAGTTTGGCTTTACAATTATTGAGTATAGTCTCTCCACGATTTAATCGTCTCTATCTCACTCTTTGTATCGATCTATTGTCATAGGATAATCCTAGATCAATGTGTCATCAGATAATTCTAGATAAATTGTCATAGGATAATCCTAGATCAATTGGCGTACGACAATCCTAGATCAATTTGTCCTTGGATAATCCTAGCTTAATTGTCATACGACAATCCTTTATCACTTTGTCATCAGATAATCCCATGTCAATTGTTATTGGGTAATCGTTGAGTTTTAAGGTTATATTATATAAACTTTGTTTTGTTGTTTTTTTGTTGTTTTTCCATCTTTTATTTGTTCTGTTGTTGGGTCGTTTTCTTTCTTGTCACTTTTTATTTAATGGATTGTTGGGTTAGGGTAACATCACTTTATGGAACCCCGAGTGACCGAGTGGTCTAAAACGCTCTCCATTACGGATCACTGAGATACCTCTGTCTGCGTGGGTTCGAGTCTAAGATTTGGCGAATGTGGATATGTGAGAAAGCTTGCCAGTAGCTTCTCGTGGGTCGGTGGTTCTTTCCGCGGAGTTCCCTGTTTCTTCCTCCACCATTAATACTGGCCGCCACGTATAGGCTATCGTGTGCTGAAAGATGGCATTAAACCCCAAAACAACAACAACAACAACATCACTTTCAAAATAAACTGCATAATATGGCTCCAGCCTCCTAGGAGATGATTACACAGGTAAAAGTGTCGGCGAAATTTTTCTGGGTAGGGGGAGAGTATCAGGAAGTCAAGTAACCTTTTTGAGGGTGGGGTGGGTAAAAAGTGGAATATTGTCACCATATTATCCATAATGTAACCATTTACCTTATCGTTATTGCATTTGACTTTGAGGAATTTCAATACATTAAAGAATAGCCGTACAACGGCTCTTATTAATCAATATGCATTTGTAATCAAACCATGTGAAGAAATGTTACTATTTCACAACTTTCCCCATTTCTAATTACAGATTTGTCGTGGCCTGTTTTTAATACTACAACTAATAATAACAATGAAAACAGCCAAATATAATATGATTGATAATGATGATGTCGTCGCACAAGCTTACCTAAAAGTTATGTTTCTAATCCTTTAGTACCTCCGCATAATTTTCGCTTGATTTGTTGGTTAATCTCTAACGGCATTTTCAACACAAAGTTTTCAGATCGGTCGTGCAATTGACGAGTTGTGCATAAGGTTTTTGCCGGGCGTGGGAAGGGGGGGGGCACCAAAATGACCTTTTAAAATGTTCGAATTTTAGTTCAGGAAGGAGGTTCATGGGGGTGATACCATGAGTAACCGCACTGGGTGACACCAAACCTATTGACGCCACGGAGGAGGGGATATCAGGAATCCAAGTAAACTTATAGTTTTGGAAAAAATATTGTCACCGTATTATACTTTATGCAGCCATTTACCTTTTCTCCAATGCTTTTGAATTAGAGAAATTTCGGTTGATTAAAGAAAATTCTTACGACAACTCTTAAAAATCAAAATGCGTTTGTCATCAAACCATGTTTAGAAATGTATGTTCCTTTTCTGACGTTTCCTGGTTCTATATGGAGACTTTTGTCTCGGCCTGATGTCGATATTATCCATTTTAAAAATTTCTTTTTTTTCTAACCAATATTAAACGAATTCATATATTTACCGTAATCCCGATCGCGGGTTATCCGGAAGATAACCGTAGATTCAAACTGTCTTTTGGCGTATATTAGGGATGTATATGACAATTAGATCTCTGAAACTCAACTGCCGAGTATTAGGTACATTCTTCCAGAAAAAGAAAAACAAGAACCTAGAAGTGGAAATAATTAGTTTTGCATAAAGTTGCAGAATGAAGATATTTGTGGCATTTTGTTGTCCAGGGAATGGTTTGCTGAAGTGGTCATAATATTAGCTTTAAAACAAACAATCACTTACTTTTAAGTCATTGTTAAACTGTTATGAAGATACCTTTTGGAGAAAGGCCCAAAGAACCAACGTTAACGTAAAAAAAAAACTTTGATTGAAGTAAAGCAAATAATTATGGTGTTAAGTATATGTATATAATTACTTGTGTGTTAGTTTTAAATTAATTTTATTTTACTTTTATTTCATTGCAAGTTATTAAAAAAACATTATTCACTGAATTTGATTTTTTTTTCGGAAATTTCTGCTTTCTGTTTTTATTTAATAAGTCAGTATGTTTCTACGTTTTTATTTTTAGCCGACATTGGTTCGGAGATTTGTAAACACTTGATGAAAACAATTGGTCGTAATCAAGGTCATACTTTGCTGGCGTGATCACTCTGTTTTCATAAACACCCCTTTTTATTTAATTTGATAGTAAATTTTTTTAAGTGGAGTTATGTTATTCCATAACTTACGTGCACATTGGCAGTTTTTATTGCGTTGTTCCAGCTAAGTGACCATATGATCCATCATGTGATTTTTATTTATGTTATAAAACAGACACTTTGTAGTGGATTTGTCAGTCGTAAATTACACCTTTAAGAGCTCAATGTGCTTCTAGTGTTGTTGCCACTTTGTTTTAAAATTCTTCTATTTCTTGATATTTAATAATTTACATTCTCTGGAAAACATATGTAAGTGCTCTAATTCATAAAATTCTTGGACAAAGACATTCAGTGGAAATTATTTGGAATTCTAAAGCCGGAATATTAATCTTGATTAACAAAATTCAACGATAAACTGTTGATACAGCAGTAAAATACTGCATTCATCTGACGTCATCGTCCTCCATATTGGAACTTCATCTGAATTCGAACTTCGATTCATTTATAAGTTTTTAGTGATAGGACGTTTTATATTTTTAGATCCCAGGATTAATTTTTGGATTATATTCACACACTGTAAGTCCTTTTCCCATCTTTACCTTTTACTAGGGAAATAAATTATTTTGTTAAAATTTGCAAAGCTTGGTGGCTTAACTCTTTTCTAGTGTTACTTTTTAACGAGCCTAAACGTAACAAAAGAAAACTGGGTTATCATCTTAGGGTTACTTGAAGTTTGGTTAAAATATTTTTTTTTTAAATTTAATTTCCACTAGTTTTCAGAATATTTTTAAGCCAAGTACTATTTCATAATTTGTTTGAAATCTTAAAGTGAAAACAAGTCTTTTTCACAATATCATTAAAATTAGAGAAATTTTGTGAATTTTACCCAGGATTGTTTGGACATGTTAACAATGGATGTCTAGTTAAAAACGTTGGATATTAGATATAAGACATGATCAGTTTCAGATAGAAAATATATAAATGGAAGTAGCGCAGTTGCAATTTAAAGAAAGAAGCGAAGAAATGCAAAGGCAATTTGAGGAGAAAAAGAAAGACAAATGGAGTTACATAATAAATAAATGCAATTTCAGAAAGAAAAAGCAGATAGGATAATGCGAATGCAAAAAGAAAATGAAGGGAATTTCAAATTAAGTTAAACGAATTAGAGATGGCTAATGAAAAATGCTCCACTACTTTTGATGTTTTCAAAAATATAAAGTTAGTATCCCCTTTTCTGGAAAAAGAAGAAGAAAACTATTTTCCTTATTTTTAAAAAGTTGCTGAAAATTTAAAGTGCCCAAGAGAGTACTGGACTCTATTATTACAACGTGTACTTACTGGTAGAGCTCGCGATATTTACATTTTACTGTCACTGCCTATGATGTGGTTGAAGATTGTATCTGAAAGGGTTATGCGCTAGTCTCTGTGGCTTATCGGTAAAAGCTCAGGAATTCTAGAAAAGCAACTGACCAGACCTATGTCAAATTTGCATGGGAAAAGCAAAACAATTTGATAGGTGGTGCTCTTCTAGAAAGGTTAATAAAGATTACGAAAGTCTCAGACAACTCTTGTTAGTTGAAGAGTTTAGGAACTGAATCCATAGTGACGTTAGGATTTATTTTTACGAGCATACGATCGAAACCTTGCAAACTGCTGCTCGTGCTGCTGACGAGTACTCATTAGCTCATAAAGTTTTTATTGTAGGCAAGTCTTTCACTCAGCAGTCTACTTGCAAAAAATGTATTTCAGTCTAATACGACTCCTTCTAGAGCTCAATCTGGCACAACGTTTAAAAATTCAAGCTTCTTGTAAACTTGACTCAAAATCCTTGTCTGTACCTATTTGTACCTACTGCAAGAAGAAAGGACACATTATATCTGATTGCTTCAAATTAAAATATAAGCATCAAAATCAAAATAGACCTAGTCCAAATCCTCTTATTTCTATGAGGTCAATGTCACGGTCATGTATTGAAAGCAATACAATTGTTGAGTTTCAAAAACCCCCAGTCTGATTTAATTATGGAGAAATATGAATCATTCATTTCGAAGGGTTCTTTATCAATCTTGGGTGATTTTGGCTAATTATATCCCTCTATAAATGTTAAGGGATACGGGAGCTTCTCAGAGTTTTTTTATTATCAGGTACTTAGCCTTTTTTCGCGAAGTCTTCTTCTAATGAGTGTTCGCATTCAGGTAGAAGAGTGCGGCTTTGTTAATGTTCCTCTCCATTGCGTAAATTTGTCATCCAACTTAGTTTCAGGACATGTGACAGTCGGACTAGTGGATTCTTTACCCGTTGAGAGCATTAATTTATTACTAGGCAGCGACCTAGCTGGAGACAAGGTTATGGCTAATCCACTTGAAAATGACAATCCTTCTGTGGATCAGAAAGTTGATCTTAATGAACAAGAAACCCCTGATTTATACCCAGCTTTTGCAGTTACCAGAGCTATGGCAAAGAAAACTCTTGATAATGATTTTGATAAGGAAAGTATACGTTTAGCTGACATATGCATTGGTCAAGCTTTTGATGAGGCCACTTTCACTCCTTGTTTGGATCAATCGCGAAAGTATTGATCTCAGTGATCCTCTTTTAACTACTCGTTCTCTTTTTTTTAAATCAGGGTAATAAACAATATTCACATGTCGAAGAGGAAAAAGATACTGGGATCTCCTGTTTTTTTCAGAGGGCCATTAGTTAAACTGAAGCTACTGAAAGTAGCTGTCTGTTGTTTTATTCAAAATGGAATAATTGCGAGAAAGTGGAGACCTCCTGAGGTACCTGCTAGTGACGAATGGTCAGTGAACTATCAAATAGTAGTTCCAAAATCTTACAGACAGGAAATACTTAGTCTGGCCCATGAAACTCCTCTGGCTGGTCATTTAGGAATTAATAAGGCTTATCACAAGATCTTGATTCACTTTTCTGGTCAAAGGTCAAAAGTGATGTTTGTAAATACTGGAAATCTTGTCATACTTGTCAAATGGTATGAAAATCCAATCAGAAGATACTTAAGGCTCACCTGCAACCGATTCTTGCATTTGACGAACCATTTAGCAGAATAATGGCAGATTCCTTTGGTCCCTTACCTAAGACCCAAGTCAGTCAACCTCTACTTTTTGACCATTATGCAATTCCTTTGAGGAATATTAAAACCAAAACTATAGAAAAATTTTTTTATAAACTTGTTTCATTGTTTTTTTAATACTAAATTTGCCCTTCCTTAATTTATCCAATTAGATCAAGGGTCAAATTTTATGACTAGAATTTTCCAGCTAGCTATACTTGAATTTGGCACTCATCAATTCAAGTCAAAAGTGAAATTATGGTTTCACAGAACTTTACTTCAGAGAAGTTTTGAGTCTTGGAAAATAGTTCATTCTCTCTTGCTCATTCTTCAATTTTTTCTTCAAATTCGATTTTACAGCCCTTACAAAGTTAAGATGAATGAATTAAATTATAATAGTGGTACTCTGATCTAAATAAATGTAATGGACTACCAGTATATTGGGAGCGATAGCCAAGTAAATCATGCAATTTACTTGTACCTGTCCATTAAACTGAGGATTGAAGAGAAGAAATTCAATTGGACTCAACTGATTTTGGAGCTATAAATCTTCGGCATTTGGAAATTATGAATAATCTGGACCAGAAACTTTCGCATTTACAACACAAGAAAGGAATAACTTAACAGCTATTATTTGAATATGAGCACTCATTTCCAGATCTTCCTACCAGGACAAGCAAAATTTTTCATGACGCGAGGACAAACAAAATTTTTGATGACGTTGAAATTGTGAATTCTAAACTTGTGAAACAACATCCATTCAAGATGAACCCTCTCAAACAGGAATACTTGAGAAAGGAAATCCAGTATTTGCTGGAGAATGATTTCATAGAGCCCAGTTAAAGTGATTGGAGTTCACCATGCATACTTGTTCTGAAACCAGATAAAACTTTCCGTATGTGCACTGACTATAGGAAGGTGAACAGTGTGACTAAGACAGATTCATTTCCATTACCAAGAATTGATGACTGCATTGATAAAATTTAAATGCTAAGTATGTTACCAAATTTGTCCCTCTGAAAGGATTTTGGCAAATTCCACTAACGGAAAGAGCAAAGGAAATTTCGGCTTTTGTGACTCCATATGGGCTGTATCAATATAGAGTAATGATGGATTCTCGAAGTACTTTTCGACGTTTGATGAATATGATTACCTCTGGTCTAGATTAATGTGATGTTTTATCGATGATATCATCTACAACAATACATGGAAAGAACATTTAGCAACAGTTCGGAAATTTTTTGACAGACTCAGTGATGCAAGTTAGACAATCAATTTATCTGAAAGTTACTTCTACCGTGGTAGTGTAACATTTCTAGCACATATTGTGGGACATGGACAAGTTAAATCTATAGATTCTAAGGTCAAGGCTATCTCTAATTTCCTCTGCTTGTCAATAAAAAGCAACAGATGCGAGTTTTATATATGGCTGGAAATTGTGTTTCAATGAACCCATGATAAACTTGTTGAGCAAGAAAAGCAAGTTTCTTTGGAGATAAAAATGTCATGAGGCTTTTGATAGGTTAAAGGCCACATTTAACGTTGCACCAGTTTTTACATCTCCTAGTTTCAGTCAACCATTTAAACTATATGGTGATGCAAGTGAAGTTGGGGTTGGATCAGTATTGATTCAAGAAGATATAAATGGTGTTAAACATCGAATGTGGAAGTTTTCAAAGAAATTAAATAAGCACCAAAGAAATTACTCAGTGATCGAGAAGGAATGTTTGGCTTTAATATTAGCATTACAACATTTTGAAGTTTACATTAGCTCAGCTCCTTCTCCGGTTGTTGTGTTTAGTGACCACAAACCCTTGCTTTCATTGACAAGATTAACAATAAAATCAGAGATTATTAAGGTTGAGTCTGCTGTTACAGGAATATACTCTTGACATCAGGCACAACAAGGGAAAATACAATTTAATTGCAGTTTCACGATCACGTGCATAGAAGTATTGTTTCATGTACACTTTGTATAATTCATAAGAATTCTTCTTATTTAATTTTGTTTTACCTCATATATAATTAACATATGGTAAAAAGAAAGCTTTATTATATAAATCTTTCTTTTTCCTTATGGGGGGGAAGTGTTACGTATATATATATATATATATATATATATATATATATATATATATATATATATATATATATATATATATATATATATATATATATATATATATATATATATATATATATATAAAGAATACAAATCATAAAGTTATATATTTTTAGCCGACCTTGGTTCGGAGACTCGGAAACACTTAATGAAAACAATTGGTCATAATGAAGGTCATACTTCGCTGGCGTGATCACTTTATTTTCAAAAGACCCCTTTTTATTTAATCCTTTAGTAAAGATTCATTCAGTAAAGTTATTCCATGGCTTACGTGCAAATTGGCATTTTTTACTGGGTTATTCCAACTAAGTGACTACGTGAACCATCGTGTAATCTACAATCACGGGTTAAAACAAACATTTTGTTGTGGATTTGTCAGTCGTAAATTACACCTTTAAGGTGCTTTTAGTTGCCAGTTGGTTTTAAAGTTTTTCTATTTTGGAAAGGATTTATTTATATTCTCTGGAAAACATACGCAAGTGCTCTTATTCATAAAATTTTGGACAACGACATTCAGTGGAAATTATTTGGAATTCTAAAGCCGGAATATTATTCTTGATTAACAAAATTCAACCAGGAACTATTGACACATCAGTGCAATACTGCATTTAACTGACGTCATCGTGCTTCATATTGGAACTTCATCTGGATTCTAACTTCGATTCTTTTAAAAGTTTTTAGTGATAGGACTTTTTATATTTTTAGATCCCAGGATTAATTATTGGATTATATTCACAAACTGTAATTACTTTTTCACATCTTTACTCTTTTTTCTAGAGAAATAAATTATTTTGTTAAAATGTACACAGCTTGTTGACTTCACGCTTTTATTTCGTTATTTTTAAACGAGCCTACACGTAACAATAGGACATTGTTTAAAAACAATATCGTGCAGTCGTTAATCTTTTACTTTAGATTCGTGCTGAAACCTGCAATTAAATTTTAGGTTTATGCAATCACCCATTCATCTGCGTTATCTTCGTCATCTAAAACGGAATTCTTCCTTGTAGATTCATGCATACATTGTCGATCTATCTGCATAGCATACATAAAAGGTACATTCTGTTACAGACAGACTTATCGACAAATGAAACTTTATCATCAGTCTTCTACTGGGTAAGGTATAAGTTGGTTTGTTGCGAGTTGGCGTAACTGCGCATGCGTCACCCAATTCTAGTCATCCATAATCATTTAGGTACGAAATACTCTTCCATACTCTTACAACTTCATACTAACTGAAGACTGAAACATAGCTGTTGTTCCTGTGTGTAGCAAACTATTTTCAATTACGCGCTCATTTCGTAATTTCTTTTTTTCTAGCAAAACAATAGTATCAAACCTGTTTAATGTCAGTCCAGCATATCTCAGTCTGACTTATACAGTCCCTAATTTTACCTCTTAATATTCCTTCACGCATTCAAGCGTTTGGAACTTGAAAATACCATAATGTAAATAGTGTCCTCGCATTGCAACATGTACTGCCTTCCCTGTTTCTGATAGATACAAAACATTATGTTTGATAATTTCTCTCTTGTATTTCAACGTCTATAAATGTACAATAATGGTCAATATCGGAAACTGTTTTGTCAACATGGCTGAAACTGTTTTGTCAAAATGGCGTTTAGCGTCATGTTGGTAGTTGTATATGCAAAAACACTTTCCTGCATGTTGCTTTATTTAAATTGTATAATCTTCTAACATATCAATAACCCAATATGTCTGACAATCAGTACAGTTTCAAACTCGTTTTAATGCTCTGTATTTGTCTCAGATTGATTGTGTACAGCTACTTGACAATCTATATTTTCCATTCTCTTTTGTCAAAGCTGCAGAATAAGTTTCATTTTCTGACAAATTTTAGCATTCTTGTGAAAGTGGTTACATACCGTTTTAAGCATCTTTTGACAGATAGATCACTCTAATGCCAGATCATTTCATACCTGGCCCAATGAACTGTTGGTTCTCATTTTGAACAATATGTTTTGTTTTTAATCCTTATGCAGTTGTCTTATTCTCATCTCACCATTAAGCAATCTTGAAAAATTCCGTTCTTTGCTTGGAAGTTTGTCCTTGTATCAACCCTAGCACCAAAATTAAAGACCTGGTTGCTTTTTCTGGCTGATCTTAAGAACTGCCGAAGAATCAAGATCATCTCACTTTTCCCATACCATGTGGAACATATTAAAAACTGTTTACTTTTTGACATTGTCGCTGCAATTAATGTTTTATCTGCTTACTTTGGAAGAATATACACCGTACCTTCATCGAAATCGACGAATCATTCGACTCTTTCTTTTAAAATAAAAACTTCGCTCTATTATTATTATTATTATTATTATTATTATTATTATTATTATTATTATTATTATTATTATTATTATTATTATTATTATTAAAGCATCTGTTCAATACGATGCAAGATAGCAAAATGTATCGTCATGATGATGTAAGGGAGATAACCCCGACATTTTGTTAACGAAGGCTTGTTACCTCCGAGACTCGGATCTTTTGTAAGCATCTTGGTGAAGGGATTTCAATTAGCTTCATTTTCTACAGAGGGGATCATGCCCATCGATCTTTAGAAGGATAACTGAATATTAGGTCTAATCATTGATATAGGCATGAGTTGCCTGTCTTATTAAATTAACATGGTTCTGTATATTTGTAGCAATTTAATGATGCCATAAAATTTGATACTATTATTAGTACTACAAAATCTATTTGGTAACAGAGAATCGATATTATGCCAAAAAGAAGGAGAGTCTGAAATTCCTCTAAGCATGAACAGCGCTTGTTTCATTCTATGCTTTGCAGGCGAGACAAAAATAAGCCTTATTACATTACATAAAGTTCAAGCAACGCAAAGAAACAAAAAAAAATCATTATGCCGAAATATATTTGTGATAGTTATGAAATATAAAACATGAGATGTCTGATGTTCCTCACAGAACATTCTGCTGTGTCTCTGTGTCATTAAAAAAATAAACAAAAATAAAATAAAAAAACACAGGCATATAACTGAAATTAAATTCATATGAACTTTAAACTTGGCGTCTACCGTTTTTGGTTGATATATGACATTCCTTCTTTTATGATTTTGCTTTCAAAAATTAAACGAATATTAAATAGTATGAAACCCATCGTGTTTGAGTTTCTACAATAGGGGATTCCTTTGATGGATATTTAAATTTATGAACATTATTGAGCTGCAAAGTTCTTTATTAAATAAAAGTATGTCAGTGTATTCCGACATACGTCCAATTACTCCTCATGCACCTGTACACACTTTTTCGTCTGAATGTCCATTTATTAAATGACATTTAATATTCACTTTTTTATTCATATACTGGAAAACTGCACTTCAAACCGCATGGCGATTTTTTTTGTCGTCTGCCACTCAAATTAATATTCTATAAAGGGATGTAGTCATTTTACATCGAAAAATAGCTCGAATTAAACTCTACTATCAATCTGACTATGTTAAGCGATCGACGGTCTCTCCGATTCTTTTTACTGTACTATTTTCTCCTAAGCCCGGCTCCAAAAAGTAAATCTATGTTTCATTGCCTCTGATAACCTCGTTCAAATGTGTGTGGTTACTTGTTCTGTATTTCTTGAGTAGCTGTTCTGCGATTTTCACCGGAGTCAGTTTTCATCAAAAAACGGGACCCATCTTGCACAAAACGTTCTGAGCTTGAAATGATTATTTAGTATTTTAAAAAGCGCTGTTATCAATGTATTGACAGGTAAACTTTTAAACTTTCATAGTTTTTGTAATGCTCATCGTACTGTCGTTATTTGTATACGTTATATACAAGAAAACGACCAGAAATTTGCTTTAAAATTACATTTTTGCAGAAATGAAGTAATCGCAATTTCAAATTAGACCACAAATAATGTGAAGTTAACGATAACTTTAAACTTAAAATCATACACATACCACTATGTTATGGCAAAAGTGACGTGGGGGGGTTTGGCAACATTGTTTAAATGAGGTGTATATTTTTGTTATTTGCGGTTGATCACCACTCGCACATAAATTCGTTGAAAATAAAAAAACTCAAGTTTCGCTTATGTTTATGTTTAGCACAAACTTGTTTGTCAAAATCTTAATAGAATCGCTAGGAAGAGAATACATTATGTGTTTCTGAATAATTTTCTCCAAAAACCCACAACCAACCAAACAGAAAACATGCTAACCTTTTATACTGTAATAAAATTAAGGAGATGCGTATTTAGTTTAAGCAATTTGTAGGCTTGTTTGATTATTGAAATTCATTGCAGTGGGAAATATTCCTTAGCACGAAATAATTAGTCAATTATTAGGAGCAAACGTCACGGAGAGAAAGTGTTAGTGAGATGCCATAGCCAACGAGTATCAAACTCAGTCCCAATCCGCATAACTGTCCCTGTCGTGATATATCACTTTATAAAAACTAATGGTATACATCGGTGTTGTGACTGCAGCGGCAGAATTTATGGTAGGAAACCGGTAAATTACACAAATGGATAAATGAGAAAGGACTCGGTAGATACTTTTTATGTTACCATAGTAGCAAATGTGATGTAGGTTTACTGTAGGTGTGATGTGCCTTGAAACCGTAGTTCGACTGGCCTCAGGTAGGCAGTTCAAATAGTCCTTCGTGTTAGGGATAGTTGTACAGTTTCTACGGTGTGAATTACAAGCGGAACGGAAAGTTAATATAGAGAAACTGTAGGGATGTGCGTTTGATGGCTAAATTGCAAGTTGTAAATAATGTGGTCTTGTATTGATTATTGTAAAATTTATGTATAGAATGGACACGTTTGGCTTTCCAACTTACAACTGAAGTTGTATAGAAGTCTTTGGAAATATGGGGCAAACTTATGACTTCT
This sequence comes from Potamilus streckersoni, assembly GCA_016746295.1. NCBI lineage: Eukaryota > Metazoa > Mollusca > Bivalvia > Unionida > Unionidae > Potamilus > Potamilus streckersoni. Next base: position 213,221 of record JAEAOA010000432.1, read on the forward strand.
AGCGGGATTCGAGCTCAGGGTTTTGACACCGCTCGGTCAAGCAAAAGACCCCTGGCTTGTAACAATACAATCAATCATCATAGCCGGATATTAAGTAAATAAACGGTCGTCTTCATGCCGATTAAATATTTGGACAGAATAATGAATAATTTTAAAACAGTCTTGTATATTCAGTTCAGATTTTACTGAGAGAACCGTTGATCATATCGAGACGAATGTTGAAGATATTGCATAAATCCTCGTAATGAATAATTCAGAGAAAAGTGATATGTGTCTCCGCTCTATATTATTCACGTTACAGTTGTGTCCGTTACTTATGGAAAACAAATCTGTCGACAGCAATGTTAAAGGCCTTTTTCTCCCCAAGTTTTTAGTTGATTTCTGCAAGATGGAATAATTTTGGTAAGAGATTATACAACTAGGCGTTACTTATGATGTGCACCTATTAGAAGATTTCAAGTTCCGTATGAAACTTCATTTACGTATTTCAGGGACAGGCAAATTTTGTATACTTTGGTACTATTACAAATATGTGTGTGTGTGATTATGATTTTTAACGTAGCTTTAACAATTTTTCAGTTATATCGCTACGATGTCTGCAGCGTGGCAGTTTATAGTGATGTCTAGCACTGGGGCATCATGCTGCAGACATGTGGCATGATGTCCCACCCAGTCACATTATCCTGACACCAGGCCAACCAGTCCTAACACTAGCCTCTTAATGTTGAGTGTCCAGCGAGGCAGCTGTTAGTACCATTTTTGTAAGTCTTTGGTATGACTCTACCGGGGATCGAACCAACGACCTCCCGCATCCGAGGCGCTATTACAAATACATTTGCCAGCACACAGAAGCAGTCATTTTCATCAGTTGTCTGCTTCACACAGCATTTACTTTTTCAAACATTGATCAAACTAAATATTAATCAAAGTAGGCGAAAGACTTGTCTACATTGACAGAGTTGCAGAGCAAGCAATTGTTTCTCTCGTGCCTTGCCTACTTTCAACGCTGCTCCAAAATCCGCTGAGTGGAACCATACTAGATATTGGGGGTACTGTTCTGCAAAGCGCTACAGACATGACTGGTATTAATAATTTAATAGATTTTTCATTATAATATTATAATGGATGGGGTAGTTAAAATAAAGCATATTGCCAGTTTTACCACCAGTGCCTCAGAAAAAAAACTCTCGGATTGTTTATGAATTGCGTATTCTCAGTCGTATGTTATATATTGTACTTCATGCCAAAATTGAAATTTATTTACTTGCTTAGAATAATTATGCTTCTCATGTTGTCCAGGGTTCTGAGTTTCTTTTTTGAAGCAAACTTGCATGATGTATCTAAAGATCCATTTGAAACGGTCTTTATACATCGGTAAAGTCTCATAAATTCAATGTGACTAAACTCCTCGTTTGTGCGATAGAATGATAACCAGACTGTTTTTAATAACTTTATTAATCCCATTTTCGCTTATGCGTTTGGATCTCTAGACGGGAGTTGCTATGAAAACAAAAACTCGGACTTTAAAAGCAAACATGCATATCATGCATTGGTTTAGATTGTTACATTTATATTCTTCGGGTATATTTAAAAATCATTATCCGGTCTGTGCCTTGAGGAAGATGCACATGCCTGTACTAGGGCAATAGTTTGTGCCCTAGAGGAAGTTGCACGTGCCTCGTGTAGATTGATTTCTCAATTTGTTACTTCGACCTTTTGTAATCGTGTCTCCTCTACATCGCGTGTACTTCTGCGAGTGTGGAGTGTTAGTAAAATGATATTTATTGATTCAAAACAAGCGTGATTGTTAGGTATATTTGTTAATGTTGCTTTGATTTGATTAATTATGCTCTATATGCAAGCATTTCTTAAAAGATATCAAAATTTGGGTCGTGTATTTACATTTGTACGATGGTGTTGATGTCAAATTCTGTTAATTGGACCTGAAATTTTTTATTTTATACAAAACTTCATTCATATTTTGTTCCAAGTTATCCACAAAAAGACGTCACATCAAACAAGTTCTTTCTCAGCCGATGAGAAAAACAACAATGCAGTTTTGTATTTGTCTCACAACTTCTTTAACGCTTTCCAAGTATTTTTCAATAAATATCGTAAAAGGAATTAAAAACAAATTGAGATTTATAAAATGTTTGATGCCATTTAGAGGAACATCGACTGTCGAGCGTCAGTGAAAAGGCGCAAATAGTACAAGTTTAAATGTGTGGTACTGAAATAATGACTTAACGTCCATATCAAACAAAACAGATCAACCATGTATGTTAGATATGGATATAATACAATTCGTTTTGTTGCCGAGCTTTAACTGAATTATTTGCGCTTTCAGTAGTCAAAATTTTAAAAGACTTACATCAGTATGTCTAGATTTCTTCATCTCTTCCATCGCTTAAAAATCTTTTCAAACGAAACAAATGCGCACCATAATACTTCTTGAGAAGAAAATGAAAAACCTCATTTCCTCATACGTGACTAAGAATCAACTGTTTGTCTCTAAAGATGAGTCTTTTTGTAAATCATACATACATCGTTTCGATTTACGACTGTCTTGAAGCATATAAAACATCTTTTCATTTATTTTGTATATTCAGAACGTGACATTTCCAAGTGACATTTGATTAACTCTTCGCAGGCATTAGCAGGGTCCATCGACCTAAACGTGCTTTCATTTTTAAAATTAAAATTATAGCACATCATCAGTATCTTGAAACATGTTGGAATCTTGGTCTAAAGAACAAACAGCTTCTCATAACATTTACCTATTTATTGTGGCTTATCCATCCTATTAATGAAGTTGTAGTTTTTGCTGAATTTCGAGCTTCGTGCATTTTGTTTGTACTTACCTTTAAATTGCTCCGCGTTTTACAAGAACAGTTGAATGCAGTACAACATTCGAGTGTCTTCTATCTGTAAACGGAATTGAATGTATTGACAGGATCTGTTATACTAGTTTGATTATTTGCATGTTCATTTAATTGTGTGTATTTTGTTAAAGTTGGAGACGGATATGTCTAAGTTTGGAGAATTTGTTCCCATCTCACTTGCCATATATTTATATAAACTTACTGATAATAAACATTGAATTGGGAAATATTGTTAACAAAACTGTACATATATATCATTCTGATTTCAAATGCCGCATCAACATTGTTGACAAGTCACTAGGAACAAATTCTGAATAAATATATGTACTTATATCGAAAGTCTGAGCCATGAATATCTTCGGCTTATCTGTCATTTGAATAATATCGTATGAATAGCATGATGCATTGTTCTGGTTCATACATTTTCCTGTGACTTTATTCTTCTGCTTTCTGGTGACAAGAAATCATATTTCAAACCTTCACTGGTTTTGGTAAAAGATTATCTCGAGCTGCATTTATAATAACTAAGGGATTTTGCAAATATGCTTTTAGTAGTCTGGGATGAACCATTCGTTCATAAACAATGAAGTGATCAAAAATGCATTCGCACATTGACAAGTAGAAAGGATTCGATAAATCTTTTCGAACATTTATGGAAATATCTACAGTCATATATAATATCTATCTACTGAGGTCTGTCAGGGTTTATGGAAAATTAGAACACCAAAAAGGAATTACTCATTTGAAGGAAAGAAGGCCTTATCTCTTTATTTTTTCCTAATATAATATTAACTTAATGTGTAGTCTTTGTGTGACAACGACGTGTACTCTGTGTGACAATGTATTTAATTGGCCAGTGTGGGTCTGACTGGTTTATTAGGATCAAAGTGGGGCCATGTTCTAATGAGGTCGTATAGCTGCTGTCCGGGACACTCCGTGGTTCCGGCATCCCGGTGTCCATACATTTTGTAGTCTGGAGTGATTTTACCCTTCAATATTCCACAGTTGATTATGTTGTGAACAGCAGTTAGAGCAGCAGAGTTAGGCAGTTTATGGGAATAATCCCCCATGACGGAGAACGCCACGGCAACGTCATTCCAGCCGCGCGTGTGAGCCCCCACTCGATCCCATCCTCTTCCTTCGTACACTCTGCCATCTCCACCGATCAGGAAATTGTATCCGATGTCATCCCAAGCTGAAAATTAAAAACACCAATCTTCAGAACAGTATTATCTAAAGTCAATGCAGACCGTGTTCATGTCACCAATATCTACGGATAATCCGAACTATACTACATGGAGGAAATGCACTGAAAAGCAGCTTATTTTCACACCGAGTAGAAAGAGGCACCTACTGTAAGGGCCGAAGTTAGAGGGTTCATGTCTTAAATTCGTAGTTAAGGTGGAGGGGTACTAATATTTTATCAATATTTCCCCTTCTAGAGATATGGCCCTTTATATGTTTGTTCAACTATCTCGTATTTACGCTTTTCAAAACAGGCATATCTTTCATTATGGTTACTGATTAAATAATAATAATAATAATAATAATAATAATAATAATAATAATAATAATAATAATAATAATAATAATAATAATAATAAATTAGATATACGGCGTTGATCATGTTTTTTAAATGACAAAATTATTTAGTAAGAATAAGAATATTTCAAAACATAAATCTTCAGAAATAAGACAAATGTAAGTTAATTTTGTTCTTATGCATTGCAAGAGTGGCTTGTCAATGTGTCCAACCACCCAGCTCAGATTCTGCAGGAATAATCTTTCTGCATACTCACACCCAATCTTAATGACTCATTTACTTAAATTTTCTTGTCTACAACTAAATTTCATCCAGATAAAGTGTTGGTCATAGTTACATCTGTTATCCATATGGAAGTTTTGTATCTCCTGCATCTCCACGGTACAACTGTGCTGGTCATTGCATTCTGCCATGGCGGTGTGGTGGATGAACACAATCCCGACTGGAGTATTCATGTGTTCCGTGTACCTTGTTGGTCGGGCGTGCCATTCATTACGTGTCACCAAGGTAACGTTGCACTTGACATCACGAGGACGACCTAGATAGTTATAAGGTGACAATTTAATTTTTCAATCTTTTAATGATCATTAACTTTTAACAATGTTTTCACTCAAGGCAACACGTTGATTGTTGTAGGTTCAACGTTAAAAAACTGATAAAAACAGAATATCAGAGTTTAGTTCGAGCTTCCTCTGATCTTTCACTCTCCATCTTAGACATTTGGACAGTTAAACGGGGTTTGAAGGTTAAAGCGCAACACCTTTTCGAAAAGCTGGAATTCGCAGCAACACAGGGTAGCGACAGGTAATCGCTTTATGCGGGGGCTTCCATAGTTAAGTGATATTGTATTGGTCCATACTTTCCTGCAATCGGTAAGTAAAATATTCATCTTCTTACACATAACAATCCAGACACTTTAAATATACCAAAACATGATTCGGTTATTCAGAAATTAACAGATTCTACTCTGCCATGCCGTATTACATAGTAACTTGATTGATCACATTCACATTAAAATTTGGTCTTTTCCCTCCATAGGCTGTAAGTATTACGTAATCATTTGACTGCTGAAATCATGGAAAACGTTAGTCTGGTTCCCTGCTTAGTATGCTCTCTGAGATGCACTCCTATACTAAGCGGAGTACATCGCAGGGAGCATACTAAGCAGGGGACCAGACTAGGAAAACGTAGTCCGATGAAATATGAATCACGTGAGCAAACAATGTGTGTGTGTAAATAAGTTTTTTTTTTTTTTTTTGTTCCTTTGTTTTAACGGCTCTTCTAACATATTGGCTATAGACCATTTAATGAGATCCTCATGAATATTAATTATTGTCTCGCGAAAACGAGGCTAAGCTAGACAGATGCGAGTATACTACATATAATACATCATGTAGATTCCTTTTGCAAGAGAATGTATTATATTGATCGCGGCTGTAATGCAGGGGTACACAATAGGTCAATCGCGTTTGACCGGTCGATCGCGAGGGTAGTGTCAGTATATCGCGTAGCATTAAAATAAACAACAACAACAACAACAACAAAAAAACGTCAGCCTATATATGTCATGCATTTTTTGTGGTAGGTAGATCATTTTGGCTTGGTCATTTTATAAGTAGCTCACATGCTGAAAATGTGTGTGAACCCTTGATGTAATGTATTTTATAGAGATTCCTTCCTTTTGCGTAAGAATACTTTATAGAATTATCGCTGCATATATTATAATGACGGAAACTACTTGATATGTCCATTCTCTAAAATGTAAAATGATTTACGTCCTATCTTGAGTGTCCTTTTCCTGAACAGCACACATAATACAAGTTAAAGATAGAGAAAAGAGAAAAGAGAATTTTGAAGCATGAATTTTGTTTCTGATTAGGAAGGGTTTAAGTGTACATCTATGATTAATCATCGCTGTGGGCAAAACACACGGTCAAAATAAAACATTTACAAACTGTGCATAGTGACACAAACTGCCCTTTTAACCAAAAAATTTTCTTCTTTTCTGAATCATTGCTCAACTGAAAATATGGATATACAATTTTATTTATACAAACGCATTTTTGTTTCAATAACAGACAGGCAGTCATATATTTGCCCCAAAACACACAAATTGGTCCCATATTTATCTGAACTTCTTCACTGATTATATTTAATATTATTCTTATGGAGTAGGTAGATGAATAAATTTTAACACCCAATATGTATATGCAGATATTAGATAAAGTAAAACAATTAGGTAAGAATCATGTCTAAACAATCTTTTTAAAAACTGTCATTATATGAATGGATATTCTGTTTATCTGTTTATTAAAATAATTTTCTCCTTAATTTTAACAAAACCTTTCTCTAACATATCCATTAGCTGGTGCCTATCTTAGCCTCATTCTGGATTCGTTAACCTAGGCTCAATGAATACACGAATACATTCTATGAATGGTCTATACCATGGCTTTTCACAAGAACACACAGAAGCATCCGATCCGGGTTGGACTTGGCGAATATAGAATTCTACCTTTGGATAACGGTTCTGATGTTCTATCAAAAAAGCTACCGCGGCTTCCCAAATAATGTGAAAAATTACCAGGTAAGAGATCCAGTTTGCAAACACTATTTTTGGCTCCGTTGTTGGCTTATTTAAATGGCAAATATGTTTTAATCGATATGTCTGAGAAAATAAACAAACTTCCTATTTTGCAGGAGGGGGTCAATGTAAGGTTGATCAACTTTGCTAGGCCGAGAAGTAAGCGGCTATCTTTATGTCGCTACCACAGAGCAGATAAGGTTCGAGGAAACTCAGATTAAGTATAATTCATATTTCATGTGAAATGTTCTTTCTATTTTCCTGTTTTTTGGTGCAAGTTTTATCATATTTTCCTGAGATTACTTTAGTAATCAATGCTTGTATTCCAGTATGTCATTCCTCTGCCAAGCCTTCAAACTAGAATCCAACAGAATCATACAAAATCTCTGCCAACGAGTCTCGAATGGAGCCTTAAAAATTCTAATTATATTTGTTGTTTAATGTAATGAATAAGTTTATAACTGACAGTGAAGAGACTGCAGCACACAGTACTGTCTTCTTCAACACCATACATAGTGTAAAAGGTCTCCACATCTACTATCTGGCGATTTACTGTACAATTTTAAACATTATCCCTACGTTAACAGGCTTTTTGGACACATCTTTATGTTACGAGTAACAAAATAATTCCAAACACACAGAATTGTTTATTTTCAAGACTTGCTAAAGTCAATCTAATACATGTCTTGACTATAATTTAAACTAAGTAAAATTCTTCGTAAAAATTTTTAACGTATTTTTTTTTCAAAAACGTAATATCGCCAATTCATTTTGGAGCACGTCCGTTGTCAAATCTTTAGTTTCGGAGGTGCGTAGATTGACATATTGTCAAGCTCTTCAGTTTCAGCAGCAAGTGAATACAGACTGCAGATGAGTACATATGGTTAGCATCATGCTATATCTTATTACGGAAACTACAATTGAGTACATATAGTTAGCATTATGCTCTATAATATTATACAGAGTACAAATGAGTAATCGTGGTTTTCATCATACTATGATATATTATACAGAGTACACATTCGTTTTAGATATAGGCACAATTTATACATAACATAGTTTGTTTTAGTTATCAAGCAGAAAGGTACTCGAAACAGATAAAAGCAAAAAGGTAAAATCTTCCAATACACATTACAAAATCTGATTGGTTTAATATAAATTCATGCTTTAAAAGGACTGACATCTTCTGAGATGGAATATCATCATCGGTCGCAACACAAGGTTGCCTACATAAATCATCCCTTAGAAGATTCTGAGGAACGTCTGGGGCCTAAATCTACATGAGAGAGAGAGAGAGAGAGAGAGAGAGAGAGAGAGAGAGAGAGAGAGAGAGAGAGAGAGAGAGAGAGAGAGAGAGAGAGAGAGAGAGAGAGCACATGCATATAATTACAATAAATATATTAGTGTTTTAAAGTTTTACTGAACGAAATAAAGCAACTTTATCTGTGTTCTGTATCTTACAGTGGTGGTCACAATTAAGCTGATAACAATTTCATTCTCGAACATACAATCGATCAAAATTAAAATTGATAATTACAATGTTAATTTTAAATATCTTACAAAAACATGGTTTATATTGCATAAAAAAGAATTCAATGAGCAATTTCTACATTCGAACGTTTTCGATCCATGCAATACACTTTAATCGCCTTGTAGATCCTACAAGTGATTCTCCGTATATTCAGCAAGACTGATAGATCTCGATCTGATATATCCATTACCATTTTCTTTTCTATTCTGACCTGGAAAACGTAATGTCAATTCACGGAATACTCTTCTCTCGTCATCTATTTTTATTTTCATCCTTTTTTGACAGACTGGGTCATTCTGTTAGTATTCCTGTTTGCCTTTCTCTTCTTTCTAGCTTCCATTTTATTTCGTATTATTTGTAGTTATACGCTTCTCCATATGAAGTTCTTTCTACATATATTTAGATTTTCTTAATATAATATATACCTTTTCTATACGTTTCGTTATTTGTTTTCTATCTTGCCGTACATCTTTCTTTCTGAAATAGACCCTTTGCCACTGACGTTTATTCCGAATTTTAATTATCAGGACGTGTGAGAGTAAGTTTATGACAATTCCGGATTTAGCAATACCGTTGAGTTCCTTTTTTAAAATATATTATCCCTTTGTATTTAGTAAATAAATTTGTTGAATTTTACAAAGTCTTTACTTCACACTATCTTGCTGTACATCTTCTTCCTTTCTGAAATAGACCCTTTGCCACTGACGTTTATTCCGAATTTTAATTATCAGGACGTGTGAGAGTAAGTTTATGACAATTCCGGATTTAGCAATACCGTTGAGTTCCTTTTTTAAAATATATTTTCACTTTGTATTTAGGAAATAAATTTGTTTGTTGAATTTTACAAAGTCTTTGCTTCACACTCTTTTCTTTTACTTATTTTAATATCTTACAGTCGTAATAGCTCACCTATTTATCTTTGAAGCAGCTATTTCATTCTAGTATCACATACTTCCTTGTATACCTATTTCCTTCGCAGTGTATATGCTGGTATTCGTCTTATTGCAAATATTTTGAATGGCATTTAACATACATCTTGTAGGTACATATACACAACGCTTTGCGTTAATGTCGATTCCATTTGTGTCCATTTTTCTCCATACGCTGACTGAATATAGTATTTCTATAGATTTGCAGAATGAGTGTGTGTGTGTGTGTGTGTTTATATATATATATATATATATATATATATATATATATATATATATATATATATATATATATATATATATATATATATATATGTATGTATGTATGTATGTATATATAAACACACACACACACACACACACACAAGGATATCAATACTTAAATTTCAATACATAAATTCGAGGAATTTGGATATGTGAGAAAGCTTGCAGTAGCTTCTCGTGGGTCAGTGGTTCTTTCCGCGGATTTTCCCGGTTTCTTCCTCCACCATTAATACTGGCCGCCATGTATAGCCTATCATGTGCTGGAAAATGGCTTTAAGCCCAACAACAACAACAACAACAACAACAACATAAATCTTTATAATCTTTAAATTCCCTACTCTGTTTTTTATCTTTGCTATCTTGTTATATTGTAACAAAGTCTACATGCCTAGTCTTGCATCTTCTTTTGGGCTATATACTTCAGAGAAGTTAATGCAGTTTCCCCTCTCCAGATAAATTGTATTATCTTCTTGTCTCTTGTATTTGACTCTGCATCAGTAAAATCTAAAATGTTACTTAGACCATTTCCGTTTGGTTCAGATATGTATATACAATCATATTTCAACTTAAGTTTGAAGTTTCTCGAGAAGTTGTTAAAAGTTTATCTTTCCCAGAAGTCATCCCTGATGGTACACATGTTCTCTGATAAGGTTCGGAGGGAGTCTCTTCCGACTACCTGGCCAGTTTCCAGTCAGCAAAACATCAGTATTGTCGTGGTTGACGTTTGTGCCGCCCGCCCAAACTCTTGGAATTCTTTTTATAAATTTTTGAATGGAAATCCATCCTTTAAAAAACTGGTTGAGTAGTCTGAATGTTTATAATATATGTGCAGAATTTAATATTCATGTGCCTTGTGTTGCTTCTCTTGCTGTTTAGTTTGGTACATATAACTTATATCGCCACGACATACAACAGTATAGACATGGAGCACCCATATCTGAAGGCTCTATTTTGAAAGTTTTACTTTTTGTAACATTTATCAGAATTCTCAAGTTGATATCTCTATACAGCATTTGAACCCACTGGCAGAAATATATTCCAAAGCTGTATCTTTGTAAAATTTGATCAATAAATCGATTTTCAATTCGATCAAAAACTTTCTCTTCATTAAATAGAGCACTACCCCTCACACTGTATATAATATATTATCCTTTATAGGGTTAATGTGCTATTCATTGTATTTTACCCCACCTCCACAGATTTTATTAATTTTAATTAGTTCTCCGTACATGTTTAGTCTGATAGTATTTTAGTCTGTTATCATTTGTATTTAGTAGTGTAGCAGTAAATAAAGATGACGATACTGAATCAAAAGAGGGATTTAGCTCAGAAACCCCACCCCTTGAAAATAAATATATTCTGACAATTTTTATCATACTCAGCAGAGACCCCCTCTCCATCAAAAAACTATCCTCTTATCTCAGAAAATGAAAATTATTTAAAACCAAAAGGAGATTCTAGCTAAATTTATTTTTTTAAACATTAAACAATAACATATTTTATAAGATGGAATATTAAACAACGTCAGTACGACATTTTGGGTTTGATTTAAGACACAAATTTTGTAAGAGATTTAATTCAATGAAATCAGCCTCATGATATACTATCATGACAACTTAAATAAAAAGCAATTGTATCGAAAATGTTGGTTATCATATATCACCAAAGTTTGGATCAGTATGGTTCTTCCCGACTGAAAATGACGAAAGAATAAGAGGTTGGGCAGATGATTTAATAATATTTATAGACATACAATACTAGTGGTCTTGGAACAGTTTTTTTTTTTTTTTTTCGCTTTCCAATTTCCCTTTATAAATTATTCGGATGACTCCAGCTTTCACCGTTCCCGTCATTTCATTGCTTATTTTAGTATATAGAGTAACTGTTTCTGAATTTAATATAAACGTCAGAGGTTATCCAATTCGATGTTGGTGTCTTCTCCTTGTTTATTCGTGTTATTGCCCGTCACATTTCTTCTGTTGAGATGAATTTTCATAGTTAATTCTGTATTCCGCAGTATTTATATATTTCTTTGTGTGGGATATTTTGTGATGTATATTTATCTTTATAACTGATGTGTACTTCCCTCATTATTTTCCCTGTGTAGATATTGTTTTTGTTTCGGTCTTTTCATTCTGTTATTCTTTTCGCTTTCAAGTTCTAATTTCCTGTATAATCCCCATGCTTTTGTATACATGTTTGTGATATTTCCCGTGTATATTACATTCTCTTCTTTAGTTGTTCTTTGGCACCATTTTTCTTCGCTATTTAGACGTTTATCATTTAGTATTTCCTTAGATCTATTTTCCATTTCCTTTCTATGGCTGTGTTTGATTGCGTTGTCTTTCTTAATGTTTTATTTCCAACTTTAATTCGTCCCATTCTTTCATCATGTTTCCAATTTCCTTATGTGTAAAGTTTTCTAACAGTGTAATTATTTTCGCGTTTTATTCCTCTTCCGCCAAAACAGAATCATCAAACTCTCAGTATCTTTTTTCCCCCATTTTTATAATTGTTGTAACAGTATTGTGGTCTGAAGTGTTTCTCTTTAAAATAATATTGGATTATATACCTTTTGATCCATTTTCGAATACGTAATATTTATCTAACCAAATGTCCTTGGTTTCTCGCATGCCAAACGTAGTTACTCTAATAAAAGCCTCGCCCGTTCTTCTAATAAACAACCCTCCTCCTTTTTCATTAAGAAAGGAAATTCCTTCTGTATCCAAGCTTGTAGATATCTCCATTATCGTATTTAAAAATAAGTACAAGAGTATTTAACGACTGTTTGAAAATCAATGCAACTTAATTTGCAAACGTTTTCAATCAAACTATGATGCACAGTATTCAACGCCTCCCTCTCCATCCGAAATTCTGCTACACCCGGGGTTTCTATTAGAATAACTACGGTACGTGTATAACATTCCACCTTATCATTCTTTTGTATTCTGTACATGTGAATTATCCTTTTTAAAACACCTAAGTTTTCTAACGCCCGATTGTACCACAGAGACCCTATTATATTATCAATTAAAGTCCACTCAATGATCAAATTTTCTATGGTCAATTCTTGTATGTATTCCGTTCCATTCTTGAGAAGTTCTCCCTTTTGTCTTTAATATCCTGGTGACATTTACATTCAGTATCTGCCAGCCGTTGATTACGATTTGTACTAGTCTCCTATAAAAAGCTGTTTTGCTGGTATTATTTTCCGGCTAATTTTAGGGCTGTCCGTATTAAAGTATCCCCGAGTGGTCTAAAGCGTTGTCCGTTACGGATCACTTCCATCTCACCTTTGCATGGGTTCGAGTCTAGGATTCGGCGAATGTGGATATGTGAGAAAGCTTGACAGTAGCTTCTTGTGGGTCGGTGGTTCTTTCCGTGGATTTCCCGGTTTCTTCCTCCACCATTAATACTGGCCGCCATGAATAGCCTATCGTGTGCTGAAAAATGGCGTTAAGCCCAACAACAACAACAACATTAAAGTATCCCCAGCCCGACTTTCATGTATGTATGTATGTATGTATGTATGTATGTATGTATGTATGTATGTATGTATGTATGTATGTATGTATGTATGTATGTATGTATGTATGTATACATGCATGCATGCACGTACGTACGTACGTACCTACCACTATACGTTGACGCAGTCATACTTGACTATTTAGCAACGTGTGGTACGTGCTCAAAGATAAAGTAAGATTCAAGTGATAGGACAGTCAAATAGTAATGATAGGAAAGGAAGAAGTAAGAGTATCAGTGTACGTTTTTGTTCCTTCATAATCAGACCCATCCGGCTACGATCGAGGCGATGAGATAATGAACCTCAACCGTCATTGCCTTTACAATCACTAGGTCTTACGTGTAGCTGACTAGTTCATTATAATCTGGTTTTGGAAACCTCCTGCTTGTGAGATACCAAGTCAGGATCTTCTGCCATTAGTGATGGTAATTTGTTCCAAGTCACTATTCTATATGGGAAGAAGATGAACACCAAACGATTTGTCGATGCTGACTCTAATTGGAACGTTTTCCTATGGTTTGCCCTAGTTTGATTATATGCTAGGGTCAGGTATTTGTCCGCTGGTATGTCCACTAAGTTGTTCGCAATATTGTATAACATGGTCAACTGGGCCTTGGTTCGCCTGGATTCGAGTAATTTCCACTTTAAATAGTTCAACATTGCACTGACACAGCTAGTATTACGATATTTATTTGTGGTGAATCTAGCAGCTCTCCTCTGAACCATCTCTTTATTAAGTCTTTATTATGTGGGTTCCACACAGTCGAGCAATACTCAATATCTGGTCAAACCAGAGTGAAATATGCTGCACTTTGTACCTCTTCATTGTTGATTTGGAGGTTGGAGCGTAGAAAACCGAGGCTAATATTCCCTTTTTCATTATTTTGTCAATGTGCCTTTTTAAGAGTGATCTCTGGACGATTTCACCCCGAGTTATTTTGTTGCCTGCTTAGAGGCTAGCTTGCGCGCCTCTTAAGAGTATATTCAGACAAGATTGGTGATTTCTTCCTGCAAACCTTTAGGTGTTGCATTTTTCTTTTTGGAAAGACATACCTCAGGGTTTTTTTTTCAGAGTGCTAGTTGTTTCAAGTCTTCTTGAATGATCTCACAGTCCTTGAAGGCATTTATTTTTCGATAGACTATATAGTCATCTGCAAAAAGTCTTGTGTTGTATTTGACATTAGCAGGTAGGTCATTAACACCAGAAAGAGGATGGGGCCCAAAACACTTGATGTACCCCACTAACAATAGGGGCTGGGGCTGATGTTGCTCCATCTACTATAACTCTCTGCAAACTGTCTGCCAGGAAATTTCAGATCCATTTCTGGGTATTACCCCTGATACCATAGTGGTCCAACTTACATAATAGCCTTTCATGGAGGTCACGATCGAAAGCCTTTCTGAAGCTAAGGACAGTAAGGTCATACTGCTTCCCTCTGTCTAAGGATTTGCGAGTTCATCACATCATCTAATTTTAATTTAATTTGCCGAATTATTGTTTTATATTTATTGTGTGCACTTCATGTCTTAATAGTAGATCGTAATCTTTAGAAAGTTTGAGTCTTCTACTCTGTTTTGGACTCCATTTATGTCCAATGACATATCACTGAGGTTTCGTCCTGTCATGTTACCACAGAAAGCAGTACGTTGTATGGTTAGTTTTAGATTATTGTTAAATCCTTCTATTATTTTTTATGCTATGATTTGCTTAGTTTTTGGTAATCGACATTATTCAATCGTTATCATTCTTGAGGCTGTTATCATTGTTCTTTTTAAAGGGGTGCGGGGTGGGGGTTCTCTGCTGGCTTAGTATCTCGTCCAGCTTGTCCCTGGATGACCATTCTGTTGAGATCATTCTTTTTATTTGCGGTTTTTTTTTTGTGATGGCTTTAGAGCCGGGGTAAATGTCTTACATTCACTCTGTACTTACGAGTACTCCTCGCACGTTCTTCCATTTCTGTATACTATATTTCCGAATTTCGATAGCGTGATAAAAGTTTTCTCAGTTAAATTCAATTTTATTTCGACTAGCTAAATAGGCACATCACATGGACTATAGGAGGGGCGTGAATTATTGTAGCTCATGGCTTAGGGCTATAGGATTATTTTAGCACTTATCCAAGGATCCATAATAGAATTAACAGATCAGGTCATGACATCTTTGTTTGTATTTATGACATGACGTTTTCGTTTTTCCTCATACGCCTATAAAAAATTATATAAATGATATTTATTACTTACCTTCACAAGAAAGAACACAAATAGTTACGAGGAATAAAAACCACATGGTTATTCCTCTGGTTCGTGTCAGTTTAACTCGAACGTCTGAATTATATTTGAAACTTACAACGTGTCAACGCGCACGTTTCCGCAACCTTTTAATAGTCTTATCAATGTGTTGTCTGGTTCTCTAATTTGATCCCGTACACTTTGTTCACGGTACTTTATTTTTAAAAGATAATGTATCATAAACACACGCAAACTCACACATACATACCGGTACATGATTATATTTGATTCGTATGAAGTTAAAACTTTCATTAGGCATGTGATAAATTACATACGCAAATAATAATAATAATAATAATAATAATAATAATAATAATAATAATAATAATAATAAATAACAATGATGTAATAACAATTCATATGCAACATGATATCACTATGACAAACTTTAAAAAATTTCCATGTGGGCACAATAATATAATAATAATAATAATAATAATAATAATAATAATAATAATAATAACTGTAATACTTCCAGGGTGACATAATCAATAAACAGCTAGTTTACAATATAGCTCTGCAATTAAAATAAATACAAAACAATATACGTGATTATTTTAAATCTACAAGGTTAGTATCTACTGAGTTACCACGAAAGGAAAAAGAGTTTTCTAAAACAAATAGTATAATCATTAATTGTCATCCACCTAGGAGTGTTGAAAAGAGAAGATGTAGATGTTGAAATGTCTTTGATGTTTAAAATCATCCTAACTGCTTTTCTTTTGTCAGCCCATTTCATAGCATATTGTAAATCATCAATTATTGTTTCTCAACAATGCTAATATCTTTATCTCTAACGTATTGTGCTGTATCATCTGTATAAATAGGCAATGCAGAATGCTTCAAACACGATAATAAAAAATATATTTTTATACAATATGAACAAGAAAAGGACTAGAATTGATCCCAGCCGTACTCAAATGGAAATTTCTTTAAAATCCGTGACAGTATCTCTCCAGCTACTATTGATATAGGATGGAAACCATTGCAATTAAGGCCTTTCAAACATTATATGCTGACAATTTATGTAGTAAAACTTCATTAGTCACATTATTAAGAACAAAACTCCAATCAATATTATTTAACCAATTATCAATCAAGCCGGCAAATGCTCTTTCCCAGGAATGATTTGGACGGAATCTTGATTGACATGGGATATCAATTTAGTTTTTGACAAAGAGTTACAAACTGATTTGAAAACATGTCCTTCTATATTTGTGCTAACATTTAGGAGAAATGATACAAGCCTATAATTAATAATACTTGATTCGTCTCCAGATTATACAAAGAGTGGTAACTATAGCTTTTTCCCGATCAACGCATTGTGCCTACGGACATAAGAAATATATAAGTCATTGGTTCAACAACATAATCTATGGTCATTTTAAAGATTTGCCGACAAACCACCAAAGCCAGTAGTTTTTGAATTATATATATTGTAATACCAAACTCAACAAAATAAAGTACTGAGCACTATTAAGAACTACATTCCTTTATATAACAATGATAATAATGCTAAAGAAAAAACATGAAATAATACCTGAAAAGCATGATGCAGTTCAGTATGTTATAATACCTTAATGGTATTGTGAAATGAGTTCTGCATGCATAAACAATTTCCAGTTAATGTGTGAAAGATTATATGATGTTAATCGTTGAGAGGTGAGATGATGTTTGACCTACAAGAATATAGCATATTTGATCATGTCGATTTTATCTCTCACTGAAAACGTCTACCATATGTGTCCTTCCTGAACGTTTGCCATCCATCCACCATTGTTTAGATTGCCGTCTGCATTTCTTATAAACGTGTACTGTGAGTTTTATACTAAATGTGGGTATAAAACCTTGCTCTGGTCATCGTAATGTCACGCTTTCATTACGAATATTAATGAATGCGTCAAGGAATTCATCTAGAAGACAAAAATAGTGCTAAAAGCCATGGGACATCAACATCAAGTGGAAAGAAGTTCACGTGTTAACAGTCATTGTGCCCAAATCATTTCCACGTTGGACCGTGCTGTGTCGTGTTGGAATTTCACATGAATTGTTTAAGAAATTAATTATCTTACCATCCATGGTTGTGGAATATCAAAGCCAGAAATATGATGCTAGTCCATAAATGTGTGACTTTAACAACCCGGTTAGTTTTGTTACTGGAACAGCGGAGATGCAAGATAGGGATGGAAAAAATATGCCGGCCGAAGAATCACATTTCAATTGTCAGATTTTGTTAAACAATAAGTTAGAACTGATGTTGCTGTTATTATTATAAGTTCTTGATCATGTATAACTTGTTATTTTACTTTAATGTGCAGAAATAATATGCACTTATCAGGAACTATTTCTAACCGTATTACAACTAAAACCAGTACGTTGTACTCTCGCTCGATTCACATTGAAATTCACTTGTCCGTTTCATTCAGTTCAAAGGTGGCACTCTACAGTTTCGTATTTAGCATAGGTTAAAATTTTAAAGAAAAAGAGTTTCCCCGGGTTTCCTCACTAAGAGACTTTGTATATATTAGGTATTGTTCAAAGAACCTTTAATTCCCTTTATTTTGATGTATGATTGATGGGTGTAATATGGGTTAGAGAGTATACAGCTTGACCTTACTGCAGATGTGCACCTTTCAAAAAAGTGCTAGCTCTACTTGCTCATTTTCACTTCTCGAACTTCAGAGGTAAATTGTAAAAAAAAAAGAGCCAATAACTTTTTTTACATTTTATGTATTTGGTAATTCAGTCATTGCACTTTTAGAAGCTGGTATTATCTAGTTTGGCAAAATTTATTTTCCATATTTTAATAGCTGCCAAGAATAGTGTACTTTAGACAAATTTTGGTTGATTTTTGGAGGACAAGGGAGCAGTCATTTTAGTTCGCAGTGTCCTAAGCTCATTTTAAATTTTCAAAAGTACAATATCCAAAGAAATTTCATCCACATTACATGAAAGTAGTATATAGGTATGCCAACATTCTCTCCACTGTGCATGTTTAAAATGCAAACAACTTCACCTTGCATACATCACTCTCTCAAAAGTACATAATAACTGGTGAGCGCCACCATAAAGAGTATATAGAAATTATTATTGTATGATTTAGTTTTGATTGTATGGCTGAAATATTTAAGTTGCAAGCATCAAAACAGTCCTTTGTAATAATTGTCCTATATTTTCCCCCTCAGAACAGCATTTATTACAGTCAGAGTTTTAAACTGGTACAGCCCCCCCTCTTTATGATAAAAAGTGAACAATTTTAAAAATGTGCATTGCATTTTGTCAACATAGCAACCAGTGTTATGCTGATAGACAGGAACATGAAACTGACCATATTTATTCCGAAAATGTCAGCAATAATTTTTACAGTTATAAAAGGGTTATTACAGGTGAGGTTCATAAAGGTCAAAGGGTAAAATATTAACTAATTTTTTGATATGGAAGAAAGCAAATTTGCTTTGTTTTCATTTATTTTTTAATTTCATTGCAAATAAATGAAATGAAACATTTTCACTATGTATTTCTGTTATTTATTGCAACATTTTTCAATTTAAGTTGACTTTATTTCTATATTCTAAGACTTCTAATTTCCCCATAATGAAGGTCACTACTCACCCAAAAATGCCTCATAGCAAAGTAGGTATGCTAGAGCAAAAATAAGCATAATTAGCTTATTTTCATGAATAAAATCATTGTTAATGTACCATTTTACTCAGAAGATCATACATAATAATATGAAAATAAGAAAAATAATTTCGTATATGTTTATATTTGTTTTTAAGGTGGCACTCTACAGTTTCGTATTTAGCATAGGGTTAAAATTTTAAAGAAAAATAGTTTCCCCGGGTTTCCTCACTAGTTATACTGGTGTTTTAAAAGAGACTTTGTATATCTTAGGTATTGTTCAAAGAACCTTTAATTCCCTTTATTTTGATGTATGATTGATGGGTGTAATATGGGTTAGAGAGTATACAGCTTGACCTTACTGCAGATGTGCACCTTTCAAAAAAGTGCTAGCTCTACTTGCTCATTTTCACTTCTCGAACTTCAGAGGTAAATTGTAAAAAAAAAGAGCCGATAACTTTTTTTACATTTTATGTATTTGGTAATTCAGTCATTGCACTTTTAGAAGCTGGTATTATCTAGTTTGGCAAAATTCATTTTCCATATTTTAATAGCTGCCAAGAATAGTGTACTTTAGACAAATTTTGGTTGATTTTTGGAGCACAAGGGAGCAGTCATTTTAGTTCGCAGTGTCCTAAGCTCATTTTAAATTTTCAAAAGTACAATATCCAAAGAAATTTCATCCACATTACATGAAAGTAGTATATAGGTATGCCAACATTCTCTCCACTGTGCATGTTTAAAATGCAAACAACTTCACCTTACATACATCACTCTCTCAAAAGTACATAATAACTGGTGAGCGCCACCAAAGTAATTGCGGGTATGAATACACAGATAGGGTTAAAAGTGAAAACGCACACAACGGACATTGAGAGGACAACTTAACTCAATCTAAATTTCATGTTCAGAGGAAGTTTTCCATGCAGTTTGAACAGTTGACTTGGTTACAGCCATAGCTAGCCCTGAGAAGGACAAACAATGATTGGCTAGCTAAGGTCATGTGATGTAAATAGGCGACTATAAATATGAGTGCACAATAGTGCACTGGCAGATAGCTGTCAGAGCGGCAAAGTATGAACATCTAGATAGAAAAGGATTTCGGCCACATATTCTAAAACCATAATTTATATAATTTTTACATAGCCCCAAAACTTAGTAGTATTGTTAGGATAAATTTTAAGTAGATTTATTATTGAATTTAAATACTTTGCTAAAAGATGTGAAAGAAACACCCTCATTAAATGACTATTACAGAAAAACAAAATGGCCACATGATAAATCTGTGCAATTACTATTATACATTCTTGCATTCATTTTGTTTTATCTTTCTTTTCTGTTCTGCTCACTATATCTTACTGTCTTCTTTTCTGTTTCATCTGCTTCAGTTCTTCTTTTTAAAAAAAATTGTTAATAGCTGGACTATAATGTATCTATACATTTACTTAGATTTGTACATAATTGGGGGTGGGGTGTTAAAGGGAGATAAGTTCTGTAATCTAATCGGGCTATACTCTCAAAATGCAGATTACTTAAGGAGCAGATAACATTCTGTTTTATTTATCATCCAGTGTAATATTCACGATAATTTATTCTGGACAGAATATTATCTCTGGGGATATATACAAAAATGTAAGTTAATAAAAATTTTACACTCCTTTTAATTACATTAATTTATGTATTATTTATAGTGTAATTTTGTAAAATAATAAAATAAAATAGAGACAAACAGTCATATATACAATGCACAATATCTATTGGCATGAAAGAAAAATCGAGTAGACAGTGATTATTGGTGTTAAAATGTGTAGAAATATTAGACGAAAACTGAGGATCTTTATAATTTTTAATATGAAAGAGATTATTATTCACTTCAAGTTTCTAAAAGAATGAATAATCATCACTATAAATTACACTATTAAAAATTATAATTTTTAATATGAAAGAGATTATTATTCACTTCAAGTTTCTAAAAGAATGAATAATCATCGCTTTCATATTAAAAATTATAAAGATCCTCAGTTTTCTTCTAATATTTCTACACATTTTTACACCAATAATCACTGTCTACCTGTCTACTCGATTTTTCTTTCATACCAATAGATATTGTGCATGGAGACATGAACAGACTTATAAAAGAGACTTATTGGATTCATAAATTAGATACTTTGTATCCTAATGGCCTTAATACCAATGTATTATATAAAATTGTATAATTTTCTTTTCAATTGTGAAATTATATATCTTTTATAACACTATAATTGTATGTATAAATTTTTGTCTCTATTTTATTATTTTACTGATTCAGGCTTCATTAGAGACTCTTAGATCCTGTCATATATATATATATATATATATATATATATATATATATATATATATATATATATATATATATATATATATATATATAACTGTTGTGATTATGCATTTTATTTTATGATGTTACATAATGACGTACTTATTATTTTAGCACGTCATCCATTTATTTCAAAATATTTTGTGCCTGAAGAAGCATGTATTATATGCGAAACTAGTTGCACGGAATTATCGGTGTTTGTGTTGGGTTTTTTTTAATCCCAATAGTGTAATTTTGTGAAATTCAACGAAGTGTACAAATTAAATGTACATGTATTAAGTAAAGTCAGTAGTGAAACCACTAGATTTAAAAGTTCCAAGAATCCTTAACTTTGCTTCTGCTTCTTTAGCATAAACATTTTTGCCATTTATATTCACTAATGACTTAACACCATCTTTACATGTATTGTACAATTCAATAATCATCAAGTATTATGTATCCTGTTATTAATTTCTCTGCATACTCCATTTTGTAATGTAGCTATGGATTATTAACCACTCCCTGTACCAATTTCTGTTTCATTCAGTTTTTAATATCTCACGTCTCTTCTTATCTTGGATTTAACTGCAACATTTCTTTCATTCAAGCTAGATTCTTTTTGGCCACAAAAGATTATAGACTGTTAACACAAGTATTGACTGTAAGATATTTCATTTTAAATGTATTTGTCTCTGCTGTAAATGTCTCTGCCAGATGATATAACTCTTTTCTCATTCATCCCACCATTTAATCCAATTTGTCCATACTACTGTGCACGACTCCTAACTTGGTTATCCTAGTCAGAATATTTATTTGCATGTTTTAAATGACTTTACATTTTACTTTAGTTTTTTTTTGAGAGTTGAAATCCTAAAGAAATTAAAAAAGAAAATTGCATTAAGATAATAGAATGAATACCACAACTAGTATAAAAACACAACAGCACCACAAAGAAAAAAAAGAACTTATTTGAATTTACAAAGCCTGATGGCGCTGATCATGATGTTTCGATATTGATAATTTCATGCACAGTGCTCCTTTTCCTTCCTTACGTCTCAAATTCTGTTCTTTGCTGCATTATCAACCATTTGGTGAATTGCTACACTTTGGTCTCATTTAATCCAAAAGATCTAATTGTTTAATTATTTTGTGAACATTTTCAGACTGCTAATGTACCCAACAATGCTAAATAATTTTTTAACTATATTGCTAATAAGAGAAAGATCCATCACAACCAATGGCATAATCCAATTTAAGTTCTGAATCCAAGATATACTGCCGACATTTCTTATGCTTTCATCCAAAATGGCTGCCCAGATATACTAAAGCCTCTATTTAGATGTATCTTGCATAATACTGATAGCCTCAAACTGTATTATACATGTCACGTTAGAAAATCAAAGCACTTAGTATTGGCATTACATAAGATATAATACTTTGATTTAGTCTTGCCATCTGTTGTTGGTGCTGTCTTGTAAAAAGGAGTATGTCCAACCAATTAATTCTTCTCCTGTTGTATGTGAGGTCTATTGTGTTGGATTATACCTTATCCACCATCCTCCACTACTTGTTTGCTTCACATCTTTCCTAACTGCCTCATCATTCTACATTTTTCTCTATTTTGTAATTAGCATATTAATAATTGTTACATTTTTTATCTTGAGTTTATCCCATTTTCATTAAAGTTCAATCACCTGGAACAGGTACTGAACATTCCAGTCCAGACAGAAATTTGAAAACAGAAAAATGTAGAGAAACCTTGTGGTATTCTTTAATCTTAAAAGTGCCAATAATTTATTCCACATCCAATTGTTGCACATCACACTACTAATTGCAGTGATTCTGCCAAAAGGACATACCTGTATCTATTATGTGAATTATCACCATTATATTTAAGATTGTAGTCTCTGAAAATGTGTCATGTTCTATATGAAAAAATTAAGGTTATCTAACATAAAGTAGATTTTTACTTTTTTCTTTTGTAGCAACAATGTTATTCAAATATGTTGCTGGACAAAGATAAGCAGTATTTGGTAACTTAGAATCTAGTATCTATTTTTGATGGGTTTTTTTCCATTTAGTATCTATTTAAATATTATTTTTCAATCTAGTATCCATTTAGATGTTATTTTTCAATCTAGTATCCATTTAGATGTTATTTTTCAAAACACTTTCTGGATACTTTCTTGGTTATGTCCCTAATTCTAGAAGTATCAGTGATGTACATGTATCCACATCTGTTTTATAACTTAAGTATTGAATACTCCTCTGTATACTTCAATACTTCATGATGGACAGAATTATACCAAGAAGTTGGCTGAATTGGTATTTACCAACTGTACTACAGAAAATGGATGCCAACTGATCAATATTTTCATACCTTTTCTAAATTCTGTATTAGTTTATGTTTATTATGCTTTCTGAACAGTAGCATTGGAAGTCGTCATAACTAAATTGTATGAATAAGGCTGGTGATTGGAATTTCAATTTTCTATATTACTGTCAAACATGCTAGCAACTGGGACACCATGGCTCCAGCATCCATTAAGTCACCTCTTACACAAATCAAAGAAAATTATTGTCAAAATCGTTATCTATCATATGAAAATAACTGCCACTAAATATTACTGGAAATAGTGTAGTATATGCAATTTATTATTGTTTCTTAACCTTATATCAATTAAATATTCATATGTGACTTTTCAATTTAAATTTATCTGCAGAAATTTCTGTATTTTGTGATCCTAAGACAATTTGATTAGATCTGTGAAGAATAATATCTCATTTTTAACACAGAGTACCTTTGTGAACAGATTTTTTTTGTCTTCACATTATGTCACTATTATCCTCAGCTACCAGTGGGTGATTGAATAATCTGTATAAAGTATTTTGTAAATAAGGAAATATTTCTGACTAAAATTGTGTTTCTGTGTTCCACTACCATTTCATTCCTTGACATAATGAAACTGGCACATGTACATGATGTCACAGGGGCTTCATAGGGTACCAGCTTGAACTCTTACTTGCACTGTGGCATTTTACGTATGAGATAAAATTATCTGCAAAAAATTATCTTTTACCAGAATTTTGGACTGTTTAGAGGATAAAATGAACCATACTAACTGCCCACAAGTCAGATCCAACTACAAAACAATACTGACCCTGATCTGCCTTCACATGTGCCAGGAGAGTTGGATCGATATGGTATAGTTTGTTTTACTGATTACTCCTAATAAACTGCATAGACCCAAATCTGCAGAATATTATACTCCATGCAACTGAAACTACTGATAATTTATATGTAAATATATATGATAGTCCTCCATATACACTCGCTTATAAATTAAACCAAACTTTAAACTACAAAGATCCTGATCTGCTGCACAATGATGCTCATGCTGAGCAGGGTCTAAAGTTGTTTGCTCTACTGATTGCTCCTAAAAAATGACACAGACCCTGATCTTCCAGCTCATTATGTGATAGCAGATCTGGTTCGGTGCAGTTGGACTGATTTTATAAATGAGTATATAAGATAGGAGGTGATATCATCGTCAGTTCAATGTATTCTCAGTGAATATTTGTTACAATTTCGTAAAGAAGAGTAGGGTAAGGAGTTGACATTATTAAGTGTGGGTAATCATTAAATTTATACCATCTGAATATTTTTTGAACTACAATTATCTTATTGTCTTGTTTTAATAAAAAAGTTGGGTTTAATAGTGCATTGTCATAAGCTGTTTTAGGCATATATAAGTCCTTCAGCTGACCCAAAATGCAACAATTCTAAAGAACTGGTATTTATATCATTATTTACATTCATTTTCATTGACTAATACCAGTATTATCTGACTGACTAATACCAGTATTATCTTACTAATACCAATATTATCTGACTAATACCAGTATTATCTGATTGACTAATATCAGCAGCATCTGACTAATACCAGTATTATCTGATTGACTAATATCAGTATTATCTGATTTACTAATATCAGTATTATCTGATTTACTAATATCAGTATTGTCGGACTAATACCAGCATTATCTGACTAATTAATACCAGTATTATCTGACTAATACCAGTATTATCTGATTGACTAATACCAGTATTATCTGATTGACTAATACCAGTATTATCTGATTGACTAATACCAGTATCATCTGACTAATACCAGCATTATCTGATTGACTAATACCAGTATTATCTTACTAATACCAGTATTATATGATTTACTAATACCAGTATTATCTTACTAATACCAGTATTATCTGACTAATACCAGTATTATCTGATTGACTAATACCAGTATTATCTGACTAATACCAGTATAATCTGATTGACTAATACCAGTATTATCTGATTGACTAATATCAGTATCATCTGACTAACACCAGTATTATCTGACTGATTAATACCAGTATTATCTGACTGACCTGTTCATTAATACAAGTATTATTTGACTGATCAGTTCATTAATACCAATAACAGCGGATGTAGCCCCGATACCTATGATATTTACTGCACAGCACCCTCAGTCCATCAAAGTCCATATAGCACTCTTGGGGAACAAGTGGGGGAAAAAAACAATCACAAAATTACTTCCTTTGGCCAAAATGGCATCCTCTGAATATTCTATGGTCATAAATATGCCTGAGCAAAATAACGTGTATAATTAAAACAAAGCTTGCAATACAAGTATGGATCATGCAAAATGTTGACTCATTTCTTTAAGTTAGCCTTTAAGCAATGTGAAACTGTTTATTATGTAACTTAAAATACAACTTCCACTGAAATCTTGCAAACTATATGAACTACCATTCACATTAGGAATTTTATATCTGCATTTCTAAACTATCTGATTAAGAGAAAACATTTCACAAACATAAAGTTGCTTCAAATTCAAAACATTTGTTTATCCCAATGAAATTCTCTTTTGAAATCTTTCATAAAAGCTTTGTCAACTATAAAATGCATCTGTCCTCTGCACATTTATCCATACAGCATAAAATAAATAGCACAAGGAATGCAAATAAAATCTCATTAATAAACTGCCACTACAGTAGTTATTTTGTCCCATCATCACATAAGCATGGGGAGGGGTTGCATTCCTAAACTCTGAGTTAGAGAAAACATTTCAAAAACATTATAAAATTGCATCACAAGATTTGTTCAACATAGATAAAATTTCCTTCTGTCCCCTGTGATAAAAGCTTTTCCTAAGGAATAATAGAATTCACACATCCTCTCCACATTCACTCATATAACAAGAAATAAATAAGACAAAGAATGCAAATAAAACATCATTTAATAAACTGAGTCAACAAAGCAATGAATATGCTTGCCTATAAGTTAAGTCCAATTGCAAATTGCACAGATCCAAATCTGCTGTTTCATAACAACAGATTTATGTCCCTGCAGTTTGTTAGGAGTAATCCGTAGCACCATTACAAACACTGATCTGCTTGAACATTATGTGATGGCAGATCATGGTCTATATTATTTGCAGATGGACATAACTTATATGCAATTACATCTGGTAGATAATGCTATGGTTCATGTATCTGATTATACACTTGCACCATTCGGACCATTCACTTATTATGCATGTAGAAAATGTTTTTTAAACAGATAAAATGCAAATCTGCATATTCAAATTCAAGATAATCTGAAAAATTCAGAAATAACAACCATGTAACAAAATACATTTATAATACAATAACTATATAAAATTATAACCATGAATACTTTTATCAGCAACTCAACTCTTAAATTTACAGGTAATATATATATATATATATATATATATATATATATATATATTTATATACACACACACACACACAAAAAGCCTTTAGCAATCAAAGAAATGAATAAAAATAATTAGGAACCTACTTCCTACACAGTGTTCATGAGTATATGTTCATGAGTATGTCGATTAAAAATCCTTGTAATCACTCAAGTTAAGTGACCTAGAGCTACTGCCATTTGTTTCTTAATTTCCACTACTGAACATATGTGTAACCAGCATAGCTCAGGAATGAATCAATATATTCTTATTTAATTTGATGTGCAAACTGTCTCATAGACTAGGATATACCTTTATATGCATTTTGTATCGACTGGGACAGAGTTATCTCCCTTGAAAATTAGTAATGTCTTTATTTCTTGTAACTGGCACAGATAAAATACCATCTGGTGTAAACACTGACTCATAAACTTATATGTGCCTTTTATAAGTTTTCTCATGAACTCCATTTTGGTTAAAGTTACACCCCTTGGCAACTAACTTCATATCTTCACGCAGTCTGTTCCCTGTAACCATTACACAACAAGAACAATTTAAGATATTCTGATGCTACTTGAAAGAACATTTTCTCATAGATTTACAGATCTTTTGTAGGGCTAGACTTGTACACTATTTTGGACAGAGCCATGCCCTTTTCATGTGAATTCTTGTCCTTGCATGGAAGCTAGGAATAGTGCTTGTAATCTGCACAGTTTAAGAGCCATTTAATGTATTTGAATATAATTTGTTAAGAAAATTGTCAATTATACCTTTATATACCTATACTGGGGTTTCTGTCCTGCCAATACCATTCTGGATCGAGTCACATGCCTTGTTTAATGAACTTCATATCTTTACATGGGCTGCTTAGCTTAAGAACCATTTGACATTCAGTTGCAATTTGATAAGATTTCTGTTTCACAGACCTAGATTGTACTTCCTTTGTTCAATTACCTAATGAGTAATCTTGTGTGTGTGTGTGTGATGCATCCATCATTAATAACTCTAGTTTTGCCTCTGGATTAGCTAAATAGGACTTTATTAAGCAGCAAAATAAAGTAGAAAGACAAGCATTTGCAGCTTGCTGCCTAATTTATATCCCCAGCTACAAATAAATAAAATAGTCAAGTTTCATAGATCTGTGTAGAAATTGGAAAATGGAAGTTCTGGGTTACATTTTTTCCCCAAAAGTTTGAGTAACTAATGTGGTAAACTGGAGACAAAAGTTTGAAGAATGCAAGAAACTGAAGTGTCCCGAAGGCAGGTACTCCCACTTCATTGAGTTTAGAATTTGTCATATTAAATTTATAGCGCTAAAAAGAATGCTAATTTTACTCAAAATTTGTTATTAGAAATCAATAATTTCCTTGAAGAAAAAGCTTCCAGAATTTGCTGCAAAAAAAGCTGGAAATGACAAAAGTCTGTGAAAATATTATCATAAATTTTTTTGTCTGTCTCAGTCCTGACAGGCTTCTGATTTCATGGCCTATCTTAAATAGACAATTCATGCAACTGTGTTGCATAGTGAAGAGCATCTTCTACTCCCTCACAAGCTTCTTGCCATGATTTAGGCACATCCTCAATCCCATAATAAGCTCCTGCTATTGCACCTGCCATGGATGCTATGGTGTCTGTATCTCCTCCCAGAGAGATTGCATATATAATTGTCTTTTCAAATGGATTTCTATCCTAAAACAAAGTAAAATTCTAATTCATTATTCTGGACATATTCAGTACCAAATGTACTTGCTTTTAGGTAGAGTGCAACTGCAAACAACACTGACCTGGATCTACTCCTGCATAATGTATTGGCAGAACAGGTTCCATGTTGTTTGTTCTACTGATTGCTCCAAGCAAATTGCAAAGACACCGATTAGCTGGTGCATTATGAAATAGCAGTTCTGAGTCTGCACAATTTTCAGTTGATGAGCCTTAAAAGTGAGTATATATGGTATTCCTCTTTCAGCACCTGTCATCACTAAGGATAATTGCTATCATCAGTAAGGATAATTGCTATCATCAGTAAGGATAATTGCTATCATCAGTAAGGACAATTGCTATCATCAGTAAGGATAATTGCTGTCATCAGTAAGGATAATTGCTGTCATCAGTAAGGATAACTGCTGTCATCAGTAAGGATAATTGCTGTCATCAGTAAGGATAACTGCTGTCATCAGTAAGGATAATTGCTGTCATCAGTAAGGATAACTGCTGTCATCAGTAAGGATAATTGCTGTCATCAGTAAGGATAATTGCTGTCATCAGTAAGGATTATTGCTGTCATCAGTAAGGATAACTGCTGTCATCAGTAAGGATAATTGCTGTCATCAGTAAGGATAATTACTGTCTCAGTAAGGATTATTGCTGTCATCAGTAAGGATAATTGCTGTCATCAGTAATAATTATTGCTCATAAATACTGATCTTTAGAACAAGAGAATTTTAAACAGCTAAGCAATCCAGATACTAAAATATTTCAAATTTACTGCACAGAACTGGTATTAATACATCTGCAGCTTACGGTCTATATTGTTTTGTTCTACTAATTAGTCCTAAGAAACTGTACAGACACTCATATATGTTGGGAGTATTAGGTGACAGCAGATTGTAGATTGAGTTGACTTAAACACATGTACAGATCAATAGTTTAAAGCACTGGAACACACAAATTAGCCACAAGACGTTAAACATATATTCCCTATTACTACAATTTCTTTTTTTTACTGTATTTAGCATGTTCATCCTAATGAATCATTCTATGTCCTTCTTGGTGCCCCAGGTGGCAGAACATAATTGGTAAACTATTGACATTGCACAGAATCCTGAAAGAAATCTGTTACTTCAATCTGTTGCATATATTGCAGGCCAATATGTTTGAGCATAAAATTAAAAAGAACTCTGCTTGATGAATGAATAACTGATATATTTCATTACTTCACCACTAGTGAAAATACTGAGCTTTCACCAACTCATTGAAATATATCAATTATACACTCTTTTCAAGCAAGTATCCTATCTTTTACAGCTTTACAGTAATCTGTAAACATAGTTCAATTGCTTTATTTGGAATTAACACTTATGAAAGGTAAAGCAAATAAATGTATTGCATAAGAAAACTCTGGCAAAAAATCCAGTGAAACAAGATGTTCCCATTAATCTTTAATAATTGGTTTGTTACCAGTACAGAGACTTGCAAAAAAATGCCAGAATATAAACCACTATGTGAAAGTTTACATAATCTGCTATCCCAATTCTCTAAGACAACCCATCCCAAAACAAAAACACTTTGTTTATAAAAAGCATCAAGCTAATTTGCTATATAATATAGGATTCATGATTACATTATATAATAAAAGCATAAATTCCAGTAGACAGGACAAATGCATCTGAAGATTTCCTCCATATCTAGAAATAATTTTTGAAGTACCAATTACCAAAATGTATTTTCTTTTAAAATCATATCCATCTGCAAACTGCACAAACCCTGATCTGCCACCACATAATGCACCAGCAGATCTGGGTCCATGCAGCTTGTTAGGAGTAATCCGTACAACAAACAACATAGACCTGATCAACTGGCACATTATGCGATGTTAGATCAGAGTCTATGTTGTTTGCAGTTTGACCGAATATATAAGTGACTTTTTATATGGTATATATCCTATTTCATATTATTTATCTCTTATTTACAGTTGATTTATTGCATTATTCACAGTGCAATATGCTAAATTTCATTTTACTATTAGTGCTGGTATCAAAATGTATATTAGAGATGTCGCCCCAATATTGACTTACTTGTATGCCTTTTAATTTTTTTGTGGCTCTTAGGAATGCATAAACTGCTGCTGGGACGGAATTTAGAGCTGATATGTCAGTACCTGAAAAAGATATAATATCAATAATTATTACAAAAAAAACCTGTTGCAGTAATATATAACTAATATTTAATTAATTTCATTAATACAAGGATTGTTTTTTCACCCTTATGCCTTTCAGCACAGTAAAATTCAAAGTGGTGAATGTAACTATTGGCAATGTACCATCGAAGGTCAAGATAGAATCAACAGAAGTCCTGGCATTCTTGTAGACACCCCCATACTGTTTCAGAGACACAAACCTTTTTGACATGATTAAACCATAAAACACCATTAACTAAAACGTTATTTCCCCATACCCTTTCAAATTCTTCTATCATATGTTAATTCAGTTATGGACAGCTGCCTGAAAGAAAGATTTTCACTAAAGCACATAAAATCTGACTTTTACTTTCATATCTGACAAAACTTCCACTGCAAAAACTTTCAATATGCTGTCGGCTGGTGGACTAGTGATTTGTCTAGCCCTAAACTGCTATGTATAAAAAGCTATACAGAATTCAGAATACAGACTTCTCTGAAACATCATCAAAATCTGTAATGTTGGAAATCACTTCATGGTACATATAGGTAAAGGAAAACTTGCACCTTTTTCAAATACTATTACTTCTAGCAACAACAACAACAACAACAACAACAACAACAACAACAACAACAACAACAACAACAACAACAATAATAATAATAATAATAATAATAATAATAATAATAATAATAATAATAATAATAGCCTTTATTGAACTATGACAACATATAGTAGTGTCATGTGGTGCTAGCAAGAGCATCAAACAAATTATCTCAGCAATACTATCACTATATACTTTTAAGACCAGCAATACTATCTCCATATACATATACTTTTAAGACAATACTACCTCCAAAAACTCTTTAAAACCAGAAATACTATCTCTATATACTTTTAAGACCAGCAATACTATCTCTCTATACTTTTTAAGACCAGCAATACTACCTCCATATATTTTTAAGACCAGTAATACTATTTCTTTACTTTTAAGACCAGCAATATTATCTCCATATACATGTACTTTTAAGACCAGCAATACTACCTCTATATACTCTTTAAGAGCAGCAATACTATCTCTATATACTTTTAAGACCAGCAATACTACAAGGGGCCCCAAGTGGCCGAGTGGTCTAAAGGGCTCTCCGTTACGGATCACTGACGTCTCACCTCTACAATGGGTACGAGTCTAAGATTCAGCGAATGTGGATATGTAAGAAAGCTTGCCAGTAGCTTCTCATCTGTTGGTGGTGCTTTCCGAAGATTTCCTGGTTTAATACTGGCCGCAATGTGTAGCCTATCGTTTGCTGAAAAATAGCATTAAGGCCCAGAACAACAACAAAAACTATTACTATACACTTTTTAAGACCAGCAATTATATGTCTATATTCTCTTTAAGACCAGCAATACCATTTCCAGTCTGTTATCTCCTTAGCCAGACAGCTGCTATAAATAGAAACCAGGGTCAAAAGTTTTAAAGTATAAACTAGTATGTTTCTTGTAAATAGGGCAGTTACTATAAAAAGATCACAATACTGTTAGGAAAGTGCTTGCTAGTCTTTGGAAAAGCATACTTTTATGTCATAGTTACATAGAAGCTGACTATTCTAGAATAAGTTCCATGTAATTAGTGGGATGTTAATAAAAATGACAAAACATATTATTATTTTTTTTGGAGGGGGATATACCAAAAAAGCATAATCCAAAAATAGGCATAATTAAGTGAAATAAAGCGTAATGATTACACTGAAAGGGTAACGGTTGCTATGCATGCAAGTACCATCAAATGTACACAGATTTGTATGGGGATCCGCCTCCCTTGCACCTTGCCACAAGTACCATCAAAGGTACACAGATTTGTGTGGGGATTTGCCTCCCTTGCACCTTGCCACAAGTACCATCAAAGGTACACAGATTTGTGTGGGGATTTGCCTCCCTTGCACCTTGCCACAAGTACCATCAAATGTACACAGATTTGTGTGGGGATTTGCCTCCCTTGCACCTTGCCACAAGGAATCAGTACACAATTAATAAAATCCGGTTCAGTACCCACGAATGTAGTCCCAGTCTATTTTTAGATCACTTTTTCCTGTCAAAGTTTGGTGGTGATACTAGAGTCAGATTTTGGCATTCTTGGTAAGGATTTAAAGGCAATTGTTTATTCTTTAAAATGTGAGCTTATGGTGTGGTTGTCTGTGTGCATTTCGGCGACAGTGCACATTGAGTAATAAGGTCATGGTGATGATCCGGAAGTGAAATCTGTGTTCCGTTGCCTGGTGTTTTGTTTACAATTCAGCCTCTCAAAAAAATGCAGGTCAACCCTTGACAAGAACTAAACCGTAAAGTCATCTTTGAAGGTATTTTAGATTAACATATGATTTGTATTGATTGTCACACAGTGGAAAGTTCAGTACTGAGAAACAAATGTAGAGACAATATAGTGAAATTAATTGTGTACTATGGCCACAAGTACCATCAAATGTACACAGATTTGTGTGGGGATTTGCCTCCCTTGCACCTTGCCACAAGTACCATCAAATGTACACAGATTTGTGTAGGGATTTGCCTCCCTTGTGCCTTGCCACAAGTACCATCAAATGTACACAGATTTGTATGGGGATTTGCCTCCCTTGCACCTTGGCACAAGTACCATCAAATGTACACAGATTTGTGAATCTGAGCATTATGACAGTTAACTACTTAGTATCTGCTAGGCTTCAATACATCATTAGTCTTTGCTATACACTGAATTCAGAATTTATATGATCTTGTTTCAGCCTGACCTTGCTTCAATCAATTACCGTGAAGACTGTCTACAATGACTAAATGGTTCACAAGTATGGGTAACTAGATGTGGCTCAAATTTAGTAATGGTGTTAAGAGTGTTCTCATTAAAATTTTTCCATAATTGTCCATGTGTAATGTATAGCAATGATTTTAGTGAAGGAGATTTATTTATAGGTCAGTAAAGTATGCAATCTTGTCCACCTCAGGTTCAGGTTGATCAGTTTGGCTTGGTTTGTCTTTTATGGCATTGCATTACATATAAGTTATTTAGTGCCAAAGCAATTGAAAAACAAAATACATTGCCAAAGGACATACAATGGTACATGGTTATTATTGACTTAGCAAGACGATATTCCTAGACTTTTCCAGGGCATTTTAAAGCCACTGATTTTATTTTCATCTGAAGCAACACAAGCAATTGGAGTAAAGTGCTTGCCAAAGGATGCACCATGTTAGATAACCCAGGCTTGTCCAATGGCAGGATTTGAACCTGCACCCTTTCAGACATGAGTCTGGCATGCTAACCAATGCCATTACAACTCTATTTTGATGAAAAAATCTTACAGTCATTTTCTTAAATTTTATTTGTAACTCACAATAATGATAAACAAAACAACTCGGTTAATGTCCAAGAATTACAACATCTATTAAAAAAGGTAAGGAAACCGCTGTAAATAATGCTTTTATAAGACTAATATGATTAGTGATCAGTCACCATTTTTAATGTCCACAGTATTTTAAAGTAAGGAACATCATCTCTGGACATAAACTTATCAAGACTGCATGAATCAGTAGATTTTGTATTTCCATTGGAATTGGGGAGGAGATATGTTAACTCACCCAAATTTGTTATTTCTTTCATTCCATTTGAATCACTTTCAAATACATTGGATCATTACTGGGCACTAGGCATATGTTTATCACCTTCAATAGTGAATTTCTGGGCACCTTTACGCATCTTAGAAAGTCTAATATTGAAATGCATGCTATACACAATGCCTTTCATCCGTCTCCTTTATGGTTTTAAATAATTTTTGTACAACAAATTGAGTTCCCTTTTGCTACAAACACACCACCCCTTTATTCATTTTTTACCTCATGGTAAAGACTGTTCATTCAAGCAATGGAGTGAATTTCTTTGTGTACAACATATTTCGTCTTAATACATAAAAGTAAAAATCAAGCGATCTGAAAGTTCCAATTTAACTGAGTTAATACAAATGTATGTATACTGTCAAATTATTATCCTGTGATGCAAAATAAGTCTTGTAATTACATAATCATAAAGTTTGCCAATGATGAAAATATTTTTTTTCTGCTAAAAACTAAATCATCAATTACAGTTTTGTATTCTGAGGTCAGTTTGGAAAAAAACAAACAAGTATTTGTCATACTGTATTCCAGGACTTTTCCAGGATAAAACTACTTTTCATAGAATTCAAATATTTTACAAGGACCATCTAAAATTCTTGGACTTTTCCAGGACAAAACTCCTTTTCAACAAATTCAAATACTTTTCAAGGGCCATCTAAATTTGCAGGACTTTTCCAGGATAAACTCCTGTTGGATGAATTCAAGTATTTTTCAAGGACTATCTAAAGTTCCAGGATATTTGTAGATCTGTGTTGATGGTAGCCAAGCTATGCTGATGCAATGTTAGGATTTTAACATGCACCCTTTTGGTCACTGAATGACCTTGGCTCTTTAGGCAATTAACATTACATGAATGGTGTAATGACCACTATTGTTGACTTGCAAAACATGCATTTGAAAAGTCAGAAGTGGAGCTTGATGCTGCAAAGGAAAACATTATGTTCAATAAAAACTTTTACAAAACATGCTTAGACCTTAATTACCTCCCATACAGTTCCAGAGATTATAGTCGAAAACCCCCATGGAACCAATGGCTTCTGGCTGGAACTC
Organism: Potamilus streckersoni; assembly: GCA_016746295.1. Lineage (NCBI taxonomy): Eukaryota > Metazoa > Mollusca > Bivalvia > Unionida > Unionidae > Potamilus > Potamilus streckersoni. The sequence goes on from JAEAOA010000432.1 coordinate 249,120, forward strand.
TCAACTTCAAGTTATTGTTTTTCTTTTTAAAAATGTCACTAGGTACTTGTCTCTTTTGCCACAAGACACCGAAATCAATGTGACATGAATGTCCAATAAACATATTTGTTGCCTTTTGTCCAGGAGTATTCCTTTTCATATTACTGTGCTGATTGTCAAAATCATTTTGCTTCTAAGACAACATTTAAATAATTCTATAAACAACAGTTTGAGCATGCAGGCAATTCGCTTGAAAAAAATGGGAAGATAAAAGCAACTGAGGTTTCCTGGAAAGTTGGTCTAATCACAACATCACTAAATTTAAGATGAAACCAAATCCAGATCAAACTCAGATATGCATTGTCTGGATCAGACTGCAATGATGGTATTTATGTAGCTAAATTCTAGAAGTTGATAATGTACCTAAAACTTCATTAATTTCTTTCGTGTCAGGCTGTGTCTTCTGCTTTACATATATGCGTATTTTCTCCAGCTTTTCACAGTAGGACAGCTGATTTTTCATCTCCGCATCTTCATCATCAGTCTTCTTTCTTGCCCTAGAAAACAAACTTGGTAAGGTCAGAATATAATAAGGAGCCACAATGTCTCATCAAAAAACCAGTGTGCAACAGAAAATGACTCATATTTAAATTCAGTTCAATAAAAACACATTAAAAGAAATACAAATTACTTATCTCTTCTGCTTGAACACACAGGTGAACAGCCAGCCCATGGAGCACCTCTGACATGATATAGGGGTTATGCTGGTTGTTGTTGTTGTTGGGCTTAACGCCATTTTTCAGCACACGATAGGCTATTCATGGCGGCCAGTAATAATGGTGGAGGAAGAAACCGGGAAATCACTAGAAAGAACCACCGACCCACGAGAAGCTACTGGCAAGATTTCTCACATATCCACATTCGCCGAATCCTAGACTCGAACCCACGCAGACAGAGGTGAGATGGCAGTGATCCGTAACAGACAGTGCTTTAGACCACTTGGCCATTTGGGGCTTGGCCATTTGGGGCCCCAGGGTTATGCTGGGTTTTTCTATATGCAAACATTGGATGGAGGGAAGTGTGTTTGCCTGAGGATTCAAAAATTTTCCCTAGTGTTCTAGCAAAACTTAGTCAACACTATCTTTATTCTTATATGATCATAAAACACTTTTATTCTTACAAAATCACATGGTATTTTCATTCTTATACAGTAGAACCTGTCTTGAAAGTCCACCCTTTCTACCATAAAATTATGTCTTTCAAGACAGGTGGTCTCTCATAAAACTGTATAATCAATCACAAAACACCTTTATTATATAATCAACCACATGGCACCTTTATTCTACACAATTACACAGCACCTTAATATTTACACAATCACAAAGCAACTTTACACATACACAATCACAAAGCAACTTTGTACTTACACAATCACACACCACTTTATATTTACAAAATGCAAGAGGGGCCCTGAGTAGCTGAGTGGTCTAAAGTGCTCACCGTTAAAGACCATTGCCATCTCACCTTTGTGTTGGTTCGAGTCTCAGGATCGGCCAATATGGGTATGTGAGAAAGCTTGCCAGTAGCTTCTCAATGGTCGGTGGTACTTTCTAGTACTTATATTGGTCCCATCAAGGTGAACTATTTCTCACACAGAAGCAAGAGAATGCTGCATGAGACTGCTATCCCATGGTTTGCTATATGGCTCTCAACTTTCAACCTCACAAGTCAATAAGTAGAATAAATTTATATGGTCACTGATGCATTCTTTGAAAGCTGGGCATATAACTCAACAGATCAGGAATGAAGGAGCCAGAGTTGAAAAATCATCACTTCCTTCTCTGTTTGTCAAGAACAAATGAGATCTCCCTATTCTGAATGGCTCAATCCATTTCAATCCCTATTCTGAATGGCTCAGTCCATTTCAATCACTATTCTGAATGGCCCAGTCCATTTCAATCCCTATTCTGAATGGCTCAGTCCATTTCAATCCCTATTCTGAATGGCTCAGTCCATTTCAATCCCTATTCTGAGTGGCTCAGTTCATTTCAGGTAATACTTCAATGCTTTAACAGGGTCCTGAAGATGCAAATGGAAACAAGAACTTGGAACAAAATAAAAGACTGACATCCCATGAGCAAGAACCTGTACTCTACTTTGAAGCCATAAGAGAAATGACTGATGGAACTGCTGATAATATGAATTGGCTGCAAAAGGTATGATTTTAACAGATTTTGCATGGTAAGGTTATGGTGACAAGGAGGCAAGTCAGCAATTCTTTAGAAAGTTGTCTAAAGAATGCCTTGTTCAACAGCATCAAAATCAATGTCATATTCCAATTTGCACAGAAGAGTCAAGTCCTTCAAATGCATCAAAACAACAACTGCTTCACTGTCAGACAGGTCTTTGATTTGGCCTATGTTTGAGTTGGGAGTTATTTGTGGTACTGAGCTTTTAAAAGGACAAGTTTCTCTGCACAACTACTAGGACTCTCCATTTTCCCTCATACACTTTTCAAGTAGTGAACCTTTTTATCCAAGCAATTTTGTCCACCACTTGCATGCAAAAATCTTTTTGCCAGAGGGACTGTTTGATATGACACAGACATGCAGGTCAGTATTTGGGTGGAAAACCTGCATGCATAGTTGTTTCAGCTGTTATGGTAAAAGCAGAACTTTAATCTCCACCGCTAGATTCTGGAGATCATAGGACCATTTTTTTTGTTTTCCATTTTAAGGTGTAAAATCATGATTAGGTAGTACATGCATTCCATCACTTTATAAATGACATGGGGAAATGAGGAGTTGGTGTATGGCATATGCATCAAGACTATTCTAATTCAGGAAAGAGTTCTGACTGCACAGAACTTTGGAATTAGTGAGATGAAGGTTGGAAGCTTGTTTGTTTCACCAGTAGATCTTGAAGCAGAATACCCACTAAAGACAAAAGAGGTTCTCCCATTTGCAGAGATGGAACTTCATGTAATTCAGTCTAGTATGCAATGTTTTAGCTGCCATGGGAATAGAAAGAACATCTGTATGTCTTCTGAACAAGTGGTTTGAAAATTCAAATATCTGGGTTGATGGAAGACACCACTGAAACAATCTGAGGACAAAAGGAGCTAAGATTTGTCAATGTTGATAGGAAATCTTCATCAAACCAAGTGAGAAACAAGGGATTTCATATCTGTGTTAAAATAACTGCATGCCTTGTAGAATGTCATTCAGGTAATTTTATGGCACTGGAAGTTTTTAATGTGACACAATTCCAGTTCATTATACTGGTGAACAATTAGGGAGTGAGATTCAGAACTAAAATGGAGATTCCTCAACTATTACATCATGTCTCTGTTCCTCAGGAATTTACAGGAATACCAGGGAATGGGACTCTGAAGGTATGCATCTTCAAGGTTCACTTTGACTGCAAATCCCCATCCTAAGTGGCACTGAGGACTCATCCGAGGATCTCATTTCTGAACCTGGGTGCCTGAATATGTGACTGTGAGCTTAGCTGGATGAGTGGCCAAAGGTTTATCACAGGTTTTGGGAAACTAAATTCTGGAGTAAAATCCTTTTATAAGTTTTGTTGTAAATGATCTAAATCACCATTTTTTTATGAGAGTGTTGTTTCCTTCTGCAGGACATCCCTTTTGTATAGGTTGTTGGGGAAATCTGTAGCAAAGGGAAAGATTGACAGTGGAGAAAGGTTGAGGAACTTGATCTGGAGGTACTTGTAGACAATTTGTAAACTTCATCTGGATGTACTTGGATTAGACTCACTGGTTCTCTGGTTAGTGTCTCCCCCATTCCATCGTAAAATGTTTACATCTTTCCCCATCCCCAACCTAGTTCTTTGAGAAGGGTAGAACTAGAAAGGAATCAATTCTATACTGGAGGCAGTCAAAGAAAGAATCTAATCCATTGAAAAGATTGGATGAGTGTTTCCCCATTGGTGTGCTTTAGTGGGATCATTCCTACTTCCCAGTTCCTTCTTTTGGAAGTGAAGGCTGGGCTCTAGGTACCTGGAGCTGCATGAAACTATGATCAGCTTGCTGATAATAGTCGTAGAGCCTGGAACCAAATTTACAAAATTACTTTTTGCTAGTTTTCAGGCATTGATTACAGAAGATGTCATGCTATTGTTTTGGTATTTAATACCACTTCTCATCACAAAATATGCTCTATATGGCAGCAGCTAGTATAACTTGGTGGAGAAAGAACCCAGGATATGCCTGGCAAGAACCACTGAACAACTGGTAGTTCTCTCACATACCCACATTAGTTGGGACTGAGACTTGAACCCATGTGGACTGAGGTAAGATGGCAGTGATCAGTACAGACAAGTGCTTTAGACCACTCAGCTACCCAGCACCTCTGCATAAGATGGCTTGCAAGATTAGCAATATCTTTTGACAGATATCTGTCTTCTAGCACAGTAAGGTTGACATTAGAGATTATTGATCAATTGGTCTAAATGACCTTGACCTTTAAGATATTGGTTTAGAACCTATCAAAGAAATCCACAAAGACTGGCAAAGAATTCCAGAACAAAAATTAGTCTGGAAAACCCATTTTTCTTTGAATCACAATTACCCTGATGTTTAAACTGTGGACTATAAAACATCAATATGACCTTTGACATTTTGACTCCATCTTTCTTAATATGTCGTCGAGAAACCTAGGCCATTTTTGTGTATAAACCATTTTTCTTCCTTCAGTTAATGACCCTGACCTCTGACCAGCTGACCCAAAATCAATAGGCATCTTCTTTAAGTCCCAGTGACCATGATCTTTAAACTTTTCATCCTCACCCCAAGTGCAAGCCACCCACAAAGTTTCTTATCTGCAGATGGTGGATAACTCAACCTGATGTGCAAAAACCATTTTTCTTCCTTCGGTCACAGTGACATTGACTATAGTTTTTTTTACTCCAAATTTGGTAAATTCTTTGTTACTCTAAATGCACACCATAACAACATTTGGTAACTGTAGACAGTGAAGCACACAAAGTATTGTGTGGAAAACATTTTTTCACAGCAACCTTGACCTTTGACCTCAAAATCAGTTTCTTCCTTACCTCAAATGCATGTCAACCACATTGTTTTATAATTGTAAATCTGCTAAAGGTTGAGATGAGGTGCAGAAACCATGTGTTTTTGAAGTGACCTTGACCATAACCTTTTGACCCTGAAAAGTTTGTTCCTTACCCAAAGTGCAAGTCATAAAATTAATTTGGTAAGTGTACATAGTGGATAATGTGAGTTATTGTGAGTTGCTAAGAGAAAAAACATTACAGAATACTGCATCTCATGTCAGGTGTAATATAAAAATGCTGGTTTGTATTGGTTACAGTGTCAGCGGAAGTGGGAATTCTAGATGATGCTACTAATAGAGCTACTGATAGACTTATTAAATGAATATAAAAAGGTTGTCTTCTCTGGACATTACTAGACTGAGTAGAAAAGATGGAGCTTTCAAACACATGTGTTCAAAGTCAAAAGTGTGGGATGGCAAAGAATCTTCCTCTGATGACAGTGATGACTCTGCAGAGAAGCAGGCCGTTGGGATGATAAATGGGGCTTGAATTTAATCCATGACGAACCACTAATTATCATGTGTTGACTTTGCATGCTGTCAAAAGTCTAAGATGGTTAGAATGTATAAAAGGATGGAAAATCACCATAGTCAGTACTGTGGTTATGATAGTCTTGGTATCAGTGACAGAACATTCTGTGGTGCCTTTATAGGTCCAGCGAAGGATATTGTGGAAGACTTGATAACTAAAAATAGCCCTGATTTTGCTATGCATCTATGACAAAACGGGCTGGAAGTTACATGATTGGTGTTAGATGAATTCAGCATCCAGGTTCCAAGTCTGGGTACATTGGAAAGATAGATCACTGTACCCAAAATCATTGACATTAGTTTGTCAGTGTACTGTATCAGTACTGCCCAGGGAGCCTGTTCAGAACTGTCATTGCTAGAGGACAATGCTGGCAAAGAGACGATGCTGCAGTCATTTGAAGAAACCAACAATGCCAATGAAAGCCAGGCCTTATTCTGTATACAGTGACATCTCATCTTCAAGTGACTCAGACACTAAGACATTCATTACTAATACAGCATTGGTTGCAAGATATTGTCTTCAACCTTTGAAGACTACTTTATGCTTTCTGGCTCACACACTAGCCTGTAAGGAGTTTGGTCAAAACTGTTAACCAGAGTACAGATTTCATATACATGGCCTGTAAAAAGTTTGGCCAAAACTGTTCACCCGAGTACAGATTTGATATACATGGCCTGGAAAAAGTTTGGCCAAAACTGTTAACCAGAGTACAGATTTCATATGCATGGCCTGTAAGGAGTTTGACCAAAACTGTTAACCATAGTACAGATTTCATATACAGTAGTCCCCCTCTTGAACGCCCCCCCCTCACCAGCGGCCACCCGCTCTTTACGGCCAGAATCTGAAGGCACCGACGAATTTGTGTTTAAAATTACCCCTCACAAAAGGCTACCCGGCTAACGCGACCAGCATATTTTTGCAAAAACATAAAATTTACCCCTCACAAGCGGCCGCATTTTATTTTGTAATATGTATCTAGAACAATTGTTTTTCTTCTAATTGTGTTAAGTAATCAGATATCTGTTTCCCGACGTCAGATTTTCATTCTTCAAAAAAGTGTTCTACAGGTACCACTAAGGTTAATATTATATCCTTTACACCTCACGAGAAGCCACATTTATTCCTTAAAGCCGAGACTCATATTTTATTCCTTACGTTAAGGTAATCTGTATATCCTTACTGCGTGTTATCTTAAGATGTCTGGTTTATCCACTGATAATTGTTAAGATTACACTTAGTAATAGTAGTAACATCAGAGAAGTGGCAATATCAATGGACCAGGCCAAAGTCTGCGCTGAAAATGGTTTGATAGCCTTTATGGCTTTCTTTTGGAAGATGTTGAACTTATATAATTAATGGCTATTACTCGACAATTGTAAAGTTTAACAGCCGCGATGTGCTATTGTTCAGATCAAATCGGTGTACTTATCCAAGCCGTTTTTCGCACTTAGAGTAAAAAAAAATAATATAAAAACAATAGGGTACCTGACTGCGACTAATGAATCACGTGCCAATCGCTGCCTTTAAAAATATACAGCATCTGTTTAAATGCAGAAAAAAAATGTTTTATCAGTCTTGTAGTTGCAACATTGAGGATTATAACTGGACGTAAGGTCAAGATCACACGGTCAGCATTGGCTAAAAAGAGAAACAGGGTACTAGACAAAGACCGAAAAATCACGTGACAACACAACTTGCCGCTTCTTTACGAAGAAAGAATTTCGTCCACTCAATAAATGTGTCATCTGCATAATTAAATCGCATACAGTTAGCAACATTGGAATAACTCATTACCAAATATTAACATGTCTTCACGGAAATGAAGATGATTATTTCAGAAAACGTCAGTTATTATAGTCTACGATATCGGGAGAGGCGGGGAGGAGGACTGGTCAAACAAAATTAGGTAGAAAAGACTCGAATAAAACAATTTTATGTTGAAAAGACTCGAATAAATAACATCCTAACCGATAAGTTATTTAGCAGCAGTGGGAAAATGAAGCAAATGGAAAGAGAATTGTGTATGTACCAAGATTCAAATGACGTTTTTGAATGGTTCTGCAATGTGCATGACAACACCCGCTCACATATCACGCTTACGCCAAGAATAAGAACTATTAATGCATATTCAGTTGAAATAAGTCAACTACTATAGCACAAAAACCATTCAATATTTAATGTTGCTTTTAAACGAAGTTATTAAATGCTTTGAAACATGAAGCTTTCTTACTACGTACATATACTTCTCACAAAAAATTTAGTCCCCCTCTGGAAAGGCCAGCCGCCTTATAAGGCCACTTTCCCGGTGCAGAAGGGGTGGCCGTATAAGAGGGGGACTACTGTACATGGCCTGTAAAAAGTTTGGCCAAAACTGTTAACCAGAGTACAGATTTCATATGCATGGCCTGTAAGGAGTTTGGCCAAAACTTAACCAGAGTACAGATTTCATATGCATGGCCTGTAAGGAGTTTGGCCAAAACTGTTAACCAGAGTACAGATTTCATATACATGGCCTGTAAAAAGTTTGGCCAAAACTGATAACCAGAGTACAGATTTCATATGCATGGCCTGCAAAAAGTTTGGCCAAAACTGTTAACCAGAGTACAGATTTCATATGCATGGCCTGATGGACATGACATACGAGTAATGCATGTGGTGTGATTATCATTATCCATTTTGGACCTTTTTACATGCCTGCATCTAATTCTACCATATGCTACCTGTAATTGATGACAACAATGGCATGTAAGCAAAACATATCAAAGAATCATCTAGGCTTACAGCAAAGTTAATGCTAGGAAATGGAATAGATGTCATTCAAAATCACAGAAATTATCTAATTATTGAGAATAAATGATTATTAACTTTAGAATAAGATGCAGAAGGTTAAGTACCAAGACATACTATAAGAACTTAGTGCTGAGGATGGCACTAATTAGCTTGTCATATAATGAAATTGACAATTAAAATGGCACCACTGGCAAAAGGTGAAATGATATGCCTGTGTCGCACATCAACACATTATAGGATAATATGCATTATCAATACACTTATCAACAATCAATTTTGAAGGTTGGTCAATGGTAGGGTGATGTTTTTTCCTACATGTCAACATACTGACCATATTGCTAGTATGCAGATTGCAGACTCAGTAGTACTTATCAAATGTTCATGTCATTTTTAACCTTGGTCACTCTGCTGATTCCATTCAAGTTTCTTATCCCATCAGCACATAGAGAAACTTCATGACTTCACATAAAAGTGTTTATTAAATATTCAGTAAAGCACTTAAACTGTACATGGAGAACAAGTTTGGAATGTCTCCTTCACACCAATATTTGTTATCATTGGCTGAATTTGCTGACAGAATCAGTTCTCAATAGTTTTTCTTTTTCATTGACATAAACGAGTCCCTGTGCCCATGAAAGCTCTATTTGATAAATTCTCAATTTAATGAATACAAAAACAAATCGCTAATAATGATTCATGACTAATGAATTCTAAAAAAAATTGTATAAGGTGTGTGTCAGTTTGTATTAATTCTTTACCTCTTGTATTGATACGTGTATCTATAAGGAACAATTATCAATGAGTCTATGAATTGTTTCACTCATACTGGTTTGCTTGACATATAAAGAAATGGAAAACTGATTAGGCACTGATCTGCTTGTCAAAAGATGAGACAGACAACTGAGATGGCATTGGTAGCTTCTTATATGATGAAATAGACAACTGAGATGGCATTGGTAGCTTGTCCTATGATGAAATATAGACAACTGAGATGGCACTGGTAGCTTGTGGTATGATGAAATAGACAACTGAGATGGCACTGGTAGCTTGTGGTATGATGAAATAGACAACTGAGATGGCACTGGTAGCTTGTGGTATGATGAAATAGACAACTGGGACTGCACTGGTAGCTTGTCCTATGATGAAAAAGACACCTGAGACAGCACTGGTTATCTTGTGATAGAAAGAAACAGATATTCAAGATAGCAGCTGCTAAGATTTTTGTAAAATGAAATAGACAACGTAGAAGACAGCACTGGATATCTTGACATATGAAATAGATAACTGTAGTGGCACTGTCAATTTGATACTTCCCTGTGAAACTCCTAAAATCACTCAAACTTGAAAAAAGGCATAAAAAGGAAATCATCTGCAATGCCTCCTGATAAAGTGTTCTGGCTATGCGTGAGTGAAAGTAATAGCTGTTGAATGATGGGATTTGCCACTAATCCCTCTATCAAAGTGTCTGACTTCAGTCTCAGTATGCAGACGATGCTGTAAATTTGTATTGCTAAAACATGACAAATGGATGGCCTAATTTGTAAGGTAGTAGCTTTATCCAAATCTATAAATTATAATCAGGTAATGTATCTGTATGTGAATAATAATAATAATAATAATTAATAATAATAATAATAATAATAATAATAATAATAATAATAATAATAATAATAATAATAATAATAATAATAATAACAACAACAATTAGACATAACTGGAAAGCAGATGAATACATTAAAAAAATAATGTAATTTAATCAATTACATTTCCAAATGCAACGCTAATAAAAAATTTCAAAAGTAATTGTAATTTATTACTTTTAAAAGCTTCTAACCTCACATCTTGTTCTGATGTAATCAAACCAATTTTGATTGGTTCAACATAGGCAATTTGCACAACTATTTTCAAATATCAAATTTAACATGCCCAAAGTTCAACATTTATAAAGACTCCTTCTAAAGACAACTTTATTTTGGCAACCATCTAGTTAAGATTCATGACCATATAATTCTCTATAAGTTTCAGTCAGTGATTCTTCCTGGGGGTTTCCAGGGTTCTTCCTCCACCAATTATACTGGCCACCATGTATAGCCTATTCTGTGCTGAAAAATGACTTCAAACATAACAACAACAATGTTTGCACATGAAATAAAATTGGGAAAGATTCTGACGTTGCTGGTTTACCATTTGTTTAATTTCTCCTTATATCCTACATGAAATGATATATGATACATGGAATACAGTAATTGTCAAAGTAAAGAATACTACCTCTTCGCATCTTTAGAATCTTTTTTATCTGCCCCTCTTTTTTTCTTACTAATAGCCTTGTCTTCCAGTATTTTCATCTTGTCACAGAGGTAATCTATGAATTGATCGGGATCAAGACTCTCTGTTTTCAAAGCAAGATCAACTGCAAGACTTTCCAACAAGGCTCCCTGCACAGCTTGCGGATGAGTGTGGGTTAACTGTGTTATTGGCTCCACTAACTCCTAAAAGAGATACAGCAAACTGTGAATTCAGATATGTTCCAGGAAGCTACATCAACCTTGTCCTGCACTTATGTTTTTCATTCCCAAGATAATTATTTCATAAATTATAACAATATAAACAGATGTGAACAGTGTCATGGATTCTCTTTTTACTGAACGTTAGATCAATACAATTTTTATTTAGAACCAACTAAACTCTGGTATGAATGTGCATGAATGAAGTTGCATGGCAATGCTCAATGTAAATAAATATTACAGTCATTGCCTGAAGATGCATGTACTGACAAATCACTGCAGTGTTTAGTTATACAGTCATCGCCTGAAGATGCATGTACTGATAAATCACTGCAGTGTTTAGTTATATAATCATCGCCTGTAGATGCATGTACTGACAAATCACTGCAGTATTGTTATACAGTCATCGCCTGAAGATGTATGTACTGACAAATCACTGCAGTGTTTAGCTATAGTCATCACCTGTAGATGCATGTACTGACAAATCACTGCAGTATTGTTATAGTCAATGCCTGAAAATGCATGTACTGACAAATCACTGCAGTGTTTAGCTATAGTCATCACCTGTAGATGCATGTACTGACAAATCACTGCAGTGTTTATCTATAGTCATCGCCTGTAGATACATGTACTGACAAATCACTGCAGTGTTTAGTTATATAGTCATCACCTGTAGATGCATGTACTGACAAATCACTGCAGTGTTTAGCTATAGTCATCGCCTGAAGATGCATGTACTGACAAATCACTGCAGTGTTTAGTTATATAGTCATCACCTGTAGATGCATGTACTGACAAATCACTGCAGTGTTTAGCTAGTCATCACCTGAAGATGCATGTACTGACAAATCACTGCAGTGTTTAGCTATAGTCATCGCCTGAAGATGCATGTACTGACAAATCACTGCAGTGTTTAGCTATAGTCATTGCCTGAAGATGTATGTACTGACAAATCACTGCAGTGTTTAGTTATATAGTCATCGCCTGAAGATGCATGTACTGACAAATCACTGCAGTGTTTAGCTATAGTCATCGCCTGAAGATGCATGTACCAACAAATCACTGCAGTGTTTAGCTATAGTCATCGCCTGAAGATGCATGTACTGACAAATCACTGCAGTGTTTAGTTATATAGTCATCACCTGTAGATGCATGTACTGACAAATCACTGCAGTATTGTTATACAGTCATCACCTGAAGATGTATGTACTGACAAATCACTGCAGTGTTTACCTATAGTCATCACCTGTAGATGCATGTACTGACAAATCACTGTATTATTGTTATAGTCATTGCCTGAAAATGCATGTCCTGACAAATCACTGCAGTGTTTAGCTATAGTCATCACCTGTAGATGCATGTACTGACAAATCACTGTATTATTGTTATAGTCATTGCCTGAAAATGCATGTACTGACAAATCACTGCAGTGTTTAGCTATAGTCATCACCTGTAGATGCATGTACTGACAAATCACTGCAGTGTTTAGTTATATAGTCATTGCCTGTAGATGCATGTACTGACAAATCACTGCAGTATTGTTATATAGTCATCGCCTGAAGATGTATGTACTGACAAATCACTGCAGTGTTTAGCTATAGTCATCACCTGTAGATGCATGTACTGACAAATCACTGTAGTATTGTTATAGTCATTGCCTGAAAATGCATGTACTGACAAATCACTGCAGTGTTTAGCTATAGTCATCGCCTGTAGATGCATGTACTGACAAATCACTGCAGTGTTTAGTTATATAGTCATTGCCTGTAGATGCATGTACTGACAAATCACTGCAGTATTGTTATACAGTCATCGCCTGAAGATGTATGTACTGACAAATCACTGCAGTGTTTAGCTATAGTCATCGCTTGTAGATGCATGTACTGACAAATCACTGCAGTATTGTTATACAGTCATCACCTGTAGATGCATGTACTGACAAATCACTGCAGTGTTTAGTTATTTAGTCATGGCCTGAAGATGCATGTACTGACACATCACTTCAGTGTTTAGTTATACTGGTTCTTATAAGATTGCTGTCAAACTACATCACAATCAATCAGGGAAACCCATAAAAAATTGAGAAACTAATTATGCTAACAAGATTATCTACCAGACAATCAGATGGACAAACGGGGAATCCTACAATCCTGACATCTCTATACATGAGTTAATAAGCTATGTTAGAACAGGATTGGGACTTCATCTAATTATGTCTCACAAAAATTGTGTAAAACTGAACATTACAAAAGTACCACTTTACAGGTGATAATTTGGGTGTCAAACATTTGTTTGCTTAAACTAATAACATTTAGTAAAAGAACACAATATTTCCGGTACATTTTATCGTTTTTTCAAAGGCACAAAGTGCACAGCAACTGCAGAAAACTGATTCTTTAGCTAATCTGTGGTCAGACCTTTTCTACCCACACCAGTAAAACAATATTTAAAAAAGTAGGTGTTGCACCTCATCAAAATACATAATAAATACTTATATTCTTATATGTGAATATTACTAATATTCTGATAAATATTGCTGCAAATACAGACTTTTTGAAGTTTTGGGGTCAAAAACAGCCCTTATTCTCCCTACCCTTTTCAAACAACATTTTAAACAGTCTTTGTAATAAACAACCTCAGTAATAAACAGCCTCGGTAATAAACTTCAACCAAAATTATATTGCTGGAGTCTGTGCAAATCATATTGCTGTGATATGTACCTGCCAAAAATATTTATATGAATGACATCTTCCTTTAAATAAAAACAGATGAAGCTGTTGGAAGACAACAAAACTTGCCCAATTTATATTTATACAGAAAGAAAAAATGTTTTGTATTTGTGAACACTTCATACTGTATGCTGATGAAAACATTCCAAGTGGTATGCTAGATTCAGCAAATTCCTTTTTACGTATAATGACCCAACAATGAAACTTAAGCAGTCAGTATGCAGTGGGAATAATGGAACCTGTACCATCCATAATTGGGAACTAAACTTAAAAGCTAAAATCATGTAAATGGTTGACTTCTAGCTCAACTGCCATAATCAAGTGTGTGACCATTTGTAAATGAGCAATGATAAACTTTATTTATAAAAACACTGTACTAATTGTACTTGGTAAAGATGTACAATGGTAGACATACAGTTGTCAGTATTTGGTGGCAATATTTGTGCTGTTAAATGCAGTTCTAATGCGCATGACTCTGAAAATGTCAAAAAGGATGACTGTTGCTCCTGATAATGATGATAAATAACTGCAAGTTTTATATGTATTTATTAAAGTTTTTTATCACACATGTTTGAAGGAAAAAAAAAACAAAATCTACTCATAGAAAGTGTTTACCTGTAAAAATTACCCCCCCCCAAAAAAAATTAAAATCCCTCTTACAACAATGCCAAAGTAGAATTCTTCCTCTGGTTGCAAATCCTGAAGAAATAAGATAAACTGACTTAAACGTACGCTAGTACCAATGCCAAAATATAGCTGACACCAGGGATAAAATATAAGAAATCCTGCATTAAATGCAAGTGACCTAATAACCCACATAATAAAGAAATAATAAATAGATTACAAAAGTTATAATTAATAATAGTCAACACTATAGAGTACAATTTGTAATTAACATTTATATACCTGCACATGACATAATACTTGAGGAAAAATAATGAGTAAAAAAACACCTCCTATTGATGGTTGGTATTTGTTTCTAATTTGGCTAAATGTTATGAATGCTTGAGGCATATCAATGGTACAAAAACAGCAGTTATTTATTTTTTTCTGGTTTTCTTGTCTGAAGGGCACAAATTGTTCAAACAGTTCAACCAAATGTGTGATACTATGAAAGACTATGTGATATGTGTAGACCCAGGAAATGTGCAACCAGACAGTAGATAAAACACAGTGGAAACCCTGTCAAGGACATTTGTACTATTAACATCTTTGATTGGCTTACTTTGTGAACTCAACTAGAAATAATAGGTATCGGATAAAAATGTCTTTTTACTGGTAGAGTAATTATTTAGGGTTCCCTTTCAGATAAACATAAAACTAATACTTCGGCAATTATGCATGGTAAACAGTCATAACCATCTGATATAGCCTAATGCGATTGTATCTCATCATTTTAAGAGAAAATAAGCAAGAAAAATTACCAATGCATTATATAAGTACTGTGTTACTGCAAGGCTATTTGCATCAACGGAAACAATGATTCAACAAAGACAATGACTGTAGTGACCAACAGAAAAATAGTTGTCATAAAAATGAAAATCAAGCATTAAACAACTTCTCATTTCATAAAATGACATATAACTTTTTAAAAAATTTAAATCTGAGTAACCATTTTTCAGGCAAAGTAGTGACAACTTCAGTTATAGTAATGTCTGCCTAGCTGATGCTAGGTGAAAACCAAATTTTTTTAGTAGACAGATGGAAATATTTCAAGCATGAAGTGGGAAACATTGTATTGTCACAAGTGGTGAAACTACAAGTGATAATACAAACTAGTTTCCACTTCACTTGTGAAATATTTCTGTATATGGACTTTAAAAACTGAATCAGGTACAGCAATTAAAGGAAAAGTCAGTAACTTCTCATTTTCAAAAGTTCTGATACAAGGAAAAAATATATTTTTCTGTGTCTGTATATGGTAATTACACATGTACTGCATACAATAGTCACATGAGGTAAAACAATATCTGCTAAGCTGTGTTGTATCTCTGACATGCAAAGATTCTAACAGAATATGAAAACTGGCCCAACAAGCCATCACCATTAGAAAGCAATAACCAATTCTCAGTACTGACTCAGATGAAATAAAAATCATCTATTATTTATACAACAAACAGAATTTTACATCTATGCTAATTTCATTTTCAATTTATGGAATTTGATGAGATGTTCAATATTTTCAATGTAAAGGCTCCCAAATATAAATCATTCAACTCCTTTCAAAATGTTTTTATCATATGAGCACTAAGCAAGATTCTCCACTTTTTTCTGTGAAATAGTTTAAAAATACAATTAGCATTCATAAAAGATTATTATTTTGTTCATGCTTAATTTAAAATAAAATTAGCATTCACACAAGATTCTTTATTTGTATTTCCATACATAGCTCAAATTTTTTTTAGCACTCATGCAAGATTTTCTGCATTTTTTCCATGAATAGTTTAAGAATCCAGAAAATCACCATACCCTGAGTTTCTTAAAGTCCATCTGTTTCCTACAGGCAAATAAGGCTGCTGGTGCAATTCTCATGGCTCCACCATTACCATAGGAACCCTGTCCATCAAACTGGAGTTTAGCTGGTCCAAATGGGTCCGAATAATCAGATTCCTTCAGTGCATGAAAATTAAGGCAAATATTCCCTCCATATCCTCGCCATGGTTCCTTAAAATATTCTTCAGAAAACCTGTACATTAGAAGTAAATGTAACAATTTGGTATTTAAAAAAGAACACATATGCCCTACCCAACACACACACACACACACTGCTGACCAAAAAACTCAATCTACAAAAATAATAAATTCAGAAAAATCTAAAAGGCTTTTTAAACTGGTAAAAAACCCATAAGCACTCAAAACATGCTTACCAAGTATCATTTCATCTACATGTGAAGGGTTTTGTTTATGCTATTTTTAAGTCCCTGGTCCATGTAAAGAACTAAATTCATTATTTTTACAAAATTATATTGCAGTTTTATGAGTCATTATGCTTACAAGAGTTACCCTCTCTAAAGTAGAGCTGACACTAACTCCCCCTGATATATGTTTGGAAAAAGATATATGTTTGGAAAAATTATTATTATTAAATATACATACATATATATATATATATATATATATATATATATATATATATATATATATATATATATATATATATATATATATATATATATATATATATATATATATACACACACACCACTCCCTCGTTAACTTGCACCCGGATAACACGTAAACCCACTTATAATGTGGTGTCTGGCATGGCTCCTGATTCTTTTTCTCCAAAGAAAATATATTTTAAAATGTGTTAAACGTGAAAAAAGTCGTGATAAGAAATAGTAAATTGGTAAATTGAACCTTGATACATAGCTCGATTTTATCATCGAAAATGATGATTTTTGCCCGTAAAGATAGAATCCATATTGTGAAATTTGTAACTTCTAATAAGAAATCACATTATGTTAGGTCTTTTTAAAAAAGAGAAATAGTTGTCAATACATTGTAAATAAACAGTGATCAACTAAAAATTTTGGTAAAGCTTTGTTTTGATCAACAGCTTGGGGTAATTTGTTGTTGCAATAAAAGAATCAATTAAAAAAGACCTGTATTGTTTTATCACTTTGAATATGTCTTTTGTATCAAACAAGGTAAGTACAATAAAATAAAGTTCATAAGAATGCCAATATGAGCATAAGTTTTTGTATTCATTACCGTTCTCAAATTTCATTTTATTTGACCAATCGAAACTGTTTTCACATTTTTATGTATTAACATCATAAAAGTATATAATATCAGTAATGTACCCTAATCATTTTTAAATGTGACCATGGAGAGCAAAGGAATTAAGCCAAAGGCGTACTCTGTGACTGAAAAGCTGTGCATCATAGATGGTGTTCATAATGACGAAGCAAGATAAAAAATTTGCAATGAACTAAAAATTGCTGAGTCAACATTTAGAGGTTGGCTTAAGAATGAGCCGAAACTTCGAAATTACTCCCATGATGTTGATTCAGATGAAGGGACGAAACAAAGACGAGTATGGATGGCAAGCGATAACGAATTAGATGATGCTGTATACGCATGGTTCATACAACAACGTGTCACAAACCGCAAGTGTTATTGTGTTCTAATTTAGGTCCTTTAAAATTTTTAGACCCATTATTTTCATGTTGGTAATGGTTAACCTATGTGAATTTTTTTTTTTTCTTTAATTTTACGTCTACCACAATAAATATCTACACATTGTTCGATCGACATTGTTTATTCGAAATGTGTTGGTCTTTCATATTTAAAAAAAACGTCTACTTTGGATCAAAAAATAAAACTAGAATGTATACCATTCACAGCAAAAATTAGTGACATAGTACACAACGTGAAGTCATACATGTGCTAAGCGAATGGAAACCATGTGGAATGTTTTGATGATCAATATACTGCAAGTTATCCTGAAATTAATGTTACTATGTGATGAAAAAATTAAACAAAGTACACCAATATGAAGAGATTTTTATTCACTGTTAATCTTAGCATGATTATTAATTGATTTTTCAACACTGTAACATGCCAAGCCACCCCCCCCTTTTGCCTATACGTCGATTCCTTTGTTAGTTTTGTTGTTTGTTATAGGTCCCTCGATAATTTGCGCCTTCGCTTATATCACAATCGATGTTTTTGGACCCCGATGTCCGCGAGTTATCGATGGAGTGGTGTACCTCAGTGATATCTACATCACTAAATATGGGCCCCTGTCCTAATGAGAAAGATTTCAAAATCATGCCAAATTCCCAATTTTAGAAACTTACTGCTGAAGTTTTTCTTTCTTCTTTTTTAATTTTAATAAAAATGATGGATTCCAGTCCCCATTTTCATATACCTAATAAAAATATCTGATTGACAGAAGGTGATGTTAAAATCTGTAGTTTTGAATTATGTGTCCACAAATCTGTATAGGAACACTTTTGTGGCATAAATGAACAAGTCATTTGTACAACCAGCATTCTCTACTGGATCTTGCCATGATCCTAATTCATACCTATGAAAGCACACATGCTTTACAGTGCCATCTTAACAACATTGCAATGCACTGGGGCCCCCTACCAGCCCTACTATTCATTAACAATATGATGCCCCTAAAGTATGAGGCACTGGGCAATGTACCCATGCCTTAAGACGGAACTGATGCTTTATAAGGGGAGTTAATCTGTGGAGGCAGCAAAGATTCCTGTACCTGCCCTTTTCAGGAAGGGACCAATCCATGGAGTCATAATATGGAAACTACTGAGATCCAAACTAAAGGAGACGTGGTGACTCATTGTTTGGGGTATCAGACTCATTTCCAGAATGCTGTGGTTTTTTATTCCCACCACCTGATCTGTCTAGACCCACATTACTATGCATGAATCATGCTCAAAATCAAACTCGTATGAAATTTTGATAATGCAGGATTACATACCAAATCTGATCAGCAGTAGAGTGTTAAAAGGTTAAGTCAATCAGATGCAAGATCACTTCATTCATATCTATGAAATGTCACTCATAACCGAATTCATACCAAATGTGATCAAGATCTGATATCTAAAGTGTTCACAAGTTAGAGTTTTCAGACTAAAGGATGTCAGAACCATTTAGTTTGTATGGTGACTTGATAAAACATGGTTATTTTTAAAAAATCTGGGATTTCACAATACACTTTCCTATACCACCCACACATAACATATACACTTGACACCTCAACCTACAATCACTTAAATATATAAGACATTGAACTATATAGTACTATGCATTTGTGATATCAATTCACAGATAAGAAATGTCTACATGTTACTTATCCTTTCAACCTATATATGGCAATAGTATGGGGATTTCAACAGCTACCTAGTTATATTCCAGGTGCAAATCTCCTTTCCCAGGGTCTTTATTGTATACCTGTCAAATTCCATTTTCTCATTCAATTATATATATATATATATATATATATATATATATACATAGAGCTTCAAAATCTCAACAGTTTCCATGATCTATGTGTCATGACCTATGACCTATGTGTGTCACCTTGTTGCATCAAAAGCCATATCAGAGTTGAACAGGTAAGTGATCTGTGTGCAAAGCATGGACAACTGTTGCAAACATGTATCATGCATGCTCTAAGAAAGAGCAAAATTATTGCAATATAAAAATTAAGCATAACTTCACTACAAACTAGGTGAAGACAGACATACAAACACATGGACAAACAAGCAAAAGCAGATCAATATCAGGGCTCTCAAAAGAGTTTCAAGATGAGTCATTGAGTCTTCACTCAAGGAATTCAGGAATCTACATCCTATTTCTGGAATCACTCAGGAATCTACATCCTATTTCTGAGAATCATTTGCATAAACTCAGGAAATCCTAACTTTCTAAAGGATAGAAAGGAAAATGGTTAGGTTTTGGTTTGGTGCTTCACAGCACAGCAACACAAGTAGGCTATTTAGTGCTGAGGTAAGTATTTTGCCCAAGGACATACAATGGGGAGCTGACCCGGGCTGGTCCAATGTTAGGATTTGTACCTGCATTCTCTCAGTTATGTCCAGCACACAAACCACTGAGCCAGAGCAACTCCTAACTTGAAAATGTATATAATCATTATTTTATTACATATCTACAATGAAATCTTTGTCATTTATAATAATACACTAAAATGGAAATATTTCATTAAATAGAATGCTATGTTGAAATATTATACATGTCAATTTATAATATTACTCAAACAACACACAAAAAAACCAAAAAAATAAACCACAACAATAAAACATCAGCAATTACTTTCAAACCCATGAATAATCATTTAGAATGCTTTGTAGGCTTCAGTGCAACCAAAAAAAGTATCTCCATTTATACCAAAGAAATATACACAAGTAAACACCTTGCACTACAGTGTATCATATATAAGAATGTAAATTACAGCCATTAAATGAAACACAGAAGGAATGGAAAAATTTACAAAGCAGCATATGTGCAAAAAACTAATTCAAAATAAATAGGTTAATTTGTGAACAGTATTCAATACTATATGAGTTTTCCTAAAGGAATAAAGGTGGGATATAACATGATCTCAAAAGTCTATAGGAAAGATGTGAACTTTTGTCAAGATAAATTCACAAGCTGTAGGTACCGACATGCAAATATCACCATTCAACTTTTGCCAGTTTGTTGCCTTTTATTACCATTATTGTCATTTTCATCACAAGTCTGTTTCTTGACAAGTGAAAACAGATTTTACCAACACATTTTTATGAGCTGACATACTTTTCTGCACTCTTATAAAAAAAATCTCTGCTGTTACTGTAGCGCCCTAGCCTAAATCACGCCTACTTAAATAGCAGCTACTAGTAATATTAACATGACATATTGATGATTTGACACTACTGTCCACTTAAACTCTGAGATAGCTTTTCATTACTTTCATGATTCTTGTTCACATTGTCATCAATTCATATTTAATCACCATTACAACAATAATGGAGATTGCTTTCCTCACAAACTGTTGCAGGTACTTACACACACACACACACAGGGGCATTCCTTTTCACAAGATAATTAGTGTCATGCATTACAGTTAATCAGTCATGCTGGCTGGCTGGCTGTTTACTTAAGACAAGCCTTTAGCTATTTTGCAGAATGGTCATGTCTGAGCAAAATATAAAAAAACGAAAGCTTACTAGGGAAATAAGGAAATGAGGCAGATCACGAATTTAAAAAAATATTGATACAGAAGCTTGCGTCTCTAAGAGCCCTGAATAATCCAACAAAATATATTTTCTTTCTGAAATTATTTTAATGATTGACTGTGCTTTGTTTAGATCAAACCTTCTTGCCATGTCTTTTGCATTCAGCCCATTTTGCTCTATCAGTGAAGCTGCTACACTCCTAGCCATAGCTGTGTCATCTGTGAATTTATAAATTTTCCTAGATCGTTTGTCTTCATCCTGATTTTCAGAGTTCTCTTGAGAATTACTTGAGACACTACCTGCTAGAAAAGATTAAAAACAATACTATCAGGAATAAAGCATCAAAATCATGCAAGCTAGACTAAATTATGTGGGGTATGTGTCACCCACCCAGGTAGCAAAAAAGGGTTTATGATATTCATGCTATAGAAAACATATGAACAAACACATGATCAAATACAAATAAACATAAAATTGAACAAATTGGCAAAAGTTTATATCCCCTCCAAATTTCATGGCTGAGGAGATAAAAATCCAAGACATAATCTATGAAAATGAATCCAAGGTCACATGATGCAGATATTTAAACTTGGACAAAATATCAGAGATGTACTAAAACAGAATGTTTGGTCAAGATCCAATTTTGTTTGTAATATTATTGTGTTCATGACAGAAAGGTCCTATCATGTTAAGTTTGATCAGTTTATATATTAGTTCTTTACGATGACCTTGAAGATTCAATCCCCAATGTGGTACATAAGACAGTTTTAATAATAATGTATTTCAAGTTGAATCTCAAGGCCTTTAATGTTATAGAGTGGAAAGGGAAATATGCTGAGAAAAGTGAAACATTGACTTATGATCTTGACAGTAAAGATAGGACCAATGATACAGCAAACAACATACCATTTAACAATGATATACCATTTTTCACCCTCTAATCTTTAACAAATCTAAAAATCTTTAAACCAGATCGGAAAATGTGCTATAAAACTTAAGATATCATGTTAACACTTTGACCTTGAAGGTATGACTCCCAATCAAGTAGATGACACACCATGTAAAGATCATGTATGAACGTACCAAGTTTCATCCCTTCATCTGAAGATGCTCTAGCATATTAATATGAAATGGAAAACGAACACTATAAAAATTTTACCTTGACTTTAAAAACAGGGCAAACAATGTTGTATTCAACACATCTAATGATTATGTTTAAATATAAAAAGTTTCATCCCATCATCTAAAAAAGTTTAATGTTAATGCATGATGTCTAGACAAAGAGGACTTGGTATTAAGATATATATTATAAAGCAGTCATTAAAATGGAATATAACACTGTGTTTTGTTTAACATATAAATGCAAGTTTTATTTTTAAAAAGATTTGGAAAACTTTACTATTTTACAACAAAGGCAAGATTTTCCAAACAAGCCCCTGAAAATTGAAAATACTTTTTACACTGCTGCATTTTAGATTTTGGGCTACTCAACTTATCAGTGAGTATATATGATATCCCAAAAGATGCACACAATGATAGTAACAGCTCAGCATCGTCAATTAATGATCATTATATGCTGATCAGTAGCTGACTGCTACTGTTTGGCACTAAAGACTGACTAAACTGGTGAAAATTAAAAGAACCATGTATCATCTATGCTCACTTATAAGTCGAATGAAGCTGCAAACAACTAAAATCCTGATCTGTCATAGCATAATGCACTTGCTGATCAGAGTCTATGTTGTTTGTTATACCAATTACTCTTAAAAAAAACCTGTAGTGATCCAGACCTGCACATTATGCTGGCACATTATGTGACAGAAGATCTGTGTGCAGTTTGCAGTTGGGGGTCAGCTTATAAGCAGGTATATATGGTATTAGTTTTACATATGTATGAATGCTAACTGACTTGCATGTATCTGAACTGTTCATAACTTCTGACAGAGAAAATCTGGAACATATCCAAAAAAATTTAAAGTGAATCTGCATGCTGTGGCATTATGTATAATTGGTAATTTTGTAGTAGGCCCAAGAGTGTAGTCATGGAATATACATTTTGTAACCTTTGGTACACATGTACAACTCAGATTTTGTTATTTAACCTTGATAATTTAAGTATCATTTACTGATTCTTCAGACCAATGAGTCAGCTACATTCCATAAAACACCTCAGCTTGCTGAAATTTCTATATACATGTAGATGTTATTTTTCAGTGCAATCTGAGTGGGAACTCTGGTAAATAGGTGAATGCACCCATCAATTAATCTGAGTTATTGTGGAAAATATTTATTTATGAAGTTAAATAAGACATTAATTTTTCAATCAATATTTTTTAAAATAAAAACAACTCACATTTACTACATATTACTAGTTCCTCATTAACCATATTTAAATGGAATATATTTTGTTTTTAAATGGTCATGTAAACGTTCACACTTATTTTAGCACAAAAAATTAAACATTCAACATTCTTCAAATTTTCATATAACCTGATATGTATGGCATTACAAATCAAGCAGAAATATGTAATCTTTTACCATCTGCTCAATAAGTGCTTGGTATTTCTGGTATACCGATGTAATTTCTTCCATTGGAATGTACCATCAGACTTTTCACAGTACTTGTACACATGCAGTTCCATCAGTAAAGAATATACAGATATTCAAGAGTAATCTACTTAAAAATATGATGATATTAACAACAAGTTTTAACTGTGATGTGTGGATATGAATGTTTGGAAATTAATGCATCAAATATGCATATAAAAATGTCCTGCAAATCAAACCATTCAGTTATGTATTTTGTAAATGCCACTTGATGAGTGAAGAAATACACATTGTGCTGCTACCACTGCATTTAAACATTCTGACATCCTTGTAAAACCTTTTGGTGACTCACTAGAAAATTTTTCATGCAAATCTCACCCCCCCATTACTATGGAGCAGTAATTAGTTGCACTTATCACCTCATATATCATTAATATATATTGCAAATGGTAATCTACCTCTCACTACAGATCACAGGGGTTCATTACAAAGAAAATTAAAAGTATCTGTCCATGAATCAAGGGATGTGGGTGTCTAACCTGTAACAATATAACACAAGAGAAAACACGATGGTGAAATCCAAGACTATCTGAATGCAAATGGCACTACCAGAGACAGTACTTATCCATACATCAAAATCGATGAACAATTATTGCATTTTCTCCAAAATGTCACAAACTGAATGAAGTGTCAAACTGTTTTGAAAATTGAACTAGTCTTGATTATGATTGGCTAAATTTGGAAATTTGCAGATGCAATTAGAATAAACTAGCAGGGTTGGAATTACCAAAGGGGGCAGACTTATGTCTTCTCTTTTGTTATATTGTTACAGGTTATACCCTCCATCCCTTGATTCATTGATGGATACTCCCAATTTTCTTTATAATGAAGCCCTGTGGTACAAATAGTAATCTACCTCCCAATATAATAGTAATCTACCTATTAGTACAGATGGCAGTCTACCCATTGAGGGCCTCAAGGTAGATTAATTCTTAGCTAATTGAGGTACCATCTTTAAATAAAGTCATAATAAGTACAAATGGTAATCTATGTTCCAATACAGACAGAACTCTAAATACAATGTGAGAGTATTCCGTTTCCAATTGTGACTGCAGGAATCACAGTACTAATTCAGTTCCCATAGTAAACCTATGTAAACACCATGATATTAAAAATTCAATAACTTAAAATTATGAGTGCCCATGACCAAACCTGTATTTATCAGTATTGATGAAACCTGGATGTTCAGTGTAGAGGAAAGGATATGAGCCACTGCATTTTCTGGACTTGCATGTGTCTGAAATCTGTGCTTTCAATTTCACACCAAACAGTCAGACGCTAATTTCAGTAATGAGTGTTCCAAGGTCAA
The DNA here is from genome assembly GCA_016746295.1 of Potamilus streckersoni. NCBI lineage: Eukaryota > Metazoa > Mollusca > Bivalvia > Unionida > Unionidae > Potamilus > Potamilus streckersoni. The sequence goes on from JAEAOA010000432.1 coordinate 274,378, forward strand.
GATTGTAAAAAGACTGAAATTCCACCAATAAAACAATGTCTATTTTTTCACTTGCAACTAGGATAAGCTCTCAAAACATTATTTTCCCTAAAACATTACTTACATTATTAACCAATCCTGTCCAGCCAAACCCAAATATACTAAATTAAATGTTCACCCAATTTTAGGCTGGTTCCCCTTTTTCCATGCCATTAGTACCGTGTGTCCTGCAGAAGTTCCTGTTTTTTGCTTGAGGACAAGAGATTTGCTGTTGAAAATCCGAGTGATAAATGAGATCAAATTCCTACTTTATGGAACTTGAAGAGCTTACAGAATGAGTGTTGTCTGAATACCATCTGTTTAAATATGCTAAATTATTTGACTGCTATTAATTTGATTGTTTTTCTATCATGCTAAATTATTTGACTGCTATTAATTTGATTGTTTTTCTATCATACAAAATATATCTACGCAATATACAAAAATGCAATATCATCCGCCTCAAGTTCATCGAATTCTCTCCCTTTACCCACCCATGAAGAAAGTAGGTACCTTGCTCACTATATCCTATGCATATATTGTCGACAATCAAACCACCATACCGGCCTCAATTTTTGCCACTTCTTGTAAAACTCTGTCTATATTTACTCCGGGAAGCCATTCTCCTTCATAAACGGCCCCGATACAATCACCAACAACTGCACCAACAAGAGAGCCACGGAACCGAGATATTCTAGAAACCATAGTGTTGTTGTTGTTGTTGTTGTTGTTGTTTGAATTATATTCTAGAACATTATTGGAGCACCCTCTTAGTTCTTCCAGATTAATTCGATATTGATATGTATGGTGGATATGGATAATAGAGAGAAAAAAGTACATTGACATACGCACCATAGTGTGCAATAAAAAATATAACGAGATTATGCCTTTAAATATAAATATAAAACAATCGTTTACAAACTTGCCAGATTTAATTCCAACCAGAATATCATAATATCCATACAAATAATTTACGTATGTGTTTCCTATTGCACTGGTTGTAAAATTAGCGTAGGCAGGGACTCTTTTGTTATGGTTTGGGTCAATTTATTTTATTCTTCTATTTTTAAAAATCCCACATATTTAATGGGGAGGGGGGTGCCAGGGAAAAAAGTAGTACTTGGTCCGCTATGAGAAACGGATGGTCGGCTGACGGAAACACATATTAGGAGTGGGTGGGTCTTTCTTATCTTATGTAGGTCTTGTATCATATTTTAATATAGTATATTTTGTATATCTCGTCATTGTAGCAAAAGAGAGCTTGGCTCAACGGCCCATCGAGAATAAATAAGGTTCATTATTATCAGTAGTAGTAGTAGTAGTAGTAGTAGTAGTAGTAGTAGTAGTAGTATAAGTAGTAGTAGTAGTAGTAGTGGTAGTCTATCTGATCTTATCAAATAGTAACAGTTGTAGTAGCAGCAACAACAATAGTAGTATCCCTTGCAAGTGTTCAGTTTGATTTCATTCAATGTTCTAATATTCTCTTGTTTGTAGATTTATATCATTTATTCAAGAAAAATAGCCAAATTCTCTTTTGCAGAAATGTTTTTGGGAGGTTGTACGAATTTGTAAAGTGTGTTTACAAATTTGTTTCTCGATTTTCTGACACTGCTCATTATCTATTATTTAAATAAACTGACAGTATTGTGTTTATTTTTTTGTAATAAATTTTATTCCCCCAAATTCACAGTTATATATTATAGCATGTTTGATAAAAGTATCGCACACCTTATTAAAATTTATTAGATTTGAATGGTGGTGTGTTTTGAATAGAATTTTTAAGGTGCAGGCAATTATTTATTAAAAAGGTCACGTAAATGCAGTGGAACTTGTAACTTCTAACACCTAATCCATATCTGATATTGACTTGTATATAAATAATATTGAATAATTTAAAACTGGAAAAACGAGATTGGTAGAGAACACACGCATGCACGCGCGCTCTCACGCGCATTGTCGACGATTAACTAGTTTATTGCATTAATATCGTGTAAAATCGTTCTCTTTCCATATCTATTGCGTCTGGTAAATTTTGTGGCATTTCTTTGCACTGGAGGTTTTATAAATACATTAATATGGTAAAGTTTTTCCCAACTAAATTATGATGTTTTTAATGTATTTGCAAAAATAGAATTTTATCCCTCGCTTGGTCTAAAAACAATACTAAAATTAGGAAACTGAACTGCAATTTAACTATGACTGAAAGAACACGTTATTAAAATGGTCGAGACTAAAAGTTGTACTAACGTTATGAAATCAAAATGAAATTGAGTAGACTAAACAAAAAAAATACATACATGATAGGTCACTCCACATCCTTTATAAAGAGTTAATCGTAAATATTCAAGTTTTTTTTTTTTATGCCGTCAACGGAAAAGAATTATTCAATTACGAGATTAAAAGAAGCAAGTTAAAGAATTCTCACATAATTCATAACCTGACCAAAGTGCACAATGTCATATGTTTCTTTCATTAATCATGCATAATGAGTGTAAGGTTTTAATTTTTCATAGAATAACGTAATTAAAGGCCTGTTGCCTCAGGCCAATAGCTTGTTATAATCGGGGTTCAATTAAGACATGACAAATAGTTGCGCGACATGCAATTTTATTAAATGTTAAATATAATGCAAATCCTTTACAAAATGGTACCAAAACATTTCTTCGCGGTTATTAACATGATATTTGCATATGACAGGCTATATAACGCCACAGTTTACAGCTTTGCTAAATTACTATCACAATAAAATTAAAGTCATGTCAGTAATAATTATACATTTTAAAGCTAACAACTATCAATTCAACGCTTCTACACTGTTTTAATATTAGATTACTAACAGTTTAAAATTCTTGACAATTATCGTTGAACATCAGATAATGCTAACAACCACTGGGAAAAATCTTTGGTATTTTATATACAATCAAAGAAAATGTCGACGTTTAATGATAATAATTAAATCCTTCAGTGTTATTTTGTTGTTTTAAAAAAATGGCAGAACACGTAATTTCCAAAATATTTTCTATCAAAAATTTAAACAACCAGGTTAGTTGCAATCAAATGGCCTATCAAGAAGCAATTAAAATGTTGCTAATTACTGTGCAGTTTCACAATGTCAATAACAATATAGATTCTCCACAAGAAATTATACGGTATCGTTTAATGCTGGTTCAATTCAATATGTTCATGATTTATAAATAAGATAAATCAATGAAATGAGTTTCTAGATAAATATACCAAATCTGCTTCATAATTTCAAGCTACACGTATAACTATGCAGATATTTACGTCAGGGATTAGATTTATGAAAGGACTGTATGCGGCGATTATTTTAAATGCCAATAAAGTATTTAACGATGCACTTTGCCGTTTATCCAGCCCAAAAAGTTACACCAGATCGTATCTTCCAATCGCACAATGTGTAAGTGAATGAGAGGGTATTCCCCACTTATTTGACTTATTGAACAAAATTCTTCCGTAAACTTTTGTTGGATATCGCGGCATTAGTTTCTGAGCATTAAAGTAAAAGTTTGGTCAAATAGGAAAACGAATTTATAGCTTCTAACTACAAAATAGCACGTCCCATTTCATTATTACACTTCACCAAATGCTGAGAAAAATATTGACACATTTATCGTAGCCTACGAACTTGGACATTCTAGCAGCTCTCTCTCTCGTTACGGAAATTTCGCATATACGGAAGTTATATAACATGCCTATAAAATTTATCTTTAATATAAAAAGCAGAGAATTATTATTATAAATTATCTCAAGTCATCAACGTAAAATCTGTAAGGAAAAGTTACATCTCGCACAATTCAAACAACTTCGCTATGCAGCGACATTGCCCGATTTGAAATGGTAGATATACTTTTTAGCATTATGCCCATAAAAAATAGCGGTTGCTATGCAACAACATAACCAATTCTAATGCGACATATGCCATTCAGCATTTCGCCTACCGTACTCGCAGTAAATGCTATTCAGCATCTTTGTCTAACTTACCATTATCTAAAAACTGTGTTCATATGCAGCGAATCTCAAAAATAGGAAATATTTGAATTGTATGCTTGATGGTATTACAAACTACATGTGTTAGAAAGAAAAAAAAACACAAAAAAACCTGCACGAAAGTCCTAGTATGATTATTATAAATTTAAGTTTATGGCAATACAGAATTCCCAAATAACGATACTATGAAATAATCTGCTTGCATTAGTGAAGTGAAATTCAAACCTACAAAGGGCAGGACAAACTGATTACAACGGTGCAAACTATAGGAACTGTTATTCTGCAATGTAGTCTATAGAAACTATATTCAAAAATGTAGTCTATAGGAACTCTATTCAACAAAGTAGTCTGACATTTCTTTGAATATTATACCTGTGGAAATTGTTTATGATCTAAGCACACTGCAAACTAACATAACTGCTCCCTTGTGCTAAACAATCAGCCTGAATTAGTCTAAAATACATTATCTTTAGCAGCTATTAAAATAGGGAAAATAAATTTTGCCGGACTAGACAATACCAGCTTCTAAAAGTGCAATGAATGAATTACTAAATATATAAAATGTTAAAAGTTATCGGCTCTCTTTTTTTACAATTTACCTCTAAAGTCCAGGAAGTGAAAATGACCAAGTGGAACTAGTAGTTTTTATAAAGGTGCACATCTGGAAAAAAGCCAAGCTGTATACTCTATTACCCTTATTACACCCATCAATCATACAATAAAATAAAGGGAATTAAAGGTTCTTTGAACAATACCCAAGATGTACAAGGTCTTTTTTAAATACACAGTATAAGCAGTGACGAAACCCGGGGATATTATTTTTCTTTAAAATTCCAATCCCATGCAAAATACGAAACGGTGGAGCGCCACCTTAAAAATATAAAAATGTATGCAATTTTTTTTCATTGTTCATAACATTTTGTATTATGTTCTGAACAAAATAGTATATTAATATTGATGTTATGCATAAAAATAAATTAATCATGCTTATTTTGCTCTTACTTACATAATATGCCATGCGGAATGTTTGCATGAGTAGCGATCTTACTTATGGGTAAATTAGAAGTTTTCGAATATAGGAATAAAGTCAACTCAAATTTAAAATTGTTGCATTAAGTAAAAGAAATACGTGGTGAAAAAGTTTCTTTTCATTTACTTGCAATAAAATAAAAAAAAATAAATGATGACAAAGCAAATTCGCTTTCTTCTATATTAAACAAAGCAAATATTTTAAACTTTGACCTTTGACCTTCATAAACCGCATCTGTTCCAACCATTTTCAAACTGTACAATTTGTTATTGACATCTCAGGAATAATTATGGGTAGTTTCATGTTCCCTTATTTCAGCATAACATTGGTTGATATATTGACAATATGTAATGTGCATTGTAAAATAGCTCACTTTTCACCATAAGGGGTTTGGGGAGGTATTGCAGGAGAATTATTAAAAGAAGTATTTTGATGCCGGTAACTTAAATGTTTCAGCCATGCAATCAAAATTAAATCATACAGTATTAATACCTATGTGCTCTTTAAGCAGGCTCTCACCAGTTATGTACTTTTGACAGAGTGATGTATGTAAGATGAAGTTGTTTGCATTTGAAACATGCACAGTGGAGAGAATGTTGTTATCCCCTATTATGCTTTGGTTTAATGTACCCATATTTAGCAGCTATTAAAATAGGAAAAATGAAAATTGACAGACTAGACAATACCAGCTTCTAAAAGTGCATTCAATAAATTACCAAATATATGACATGTAAAAATATAATCGGCTCTTTTTTAACAATTTACCTCTGAAGTCTAGAAAGTGAAAATGACCAAGCGGAGCTAGCAGTTTTTTAAACATACACATCTGGAGTATGGACAAGCTGTATAGTCTATAACTCATATAACACCCATCAATCATACACCAAAATAAAGGGAATTAAAGGTTCTTTGAATAATACCCAAGATGTATAGGGTCTTCGTTTTTAAATAGCCAGTATAACCAGTGACGAAACCCGGGGAAAGTTTTTCTCTTTAAAATTCGAACCTTATGCAAAATACGAAACGGTAGAGCGCCAACATAATAAACTCAACTTATAATGAAGGTACGTTATTTTGAAATAAATTATTATTTTTATTCTTTATTCTTTGAATTGAAAATTTTACAAATAAATATTGTACAGAATAACTTATAAATGAGAATTGGATATTTTTACTTCAAAATAATTAATGTATTGAAGCAAAATTTGTTCAAGATGTTGCCATTTTTTCTAAAACTGTTTGATTTTCATTCCTCCCGAACTCTAGAGTTTTGCAATTATCTTTTTTTTTTACTCAAATACTCCACCATTAATTTACAAAATAATTTCCATCTAATAATGAGAAAGAATTCGTTTCTCAACTACCCATGGCTATAGGCAGCCATTTTAGGGCACCAAAAAGTGAAACATCTATTCGAGACTCCTATTAACATCTCATCTTTTTCTAAGTGCAGATGCCTATCGGATGGTATTCAACGGGTTTTATAGTAGTGTTTATGAATAAATAGCCACTGACTATGATAATAAAAATTTCGGTCTTCCAATGCACGAGAAACACGTCATATTCACAAAAGAAAGATACAAATATCTTTATTTCACATAACACAATATGTCACATGGTAAAATGCATTATTTTCATGCTTCAATGTTCAATCAAATAAAAGAAGTAAACTCGTTTAAGAGATTATTTTGTCTACAATCAAAGTACGCGAGCTAAAGCTTCTCGCGTCACATGATTTACGTCACACATAATATTAACCAAACAAAAAAAGAGTAGACCGTACTTTCAGATTTTGCCTACAGATGGTGTGTGTGTGTGTGTGTGTGTGTGTGTGTGTGTGTGTGTGTGTGTGTTTACAAGTCGCGAAACGTAGGACCTGATCCGGATATAGTATGTACATCTATCCCACACACACCCCTGCCCGAACAAAAAACTTAAGCCGATGTTAGCTAAACGGCCGTAAGAACTACCGGTAAGTTTATAAAATATACACTGTGTGCAGCCAAATTGTCAGCAGTTGTTTGGCATCTTTTAACGAATTGGGGAAATTAGCCCCTAAACCACCAATTAACAGTATTATATGTGGAGATCTAATTGATTGGCCTACGCTATCATTGGCAATGAGAATCAAGTTGTTCAACGTGCCCAACGTGTCAGATTCATGTCACAATTATTTAAGTGTGTCTTGGATTCCTTTACGTAAATCAGTAGATTATGTTGGCTTCTCAAAGACAAATGTCAATACTGCTGCTGACACGTGTTGTCTGGTGCAAACTCACTTAACGGAACAAAAAATGCAAGAAAATGTTGATGTTGGCGTGAGTCACTCTAACACTAATTCGTATTTTCGGCTTTAATAACTTCCACATTAAGGTACCGATAACTTTGATGTATGTCGTCTACGGATTGTCATAAAAGACGACATTCTACACACAGAGATTCTTGTATTGTCATTGTCATGGCAAAGGATGTATGTATGTTTTTTTAAGTAAACAAAACAATTTGTGGGTGCATCATCATTATCTTCATTTTTTATCTTTATCCTTATCTTCAATTTTTTAAATCTCCATTCTTTTCTTCAGATTTTAAAATTAAAAAACGATAATGTTAAAATGGGGGTTGCACATTGGCGAAAATGCGAATTTAACATGGGAATGGCACCTGGAGGTCAAATGTCGAAACTATTTATAGGGTTAGAGATGCAGTAACTAACAAATACATATCCATAAAAAAAGAAACTGGAGAAACAGAAAAGAGACTAGAGATGTTCCAAAAGAAAGACTCACAGATATAATAGAGACTCAGAAAAGAAAAGTATGGGTACAAAACATTTATTCAAATAAATAATGGGCTCTCTGGCATATGTTTTGGTATAAGTACTGTCCATCTAATGCATAAAATTTAAACATGAAACTAACTTATTTCAAAGTTATTTAGTTCTTGGTACTAGTAAACTACTTTTTTTCAAGTAAAGTTCATGTCTTCAACCCCCTCCCCACACACACACCTAATATACACCGTAATTACATTTCATAAAAGAATGCCAGTTTCTTTAACTCATTATTATTTTTTTAGAAAAAGCTAAAACAATACAATAAACAAACTACCAAATAGGACAATGTTTATGCTTCTCCTTTTATCCGTCACATACGTTGTTTAAAATTTAGTCAGCTACCACTTGTGTCCCAGGGTAGATGTTTCCCATCGCGTAGTCCCTTTCATTAGTAAATCTGCTGTTAAGTCCATCGTGCTAGGCACACTTATCGGAAAGCAGATCAAGTGCAGTCACCGTCTTCTTCCCGCTGAGGTACAACGTATGCCATATGAATGGTCATTTTTCCATCGGTGATGTCAAATTTTTCTCTCATCGTCTGAACGTCTTCAATAGCCCTCAAAAGTTTAGAAGAAGTTCATTTTACACGTGTACTAAACCTGAGATATATAGGAGAGTTCAAACTGTTGTGATACATATATTGTCTCAAACGACCTCGATCATTGACTTGGCACTGACGTCTGAGGAGTTCCTCTACAGTGAGTCAAAAAAGTTCGTAATGAAACCTGCTGATTTCTCGGGTGGAATGTCAGACACGAAATATTTAAATTTCACCGTGTACATGTAAGTTATCGTCCTAAAGTTTCTCGAAGTCGCTGTCTGAGTCATTTGCTAAGATGCATATTTAGGTCTAGTGAATCTTTTTCCCTTTTGGACGCACTTTGCTGTGATGGTATTATGGCGAAAGAGGTCAATGATATTTGTTCCTTCTCTTTATTCGTCTGCGTAGAGTGATTCATCTTTCTCGGCGTTTGTCCTCGCAATGAAGTTTTGTTCTTGGATGTCGTCCCTTTGTATACTGGGTGATATAAGCTGGTCCATAAGGTAAATTCTTGTGGTCTGGAAGTCGCACTGGTTGCAATCGTTCTCCATGGCGTTAGTAAATAAACAACTAAGATGTATTACTTCATTAATAATGTGATCATGAGGCACAACATCGCACTCGAGTTTCTCATTGGACTTGATACTTATTGTGTGGAGTGATTCATCTTTGTAGCTTGGCGTTTGTAGTCACAATTAAGTATCATTCTTAGAAGTCGTCCCCTTTATATGCTGACCAATATCGGTTTGTCCGTAGGGTAAAGTGACATGGTTGGGAAGAAGCACTCGCTTCTGGTACACGATTTGATACACTTTTTCCAAGGGTTACTGACGTTTTGTGTGTGGGTAAACCTACAATCTTGTTCTTGTGCAGTTCGTAGTTGATCACTCTAAAATCTCTATTATCTCCAGACTGCAACGCTTCTTTCAGCTGAAGTTCACTACTTGACTGGTGCGATGATTTAGTGTCAGAATTTCACTTTATATTCGGTGTGCTATTCTCCTCTTTGGTCCCGGTATTCGTAGCTGTAATTTTAGAACCGCTACTAGCAAAACTTAGAATGTTATTTATTGTCGGGGTGCTCATCCGTCCAGGCTCCTAAACGGTCTTCTTCGACTTTTGGGTGACGGTAACCAAGGCGATCGATCAAGATAAATTGTCCGTGCTAAAATACAGCACACGTTCTCCTAACTGGTGTAAGGCTTCGTACAATTTTAAACGAGCATAGGTGTCACGTTGGCTACAATGATGACATTTCCAAATTTGTCGGCCTGTACAAACTAGGAAAATTAGTTGACCAAGATCAAGTCTTCACGAGGATGTTCACGTGTGTCATGTATTTGCTTTTGTCGTGAATCATCTGAAAGTTGCGGGAAATTTCTGTCAAAAACTCCGTTTGGGGTAAACACGGCTCTTTGTGCCATTTTCCCCACAAACAATTTAACATTACTGTAGCAAACGATCACCTTCCTTCGTTTTTATTTTCGAAATGGTCTAAAGTGACTGTCTTCAGGATCAAGTATTTCTCTTTGAATTTCTCGTGTTCTTCTGGAGTTTGCCACCAGGATGGATAACCGCTGTCTTCTTGTTTCAGTTTCCATAAGGCATCCACGTAGTCTGCGAAAATGCCCTTCTGAGACTCGTCACCCTTTTGGTATTGCTCTGTTTTGGAAAACTGGTAAATTGCGTACACTTCTGACAATTGGTATCTCAGGTCCAGAACTTTAAACAATTCTTCTCTGACTCACGTTCCTGTCAAGGCGCGTTTTTCCAGGGTGTGCTAACAAGGTTGGTCTTGGTTCTACGGTAGAGCACAAGTACAGTACAGCACAATGGAAACATCAGTTTTCCTTGGCAATGTAAGATAAAACGGAATGCAACAAGTCCATGGGAGGCAAAGCATTACATCAATCAATCGTTCGTATTGGCCAATGTTTTCCACGTCGATGTATTTCGTCAGCAATTGTGGGTGTCCTGCGGAAAAGTGACAGTATTTTCAAACTGTCCCGGGGGTTTAGAGGGTCCACCAGCTTGTAACTTTCCACGATACGTTTAAATCGGATTGGTTTTTAAACGGTGATTGTACTCGTGTTTCCACATTTCCACGACTTGGTATCCTTGCTGTTCTAACTTTAAGCGCCGTTGACAAGTGTCCTCGTACAAATGTTCCATGGTTCGTTGTGAAAACTGACTTTTATTGTCTCCTTACGGGTAACAGGTCAGACATTCGTGAAATATGCATTCATTTAACTCGTCCACGATGTTATGGTTTCATAAGTCCCAGCCATCCACCGAATACGTTCCGATAGTCTTTTCGCCTCCTCCGTTTGTGGCTCGTTGGATCCATTTGCCTTGCTGTTGGCACAAGAACAGCAACCAGCGCAGAGCTTTGACCGAGTAACGGTGTTTGACCAAATTGGTCGCTTGAGGGCGTATGACAGGCAGGGTCATCCCAGACTTGAATCGTTTAAGGTCTACTAAGGACCACGCTTTGGCAATGGTGCGGGATTTTTTTTTTCAGAGGATCGATCCCTCTGTGCTCCATGAACAGTTATCGAAATTATCAACGACACCGTAAAGTGTTCACGTCGGATCGACAAAACTTTAATATTTCTTACTGATTTTGAAGGTGTCAGAGGCATGAGGTTGGTACCAAGCGTAGAAAGCTTCTCGTTGGTCGATACACATGTTGACGTAGATGTAGTAGTGAGAATCAAGCAGATGTGGTATAACACCATGTTAATTGGCTTCGGTATTGAGAAAGTCTGGAAATTATCCTTGGCCATTTCTGTCATTCCAAACGTTTTAGGCATTTGACTCAATGTAATGGTCAAGTAACTCATGCAATCTTTCAACTGGACTTGTCCCACTTGCATGTAAATGATTTTGACTCCATTCAAAGTGACTTTAGGAGGTTCAGTGCTTGTTCCGTATAGTATTTTAAAAGAAATTGTCCATCGTATTTGAGAAATTGTGAGTCATCACCGTGGCATAGCAATTGCAATCTCTTTAACGTTGGATGCCATACGTGTGGATAAGGCATGTCACATTTGTCGCCAAATCGTAACTTGGAACACGAATGTTAAATAAAAAAAATACTAACCCAATTGGAGGAGGAGAATATGACGATAAAAAGAAAGAGAATTTCATCTTTATCGAACTTGAATGCATGCAATTTACTGTCATTCACATTCCTAATTACTGCATGGCTGATCAAGCATGCGAGAATTGCATCCAAGAATCTATCTTTTGCCATTACCCACACAGTATCAAGATTCCTGGAGGATGTAAAAAAATCTTTCGATGACCGACCACGCTGGCTGATTTTGCTCAATGGATCCTAGACCAGATTGAAGAGGTTTGGAGCCAAGAGGAAATTAAAGTTGTCGAAATTTCTTGATATATTTATTTTTAAGCGTGGGCGTAATCTGTGCGAAAAAGTATACTGTTTTTAATTTGATTATATCATCTCATATATAATCAACTGCAAAATTGTGATTTTTATAAAACAAGAAGCAATAGTTATGGGTTTATAATTATCAGATTCTAGCTGAAGTCTATTCTGTTAGAAAACGAAGGTTTTATGTTAAATAGCCGCTGCATCACAAATGCTGGATTGTCTGATTCAAAGTCCAAGAGTTGCCGGTTCGAAACCTAATTTTAGGCAGGCGGTAAAGTTTAACGTTTCTTTCTTGCTGTTGTTGTTGGGCTTGACGCCATTTTTCAGCACACGATAAGTTATTCATGGCGGCCAGTATTAATGATGGAGGAAGAAACCGGGAAATCACCGGAAAGAACCACCGACCCACGAGAAGGCTACTGGCAAGCTTTCTCACATATCCGCATTCGCCGAATCCTAGACTCGAAAAAAAAAACAGCAGACAGAGGTGAGATGGCAGTGGTCCGTAACGGACAGCGCTTTAGACCATTCGGCCACTCGGGGCCCCTTCTTTCTTGCTTTATTTATGCAGAGTGTTAGAAAATATGCATTGATCCACTATACATTTGAATAATTTTATTCTGGACAATACATGTTTAAAGTTGGACCAGTGCCGGATTAAGCGAGTGTGTGGCCTGTAAAATATGTGTTATAAAGGGGCCCGAAAAAAGAAAAAAAACCCCACATAAATATTAAAACACATAAGTGTTTAACTTGCATAGTAAAGTGATTGAATATTTTCATTTGCTATACAGCCAGAGTATATAAATAATTAAACACATACATTTTTAATTTACATAGTAAAGTGATTGTATTTTTTCATTTGCTATACAGCCAGAGTAGTAGAAGCAAGGCTCGATCTGGGCCAAATAACATTTTTTAACCTCCAACAAATATAAATCAGTACCTCGGAGACCCCCCGACTCCAACCCGAAACGACTTTTCCCAAAATCAAAGTGCTGGTTCTGGCCCAAGACCTTTTTCAATCTACAAACAAATATAAATTATCATATCCGAGACCCCCCCCCATTGACCTCATCCCTAAACGACTTTTCCCAAAATCAGGGTGCTGGTTCCGGTCCAAAGACCTTTTTCAACCTCCAAACAAATCTCGCAGCCGCCCCCCCTCCCCGAAACGACTTTTCCTGGGATCAGCGTGCTGGTAAAGGCCCTATGATCTTTTCCAACCCTCGGAAACCGTCAAATTTTCAAACATTTTTGTCATTGTTCTCACAAATTTTCATCCTTTTTTCAGACCTGCTTAACTGATTGGCAGGATATTTGTCAGTATATTGTCTATAGTATGAAACTAGCGGAGACCCTCTCAAAACGACATCATTTTTTTTTTCATTTTTGGCAAGGCTGGTTAAATTACCCTCTCAAAGAGGCAGGAGGTCCACCGAAAAGTACTTCATTACCATGGATCAATGTTTCTACTGTTGATATTTTAAATATTTCATCGTCGTGATAATAGAGACTAAACTTTACTTTACCGTTCCCACGGCGACGACATTCGAATAAATCCTTCATTTTCAGCTTGTTTAGAGTATATTTTCTGTCGGCGTAATATACTTTTGACCGATCGAGATTGATGGTAAGTTTAGTATATTTCTGTTGACTGATCGGATCGTGAGAGTATTTAAACTTCGCTGATAACTCCTGATTCAACTGTTCGATGTAATATAAATATCCGTTGTCATCAGATCCGATGAGCGACAGTTTTAGCTTGTCACGAGCTGTAGCAAAACATACACCTGATATTTCATGAATTTCAACTGTCGGCTTGTTTAGTTTTAAATTTGTTTTTCGTCGCTGTATCGCGATAAGATTTTCATTAAAAATTTTCTTACTAACAAAATTATCGCCTGACACAAGTTTGTTTCTGCGATAGATATTATTAACGAGTTCAAGATTTACTCTTTTTCTATTATTTTTAATTGTCTTACCAAAAGTGGCATTGTTCATAAGCTTAAAGAAGTGTTTCTCAAAATCAGTTTTCGCCACAGTTGTTCTCAAAGTGTTTGAGTTAATATAACCTTTCATCCACGGTGACTGATTAAATTTTAGTACACGATGAACTTTTCTCAACATGAATCAAGCATCTACTGTATGTTTAAGAATTTTGTAATGTAATACATAATTTTTCTTATTGAGTAAATTTGGTACAGATTTTATGACCAGGGAATTTTGTCGCGGCTATGCTAACGTTTGTTGTTACTGGGATAACATACTATAATCTATTACCATATATTTTGCACAGAAAGGATAATAGTTGTACAAATTGTGAAGCCAGGTTGGATAATCGAGATGAACCTCAACGAAATACTCTTTTAGGTAATTGTTGTATGCTTCGTTATATTGTCTTTTGTTATCACGCTTAGACCGCCTCGAATACCTTTCTTATTATAATCAAACTTATCGACGTCAAACAGTAGTTTTTTCCTTAATTTACTAAACTTTAGTAGAGCTTCACACGACAGCCCGGGAGCAGAAAAATCTCAACATAGAACCAGTCCATAATTGTCAAAGCGTACTCGATGACAACTGTCCGTCAGCAAAAACACTTCAGTTTTTAGATACAAATCGTGATGGTCGACAAAAGTTCTGCAGTTAAATTTGCCCCAAATATCGTTTGCATATTTGTACTCGTCATCGGTGATATATTCATTTTTGAGTTGAGAGTAAAATTTGTCATTGTCAGGTAGCAATGTTTCATCAAATTTACTCGAATTATCGAGATACTTGTACGGAAATACTCCTTGTTTGGTCAGTACATTATTATTATTTCTAAAACATTCTCGTAGGTTATCAAACTCGCTACAGCCTTTCACTAGCTCATCTAACGATGCTGTCATGAACTGTAGGCTGTCAGTAAAACACAACTTACCTAGAGTAACCGACATGTACTTTTCACAAATTTTGGAATGCATTTGAATACGTTATCAAGTTTTAAACGAGATATTATATCAGGATCACCAAAAGCTTTTACGATTATGTGGCTATCATATCCTTGGAAGTTATGAAGAATAGCTGGAATAAAATCTGGAGCGTGAAACCTTAAATTACATTGATCATGAGCTACTCCACAATACTGTCCTGTGATATGGCAATGGTCACGTCCTTTTTATTAACAGGAGAATCAAACGCTTTTCCGCAAATATGACAAAATGTTTAGTTTGTGATGGTGACGGACAAACTGCAATAAACTATTTTCTTTGGAAGGCATCGTTATTCGTTGTACGTCACCAACGAACTGCAATGCTTTTGCAATAGTTCGTTGTCCGTACAGCCGTGCAAGCAGCGATAAAAGAAGAACATTTCCTTATTTAGTTTATTATGCTGCATGCCAACGAGTCCATAAAGATTTTACACCAAACGTAATGATTTTTTTATAAAACAGCAAGTTTATCGCCGATTGTGAAGCTTTATGCGATATATATATATATATATATATATATATATATATATATATATATATATATATATATATATATATATATATATATATATATATATATATATATATATATATATATCTCGGATAGAAGTCTTCTTTATCATCTAGTCCGAAAACGTTTATCGAAACATCATTTTGCTTTTCAAACTTTGGTATTTGATTTTCTGCAACTGGAAAGTTAATACTAGCAAAATTTAATCTTGACACGTAAGTAATATACTTTCCAACGCGATCAGCATATTTTCCGCTGAGAAAAGCGCGGAAAGAACAGCCCATTGGAAATATCTGTCATCGAAGTTTTTGATGTTTATGCAGCACTTTTTATTTTTTTATTTTGTGGCAGGTTTACTATACGAACTACCACGTAATACGTTATATTTTATTGTGTGAAATAAAATTTCCTTGATCATTTAGAACCTCTAAGCCGAACCCGATTCGGTGTATTCTTTTGTCTTTTTCCAAATTTCCTGGTGTATTTCGTCAGCTAACGATGAAAGATCAGTTCTAAGCAAAACACTCTTTGATTTTGCATTAATGTAAGGGTCTGCGATTTCCTTATCAGTCGATATTTCCGTTACAATCAGCTTTGAAAATATAATGAGATGTTGCACTAATATTTTTAGACCATTGTGCTTTTCAAGTTCACGTTTAGCAAATGATAGAGATTTTCTGCAGTAAAATTTACCAGTACGATTTGTTTATCAAGCCAATAACTGTTGTCGAATCCCGTAAAGGCTGTCGCTATTTCTTTTCAGGCCCTCTTATGAGACTCTTTTTGGCTATATCACGTAATCTCAGCATTGCTATATAATAGTGTAATATCATATCTCTAAATGATTGTTAAACTGACGCGCACAGAGAGTTGACAATTAGAGATATAAAATCCTTATAGTATGATATAATATCCTTATAGTATCATGACAAGCGAAAAGGAGCAAGAACATTATCACTTTCACCCCATATACAACTTATACGCTGATAATGTGTTATGGTCGGTGATACATGTCCAGTACGGACAGCTGATGGGTGAAGCATCGCCGGCAGGTTATAAGATCAGAGTCAAAGGTTGTCATACTGAGAGAACGGATATGTTGAAAAAAAGATATTTACACTTTGTTCCGTAGTGACATTCCAGAAGGACAACGTGTATATCATATTAAGGGCGCGATCACCGATGACAATATCGAACACTTATCTTTATAAAACGAGTTTCTGCAAGTATTTGATTTGTAAGAGGCAAATTATCACTGTATTCGAAGAATAAAAACTAAAAACGTTGTTGGTGTTACGGACAAGATGGGATATCTTAGGATAACTGTCAGAGGAACACTAACCGATCAAGTTTGTTATCGTAGCCATCGTTTTGTTTACGAGGTATTTAACGGACCCGATCATTTGGTTATTAAGAACATCAACACCGTAAAGACCAACAATCGACTGGAAAATTTGGAACAAGTTACTCAGCAGGAAAGGTGAGAAAAGGACGAGGTGGTAGTGGTGGTTTTTTTTAGATGTCAGGTAAAACATGTCATTTCATTAAACCTTGAAAAAGATGAGGAAATCAAATATAAATCGATTTCGGATGCCGAGAAACACTGTAAGATAGATCCTAAGGTAATAAAATTTGTTGCCGATGATGTATCAAGATTATCTTTTTTCAAGCGAATACGAAGCCTGAATCATCTTTAGATATTAAGCAATTAAATAAAAATATAATATGGATTTGATCAGAGGACTTTTTGATATATACGCGGAAGATACCAGCGACGAAGTCGCCAATGATAAAGTCGCGGGCAAGATTACGATCACCAACAATATAATGAAAAAATGTTCTAGCTATAGCGAAGATGATATTTTATTTATCAACGACGAACATGACGAACACGTCGATGTCGTTGATAATTTTTTACTGCAGACCGACAACTGGAAAATATGACGTAAAATATCATTACAAAAATTTTGATATTTCATTTTACTGTTGCCAAGCATTAAATAGTTTGGCGGCTGATCAAACCTTTATTGAACATCAAAATTCCAGGCCGACAGAAAGATATAAAATTTGATTTTATATTCGTCAAGATTTCTTTTAACATAATGACGCTCTCCGACGATCTCAGACTATGCCTAATTATGTTATGTAAACCAGTAAAACGTAAATCTGTCCAGCGCATGTACGATAAAATCTACAGAAACATTTTTTATTGATGGGGTTGGATCCACCTATGAAATTTATCGTTTTACCCGCATCACTTCACTAAACTTCTGCTGCCTTTTCTCCTAATCAGTTTTTCGATATGAAAACATCTTGTTCAGTAATTTGTAGTTGTTCGTAAAAACTACCCACGATCGGCCTACTTAATAAATCTTTTAGCGCTTATGTTACATGTATTGTTAAAATTACTTTATCAACGACAAATACTTCTTTGCTCCAGTTACGAGTAAATACTTTTTCAAATGTTTTTCTCAGAGAAATCCGAACTCGATCACCTACTTTAAATTTGTCTGCGGTACATGTTTTCGTTCCCTAGTATCCGGTTTTTAATGGCGTCATTGGGTGACATTTTGATAGGTGCTTTGTGTTATTTTACTTGTCAACAATTTGAGAACGATCATCGATATTGCAGTTAATATTTGACATCGCACTTCTAACACTGTCTTATAAGGCAGTAGAAACACGTCCTGGTAGCTTTTATTAAAAGTTCTAACCGCAGCTTTATTTGGTTCGTTTGATATTTTTTATCCAGATATTCGACATATTCGAACTCTGTTTCAGCGTTGTCAGAATCGTATTCTACGGCAAGATTGAGATAATTTGTACCCGACATAATTTTATAATCGCTGCATAATGCAATGTTTTTATCGTTAAGCACATAAAATAGTAGCGATAACGTCGTCGGCGACTAAAAATCAGCAGGGGACATCGACATTGTTTTCTTTACCATTGTTTCCTTTACAAGTTTATGTATTTATTATTTCTTCAACACGCAATATCTTTGTTGTAGCTATCATGTCTCTTTTTGTTTCCGCTTCTGGTGCAAAATCTGATAACGCTCGGGTTATTTCCGATATGGAAGAGCGTCTAATCTTTACAGCGATTTTTAGTCCAACTGCAGTGCCCGGCAAAGAAGTTGCTCCCGTCGCGAATGCTTTATCTGCGTCAAGTCCAATCGTGCTACTTTACGGGCTATTTCTGGAACATTTTCTATAATTTTAGTAAATAAGTTTTCCAAAAAAATTCACCTGCGATTTTTCTTCTATACACTTTTCTTTGTCTCATCTTCGTTTATAAGATGCATGCTCACAAAATTAATCATGCTTTTGCGCGCAGGTGTAAATAATACGCAACAACTTCGTTGTTAAGATCTTTTGTCTACCTGATTGGTCTGTGAGTTGCAGTGTGATACTTGTTATTTGATTTTCGAGATTAATCGGATTAAAAAAAAACCTGACGTGGATTAATTTGCATGATAGATCCTGGTGGAACGGCTGGCAAAAATCTATATATATTCTTTGTCCTTTGCTACTCTGGGCTGAGTAAGATCCAGACGCAATAGAGAAATTTATTAATATTATGTTTACGTCAGTTATATTTACTTGCATCGCTGATCATCGAAACCGATCAGCGATGCAATACTTTTAGTGAAAATCATATCACCATGTCATCTTTTAATGTTATTCTGGCTCGTGGTGCATTATAATTTGGTGCTAGTTCAAAATTATCAGTTTTGCTCTTGTTATCAGCTCCTTTATCGTCTTATTCAAATCAGTTATTATGTAGGCTCCTTGTGAAATTTTAATTATTTTTAATGCCGGGACTTTTACACGTGGAGTAAATCAAAATTCGTCTTTGACTTCAGTTTTCACGTTAGCCATATAATTTTTTTTATTCTGTGCAGAAAATTGGTCCAATCTCATTGTTACGACTCCGTAGTTGAAGTATGTGTGTGTATGTGTGTGTGTGTGTGTTAAGGAATGAATTCTGCATAAATATTTATATTTCATTTTTATTTAATTAAATATAATTATTAATATGATTATGTTACCATGTTATTATATTGGTAAAATCATCATATTTGCTTAAGTCGTAAATGTGACATGTGTGTATAATGGCAAATTTGTTACAAGTAAACATTCAGGAATAGCTATGAAAACGATTGACTTATACTTGGTAAGGCCTACCTAATGTTCAGATGTATTGCGAAATTACACGTGTCCTCTGTGCGCTTGTAATTGAAACGACGTATTAGTTTCGTTTATATGCTTAGGCATTTGTAAGAAAGTTCAGTCAGAGTCACAGTCAGAATAAAGAACAGAGTCGTATCCTATTGTACCATCTTAGAGTTACACAACTACCATGAAAAGAGTATTTTTGTGCAAGAAGCAGTTATGTGTTCGTATGTCTACGTAGTACAACCTGTGTTTTGTTGGTTGAGCTAACTCTACTTCGTTTTTCTAAATAATTGTTTTCCTGGAGAACAACATTACTGGTTTGGACAAAGACATTTTCTGAAAATATTCTAAATTGTAACTGAACAATACAAACTGTACTTTATTGTGTAAATTCTGGAATTTTGTGTTAGCATTCGTCTGGCGTCACCATCCTTCATCTTGGACCGGAACTGAACTTCAGACTGTTTATTTAGAACTGTTCAGAGGACTTACGTTTTATATCTTTAGAACAAACAATTTGGATCGTTTCCGTAAATCGTAAGTATTGTTTTACATATTTATATTTTTCCATGTTTTCTAGGAAGATACATTAATTTTATTAAAATTTTCAGTCTTCACTCACTCTTTCTTTGTGTTGCTTTTAACGTGCCAATACGTAATACTCATACTGTTTTTCAGGTTCTAGTTATTTTGGCGGATTGTAATAAACAGAAAAAGTTGCGCTCCTTCCTGTATTCTACGACCAATCGAATAATATGTGGTTGACATTATATAATATCGCCTCGATTGAATTAAATCAACGTGTAAATTTCGTACTCGATGGATGTTAGTATTTCGCTCCATCTTAGATGATCTAGTATATCCACAATTTCCTTACCGATCTTTGCGCTCGACTGGCTTATTCCATAAACCCCATCTAACATGATAATCAACCAACTAGCTGATAACTAAAACAAGACGAATAAAAACTTAATAACTTCCAGTATATTCTCTGTGTGTGTGTCTCTGTGTGTGTGTGTGTGTGTGTGTGTGTGTGTGTGTGTGCCTCGAAACTCATCTATTCGGACAGAGGTAAATATCTTTCGGATCCAATTTTTTAATTGTACTTATTTACGTAATAACGCAAAATAGAAAAAGAACAGTATGCAACCAACATTCACTAGAAACTTGTGAATATGTTTTAGCTGGTAAATTTGTAAAACTTAGATTATGTAATGTTCAGAAACAGACCGTTTACTTACTAAAGTTGAACTATCATCGTGTGCGATCAACTGGCTATTTACAATTAGAAAAAAAGACCGTGACCGACTGGCCGTGCAGTGCGTCCACTACAATGCTCATTATAGGCCGAGTCAGAACATACACGGTTACCAAATACATGGGTATGTTTAGGACAGTCATTGACCCACATATTTGACAAGGGCAAGCTAGGTAAAGACAATATTTTACCTGCGAGTCAAAACAGATTTGGGCAGATAAACCTTCTGCCAATCTGAGGTCTTTTGCACTTTAAAGCTTTTAAAGAAACTTGTAATAAATCCACTCTTGAATATAAACCAGTTATCCCTATCTCTTCCTTATCTAATTCTGCGGGAGGGGGTTGTTTGGTTTTTTTTTTCTTAAAAGAAAAAGAAAAGAGAAGATCGGTGTAAGAATGATCAACAAATTTTTTTTTTTTGGAGACAAAAAGTTTTGGGGTTTTAGTAACATTTCCTGCTGATCCTATGATAACGAACACCATCACAACGTTATTAAAAGACAAACGGCATTATGATTTATTTGCACATTTATACATACACGCGCGATAGCGCCTTTGCACACACACACACACACACACACACACACACACACACACACACACACACACACACACCACATTGCTTTTAAGTCACATACGCGCTTCCTTACTTCACCATGCACATACGACATTTGAGATCTTTGACAACTAAAAAGATCTTCGACTGGTAAATAAATAAACAAACAGATGTAAATCAGCTACAAAATGATACCTAAATTTATGTATGTCATTTATTTATTGTCGAATCATTGTAGGTAAAATTAAAAAATACGTTTGAAATGAAAAGATTTTAATGCCTATAATTTAACATGTACCTAATAAGATAATTGCCGTTTCATAATTAAGACGGAATATACATCTCCGTAATTGTAAAACAGTAATGATCTTTAGTACGTACAGAATGACTCAGTTTATTGGAAGGTCAGGCAAAGGACAATGAATACTTACATCGGGAAAGTACTTATATTGAATAATGCATTTAATTCTCACTTAAACTTTGTTTGGTTTGTTTTGTGTTGGTTTTGTTTGTTTTGTGTTGAGTTTGTTTTGTGTTGTTTTTGTTTTCTGCGCTATAAATATCTGACCAGTCCAACTGTATTGCCGGATTATCCTAGTAGCAACCGCTCCGGTGGCCTAGTGGTTCGAGCGTCATCGGATGCGAAAGGTAGTTGGTTCTATCCCCGATCGAATCATACCAAAGACTTACAAAAATGGTACTAACAGCTGCCTCGTTTTTCGCTCAGTATTAAGAGGTTAGTGTCAGGATTGGTCGGCCTGGTATCAGGATAATGTGACTGGGTGCGACATATCATGATGTCTGCGGAATGATTATCCAGTGCTAGACATCACTATAAACTGCCACATTGCAGACATCGTAGCGATATGGCTGAAAAATTGTTAAAGCTACGTTCAAAATCATAATCACATCACACATC
Organism: Potamilus streckersoni; assembly: GCA_016746295.1. Lineage (NCBI taxonomy): Eukaryota > Metazoa > Mollusca > Bivalvia > Unionida > Unionidae > Potamilus > Potamilus streckersoni. The sequence continues at coordinate 296,607 of JAEAOA010000432.1, forward strand.
ACATCCCTGTAGCAAAAGTCACATGTGCTACGGGCCCTGCACTTTTAAAAGCCACGCGCTAAATGCGTACAAACTATCAATTACCTACATGCAAATAATACTATTACTGAAATGTCACGCATTTTTGTCAAATTATCTGGCAGTAGTAGCTAAAGAGGCTGATTCCGGCCCAAAGACCTTTTTCAACCACAAAACAAATATAAATCACCATACCGAACACACACACACACACACACACACACACACACACACACACACACACACACACACACACCATCCCAAAACCACTTTTCCTAAAATCAGCGTGCTGGTTCTGGCCCAAAGACCTTTTTTAACCCTCGGAGACAGTCAAATTTTCAAATATTATTTTTATTGTTCACACAAAATTTGTACTTTCTTTGATAATTATTTTCATACCTGCTGACCCTCGTGGGAAGGATATCCGACAGTATGCTGTCGATAGTACTAAAGTCGCGTATTAAATCATCCATATCATATAAAAGTAAAATATTATCTGATGCAGTCATTTTTTTAATAACTGATACCTGCCGTTTCTCAAGCATTTGTTTTAGTCGCGAGTCGAGGTTCGATTTTTTTTTACACCCTGTCGCAAGAGAAATACCAAAGCTGGATATGATTAATCCAAAACGGGTTTAATGATGATCCGCTTTAAAATATACCAGAGCCGGTCATCGACATCGGTAAATATGACATTATCCGGAGTATAATGTTATAGCTTTTGTAACATTTTTTTTCACGCACCAATTTCTTTTAATGATAATATGTGTAATATTGCATTAGCGCGTCCACATCTTGTTTTGGAATTTTAACCGAAATATGATTAAAATCGACTATATTTTTTCATTATACAATAGGGGTTTGATTAAGTGATTAATTGTGGTGTTTCGGCTACAAATTCCAGATACTACCAATAATACGCTGCGGTTAATCTTCTATCAGCCGCTTTCAGCATAATCGTTTCTTCAATATCTTTATTTAACACTATAGATACAACTCCAGAAAAATCAGTTGAATGACGACATCGAAATGTATCAAATATACTAAACTTTGTTCTGCTAAACATGGATAGCCTAAACACACCAGTGACTTTTACATTATGTTTGATACTGTTATTTTGCTGTGACCATGTTGCTGATTTAGATGCTACTAAGTATATAATATTTTTAATTTGTGCGGAATTTTAATCAGATTCGTTTTTTTGTTTCAACGATATCATAATATACCATGACAATATCGTTTAGTTTTGTGGTAATGTCTGAGAGTTCTATATCGAGAGCAGGTGGACTTCCAAAGAATTCGTTAGTGGTTCTGTTCACGTTTCTGCGAAATTCTTAAACAGTTGAACATGACTAGAAAAATTAGTCGTAAACGCGGCCACTCCATCATTGATTGTAGCTATCGAAGAAGGTATTGGAACCTCCTTATCATCGACATATTTCTTCGTTACAGCATCAAAATGAGACTCTGGAGCAGCAGGCAGGGTGAACCCTACAAAAGTTTGCTCGAATCATTAACATAAATAAAGGTTCCTGCAGAGGCTGAAATATGCGAAGAAAATATCTGCTGACTTTAAGTCCGGTGAGTGATCTCGTGAATGGGTTGCAAGGTTACAAAGTGTGATATCTGCATTAAAAAATGAAATTACTCGTGCAACTTCCATGAAACCTTATAATGCAATAACAAAAAAATATATACCACGTAGCGATGAATACGGACAACGAGGTCAACAACCAGTATTAGGTAATGTAATTGTGAGATATTTATACGAACAAGGGGAGTTGGATGGTGGCAAAAGACGAGCTACCGACCCTATTTAGAGTGTGACCACACATACAATTTCTAGCGTGGTTAGATCCACTGGAAGACCTGCTATATACAGACTACATTCTACTGCCCCTCAACCTGTATTTGTGCGTGAACAATTGCAAGTAATTCCTACAGATACACAATTACCACCACCTTCACTTATGTAAATTAGCACCTCTGCGTCGATTACATTCAAGACAGGTCAACATTACATTTTCACGTGTGTGACCAAGATCACTATTTATTCTGTCTACGGTAAATTGTCTTGGGTTATTATACGAATATTGCCATAACATTATTGTGTTACAACTTGCACAGTGATTATTTTGTAGTTGTTTTAGTTTTATAATAAATTTAGTATCAATATCAAAGTTACGTTTATTTTTTGTCACATTGCTTATAAGACGCTAATTTTTTCTTTACTACAACATCGTCATTAGTAATTTCTTCAGTTATCACATAATCTATAATAACCTTATGTAGTTGAGTTATTCGTCTGACGCGAGATACTGCAATATAGACTAAGTTTGACCACTCGAACCGGTCATCTACAATCCAGATATTTGTATCAGATATAGTTAATCCCTGCGACGAATGAATCGTTATAGCGTATCCTAACGTCTACGGTGATTTATCCATATTCAATGCCCCTTCAACTGTATTAATATGTACCAAAATAATGTCTTTCAATACCAGATTTTGTAATCCGCCACCAGGAATTTCAACTTCAATATTCTGTCAGCGTGTATCTGCTGGGCGATAAGATAATGGTACAGGTAAATGTGAAAACCTTTCTTTATGTAACGTAAATAATTTCTTCAGCAATTTATCACGAACTATCTTTCTACTTGCGACTATCAAATCAGTTGGTCTCCATAAAGTTAAAAAATCATTCATGGTAGTTTCTGGAATTATCTCACGTATTATCTCACATTGTATTTATCTGATTGTAGTCTGATTTATCTTTTAAGTTCTTTCAGCGGTTCATCAATAGCTCTACGATCATCATGTATTTCTTCGTAATAATCCACATTATTCTTCAGCCATTCATGTGGAGACTGTCCAACAAAAGGCGGTGGTTGACAATGATCTCCACACATAATCACAGCAGTTTTTTGTTAATAACCATTCAAGAAATGTTTTTAGTGTTTCTAACGACACCGTTTCTCTTTCGTCCCATATAATATACTTAGGTATATATTTCTCACCCATTCGCTCAGAAGACCATGTATCTCCACACCATCTAAATAAACTATGATAAGTGCAAGTTTTATACCTCGTTCTTTTATCTCTCTGGCTAGTTTATGTGTAGGTGTCAAAACGATCATATCTGAATTGTTGTTCATAAACAATTTAATCACACGAGTTGTTTTACCTGACCCTCCACACCCATTAAGATAAACTGTCTTATGTATAGCCACAGGATCGTACACAGATGGTGCAAATGATTCTAATATTTGATTATTATTTATGTAATATATTTCCTTAATTTTAACTTCAGCAAATTCAGAATAACTAAGTATATTTTCTTGCTTTATCCTCCATGTTCCCCACTCACCATTACCGAGTAGCGGATTTAATAATTCCTTATATTTTTTGTTTATATAAAATGAATCCGTAGCGATTCTAACAGCGTGACGAGGAAATCTATTTATCATCGACAGTAGATTTATAGAAAAATAGGCTAACATTGAAGATCTTAAATGAGTAAACTGCGGTGAATAGCCATCAAGATAGCTCACAATAGTACCTAGTTTGGTCCCATTCGATACATAAGCATTATTTCGGCTTATAAGTGTGTTTTTCTCTGTTGTATCAGCGATTATAAAATCTAACTCAGCATCTAACTCAGCATCGTCCATAATCAATCTTGTACAGTGTCGTTTATAACCGTATGAACCACCTTGAGTAAACTTACCAATTATCTTTCTACCGAGATCTTTTGCACGCTTCTCATCGTGCTCGTATCTGCATTTACGTATATTATTATTAATTTTAATGATGTCATCTTCGGCAAGATCAGGAAATTCTTTCCTGGCGTCTTCTATATTAAATCTGTCCGGTTCTGGTAACCAAACTTGCTTTTGTTGACTATAGGATATAATCGCTTCATTTACTTTTAACGATACTAATACTGCAGCAGCAGCAGCAGAGGGGGCAAATAGACCACAATTAAATCCGTCAGCCAACCCCTCCTCCAAAAATAGTCGCCATAGAGGCCGCCACGAGTCGATCTGACATTATAAAAAAATTCACCTAGATGTTACTCATTCCCACGTGAACAGATATGGGTCCGCAAATTCCTCCACGAAAATCGTCGACGTCGTCAATTGAAAATTTACAATTAGCGCATTGACGATTTTACAATAATGGAATCAAAATCGCCAGCGATCCCAGAAGCGCCATCTACCAGAATCGCGCGAGAAAAACTTAAAACTATTAGTAATTTTCTACCAGTTCACGAGCGCCTCAAGGAAAAATTACAGCAACGTCAGCAAGTGAAAACTGATATCCACGAGGGAAATCTACAAACATTTGCTCCAATTACCACGGGAATAAAAACTGCCCTGTACTGAGATCCCGATGATGCTTTTAAACACGATGACAAAAAACCAATAGCGGACCTGCTCAAGGAAATATCTAGCAATGTTAAACAAACGCCAAAACAAACAGTTGCAATAGAACAGCAAACAGAAGAAGAACAACAAGACGATGATGAGCAAATTGCTGGTCCGTCACGAAGAAAAAGTGTTAAATTTGTTGATAAATTGAGAGAAGGATTAGTTGATAAAATCGAAAAAATTAATATACTCAAACCTGAGGATTATGTTAAATTTGGAAGATATATTGCTGAGCAATACACACAAAGAGAGAAATACCTCAAGGATGAATACGTAGAGCGCATGGGGATGGATCAGTGGGTCGATAATATGTATAAAATACAAAGAAATATTTCTGCGTTGACTCAAAAAGAACAAGCCGCTGAAGAATACAAAAAATATCAAATTGGAGCTGAAGGAGCAAAAATTAGTGCATCTGCGAGGAAAGCTGGGGAAAAGTCGGCGGCTCTGATGAAGAAAATTGCAGGAGAAAAAACTGCAGAAGGATTAACGCCGTTGACGATTTCATCGCCGACGATTTCATCGTTGACGAAGACCTATCATGACTCGCAAATATGTCCAGACAGCCTCGTCAAAGACGTTTCTCGGTTGGAAGTTCTCATCGGAGGAAGACGCGCGGGAAATAATTCAATTGAAATAATTAATGAATCCGCGGACATAGCACAGCGGTTATTCCAGAATAAGATAATTGATCTCCACATGTATCGAGAATTCATCGAGGATTTAGTCGAAGATAGTCATTATCGTGGATATTACAGCGATTAACGTAAAAAATATTAGCGTTAGTGTGAGAATTGCAAGCAATTCCACAATTAGAATTCCAGTGATTTTACAATAAAAGATGATTATACATTACAATCACGACAAACCAACACAAGTGTTTGTGGTAAATTTAAGAGTTCCAGTGTATAAAACGTTTTACGGAGAAGGACTTGGTGATACTATACTAGGTTTTTTCACAGGAATGGCTCCGAAAGCTGCCCCGTTCGCTAAACAACTCGGTATGAAAGCCATTGGAGTAGTTCGGGATAAAACACTTGGTGCCATCGGGGATTTAGCTGGTAAAGCATTTTCTGCTGTGAAAGACAAAGCAGCATCGTTGTTTAGAAGAAAACAAAAAATTCAATTGCCTTCGACGGAAAATATGCCAGCCGCGGAAAGAAAAGTAATAAATAAAGTTTTAGAAGAAAGAGCAGCATCGTTGATTCTTAACTCACCGGAATTATCGAATGCTATAATGGGAAGTGGACTTCGGCGCCAACGATGAAATGCTTGCATATCGGTAATTGAAAATAAAAACGTCTTAGTATAAAAAATGTCATTCAAGAATATTATCGACGTCGCATTTGACATGGAAGCACCAGTGCCCAGGATAATTCCGTCGCAAATTACCAATATTTCGCGTACAGAGCAATTGAACCAGATTCACGTGGAAGAATTGACTTGCAAGTCCAGGATAAAAGTAAGTATTTTCTGCCATGCGAGGCATACATTGAAGTAGAAGGTAAAATTTTACTGAAAAACGGAGGTGATTATCCAGCAGGAACTAAAGTTGGCTTTGTAAACAACGGTGTTATGGCGCTGTTCGAGGGGGCAAAATACGTCATCGACGGTAACGACATCGAATCGATAAACAACAACGTCGACATCGCCAGTACAATTCTCGGACTTGCTAGATATTCCGACGATTATACAAGATCCGCTGGACCGTCAATGATGTTTGCCAAAGACGGTAATGACTCCGCTGATACAACTCAGTATGACATAGGAAGACCAGAAAGACATAATGCCGCCGAGGCCGCAGCTAACGTAGGTCCTGTTGTCAAGGGTACTAACGCTAACTACAATCTCGGACAAGCAATCAGGAATGGAATGCTAAAAGGAAATGAAAGAAAATTTTCATGTTCTATTCCACTTCATCATATATTTGGATTCTGCAGAAATGTCAGAAAAGTAATCTACGGCGCTAAACACACTGTTGTTCTCACGAGAAGATCCGATGACAACAACGCCATCTGTAGAATTCCTGCCAACAATGCTGACGATGCTACTAGAGCGGCTGACGATGGTATTGTTAGATTATCTAAACTAATTTTGTGGATGACAGTGCTAACTCCGTCGTTGGCGGTCAATCAACGACTGCTATCCTGGATGGAAACTGGCGCGAGCAGTCTGATAAGTTGGTTAACTACCACCACAGACACTCTCGAGTCCAACCAAACCGAATTTACTTGGAATCTATCAGGAAAGCGAGGAATTTCAGCACCGCGGCATATCTTTGTAGCGTTACAACGACGAGATCGAGTCCGAGCACCTGTTCAGCAAACTCGTTCGCATATGATCTTTGACAGGTTAGATGTAAGTGAAGTCTCCCTGAGAATAAACGGTCAACAAGAACCAGCTGAACCAATAAAATTGAGATCCAACAATGATGAAAATAACGTTGCACGAATATACCATCAGATGTTGTCTTTTATGGGTCGCGATCAGAACGTTGACACTGGCTTGCAAATATCTCAGTATGACTTCCAGACGCTGTATCCGATCTACTACTTTTCACTTGAGCATCTCGACTTGACGAAAGAATCAGTCGTCGATATAACATTCAACGCGTTAGTTGGAGAACCTGGTCCCGGATACAGAGCAATCGCGGTTATTCTCAGCGATAAGTCAATGTTAATCGAAGGGATCGGTGGTCAAATGAGACTCGTTGACGCGCCAGTAGAAAATCTTTGATAGAACTCAATTGAAAATACAACATATCTACAATAAAAATGACATATAACACTGTTATGGTTCAATTAACTGACAGTCAGATTAAAAAACTCAAATCGACGTCGTCAAAACAATGTGGAATTTCAATAACGTTGAAACCAGCACAAATGGTATCAGGTTCTCATAAATTATCGCTGACAAATACTCAACTGAAACATTACAATACCTCGCTGGCGGCCGGTAAAGGAATCAGACTCGACCTCTCGAGAGCTGCCGTCGCCAACATGATAAAAAATGGTGGAATATTTCCTATTATTCCGATACTTGCCGCAGCAATTGGACCAGCTCTTGCCGCCGCCAGTAAAGCAGCCGCGCTAGGTGCCGTTGGTACTGCCGCTGGAATAGGTTTGAAAAAAGCACTCGGGCAAGGATATAAAAAAAGGGAAGAGGTCTGCGGTTAGGAAGACCTCCGATGTATTAGCTAACATTTCGCCGATGTCCAATTTTGATCTCATCGCGTCAGTATCGAAACTAAAAATAAAGAATTTTAGAGGAGTTTTTATGAGAGATAAATTACCATCATCGCCGCGTCACACAGAGACTGGAATTATTAACCTCGATGACGATACTGGATCAGGTACTCATTGGGTTGCTTACGCGATCGATCCACGTAGTATTATTTACTTTGACTCGTATGGACTAGCCCCACCAAAAGAATTTTTAAAATATATTTCCAAAGTAAAAGCTCCGTTTTATTATTCCACGTTACCGACGCAAGCGCTAACCGATCCTCCGATTTGTGGTAGAGAAGTATTAAATGTCCTCGCGGAAATATCTAAAAATCCTAACCGACCACCGCATCTGGTCGTTGTCGACTACACAAGTAGTTCCAATTTGAAAAAACAATAGCGTAGAATAATAAATGGTTGATATTTGGGGACGATCACTAGGAAAAAAAGAAAAAGGAAAAGCGGTTGCTAATATCCCAGAGATCACTAAAATAGTCAAGAATGAGATCGCTGGCACGCTAAATGTGGCGAATATTGACCCTGACGAGATAGCCGTATTTGAGACAAATCACGGTAAGTTAAAAACCAGCAATGTCTTTTTGAGTGATTTAATAAAAAAAGATCCAACCGCGCCAGATAATTACATAGCGATATTTCGGCAAGGAAAGTTAGAGCCGGGTTCCATTAATATGTCTGACCTTACTGAAAGATTCCATAGTCTTAAACAAATTCTTAAACAATTTTTTGGGATTTCCACGCCAGCAATTTCCTGACGTGCATCTCGCAAGAATTAAGGCTACAATCGATAATCATGAACTGTTAAGAACTGATTTTGACGCTCACATGACGAAATTTAATGAACAAAAAGTGTTCAAAAATCTAAATGACCTAAGAACTGAGAATGCAGATCACGTTGGTAAATATTCCGAGCACGTAAATCAATTTACTCCGTTACAGAGAAATTTTGGCAGAATCAATAACGTCCTCGAAAGGTTTTTAACAACAATGTTAGACCGGTAGATATTAGTATAAAGTACGCAGATGTTAAAACCATCGTCGATAAAATAAAAATAATACACTCAGCTGACGACGTTAAAGCTATTGTCATAGTCGTAAAAACCGGTGAATTAAATTGGATCGTCAACGGAATAAATGAACTAATTGATCCCTTTAATGTTATCACCGGTGGTTATCCGCTCGGTTATTATCGACTAACATTAGTGTCAGATAAACAAATTAACATTCGAGGAGCTGCGCGTGATGCTTCTGTGCTATGTAGAGGAGTTAACACAGTCACCTATTACTCAAACAATAACGTTAATGTCGATGTAGTTAAGTTTATATTTAACTTAGATAACGTAGCAAACTCGTTTAAATACCGATACATAATAGAGTAACTGGGTAATTAAAAATTTACAACAACTACAATAATGAACAAATCTACTGAATCGATCAACGACAACAACTTCAGATACGATACCGTCAAAAAATACCAAACGGCGCTTAAGTCTCTCGCTGATGAATATCAAACAAAAATAAAAAAATACCAACGTAGGATTACCGTCATTGACGTTACTGTATACTCAGTTTCCGGACTTCTCGCTGACGCTGGAATAATACTATCCTCGGTTACCATGGTAGCGCCAGTTGCCATACCGATAGCTATTTCCGCAATGACAACAGCCGCGGGAATCTCTACTGCAATCACTAAAAAATTATCATCATGCACGCAGATTAAACTCGCCGATTACATAGCCAAATACACCATTGTGGAAAACGCTTACTCGAGTACATCAAAGTTAATTTCAGCATCTCTCGACGATGAAGTAATTACCGCTGACGAATTTACTACGATAACTGAATTGTACGATTCCACGATGTTGAAAATCTCTGAAAATTTTAGTGAAATCGTTAACAATTCTGACGCTAGCACTTCTTAATTAAAAAATCCAGCGCAGATTAAATAAAATGTCAGAAATTCAATTTCTCAAGCAGATTTCCGATAATACATCATCGAGACAAACTTCGATGATTTCGATATCGTCAAAAAAAACAGAGTTCGCCGTCATATTTCCGTCTCCGATTCCCGTGTACGAAATAGCACTCGCTAAATTACGTGTATATAACAGTTGGCCTAACATTAGAAATAAACAATTCGGTAATCAACAGCCTAACAATTCTCTCGTGTTCGCGTATAAAAATCTCCCCAATGGTAATCCAGATTGGAAGGTCATCGGAATACCTACTGGTTCTTATGAAATTGAGGCAATCAATGAAGAATTTGCTCGCAGAATAGCATCAGCGCTAGAAACCACTGGCGTGAACGTCGCTAACATCAAAGAAAAACCACCAATATCGATCTTATTTGATCAACCTAGATTATCGTCGATTATTGAAATCGCCGAGGGATATTCAGTTGATATATACGGCAGCTCAATAAGAACATTGTTAGGATGGCCTGAAGTTCCGCCTGATTATTAACCTCCTACATCGCAAGCAATTCCCGCGCCGGTAAAATCTGATTACGTCACAGATAAAATCGGACCTGAAAAACCTCAAAGTTATCGAAAATTTGAAGACCTAAAGTTTACGAAAATTTATGTGAGCAAAAACGAGTCTGGTCATTATCAGTGGGGAATACCGAAATATAACGATTATGTATCAAAACCAGGTGAAATTTTTAGAATATTAGAACCGGAAAGTATAACAGATTTTCAATTTTATTCTAATTTCGATCGTATGAAAGGTGATTTTAACCAGTTGCTACCGTCGTTGAAATCTGGTCTTCTTACCAAGGACGAGTTCACAAGTGTAGTCGCTGCGGCTAACAAGATTATCCACGACGCGGAAATATATATTTTAGGGTTAATCAGTGTTTTTACGGATGAAAATCACCCTTTATCTAGATCACCCACTGCGATAGAATATCGAGAAGCCATAAAAAACAATCCGAATTATAAATCCCCGAGATATAATCTAGATGAACTTAAACATCAACTCAACCTTGCCATCGACGAAGGATTTAATAACATTCTCGCGTGTTGGAGAGATAGTCAACCAAAACCACCTTACCTGACACATAATAATTCCCCCGCCGGCGATGGTCGACATCACGCACCCGGCAACGTTAACATATCCAATGTGGTCGCGCTAAACCTGACATGCAGCGCCATCCAAGGGAGTTATCAAGTAAATATTGAAAAATCCAGCAAAGCTAATCCAGCAGATTTACTTTATTCTACTGCACCGTCAGTGAGCCCTGGATTTTTGATAATCGACGATCCTCCTAATCCGGTCTATATGCGCTGCCATAATGACCTCATCAACGAGATGAAATTTCGACTTACCAATCAAGACGGTGAACTGATTGACCTCCGCGGAGAAGAATTAGTGATTAGTCTGTTTGTGAGATCTTAAAAACGCTAGCGTTACCGATGACCGCGTCGAAGAATAATAATAACACAAAAAAATACCCCGCGACGATGACAACCGCGTCAGATCACTGATGGTAATTATGTGATGGCAATTACACATCGATAATTTTGTCGAGGATTATCAGCGGAAACAATAACGCAATCGTCGAATCCATACAAGTCGGATAAAACAGTAACAGATACAGTAATGTGTTGTTATCCATATCCGACGTAATTACTCGTTGATAATTACATCCGAAATTATTGATCTACAATTACTGTGTTATTATTACTGTCTAGATCGATGATCGCCGGCGTCGATTACCCTTCCAGAAATACTATCATTGTTACCCATCGTGATTTATTTTTTTTATTATTTTTTTTTACGACATTATTATATGCCAAACAAAGCTAGTTACTTATCATACATGGACGTCGAGAACATCATCTCGTTACGTGGAGTACAAAAACCGTCGGAAATAGCTAACCGATACAAGATCGGTCTGACGCGGTTGTATAAAATATGGACCGACGCTTCCCCGAATAAGAAATTTCCCGGTGGTTTTTCTGGAACTCAAGCCGGTAAAAAATTAACGGAGGTTGCCAAAAAACTAACAGAAGAGAATAACAATCAACGTACTGAAATCTCGAAGATTCAGGAAGAATTTAATTCATTGCAAGGTCTGGCATCTAAAACTCGGGATAATATAAAACAAAAACAACAGCAAGTACAGAATATGATGGCCCGATATAAACTACTACAGCAGCAACAACAACAAATACAAGAGTTGCTGACGATGATCCCTGACAACGAACAACATTTGAAAACCCTTACTGCACAAAAAGATCAGCAGCAGAAGACTATTAATGAATTAAATATGAAGATCGCCGAGAATAAAAAAACTATAGAGAATCAGACGATAAATAACGCGCAGCTGCAGAAGATAATTGACGACAATAACACGATCGAGCAAGGACTGAATGAGATATTATCAAATCCTCAACAGTCCGCGTCTAAACATTGGCCTTACGGCGAGAAATCGGTGGAGCAAATATTAACTGAAAATTTACTCAAGGATAAACCGGCAGACGCTGTAAAAACAAGTAAAAAAAAATTCACCGAGGTGAACAAATTCCAATGCCGCGACAAAGTCACGGCGACAAAGTCGGGCTGAAATAACCGATTTTTTAAAATTAAATTTTACATTACCGTAAAAAAATTGAGAATTATCAATCTGACGACGTTGGTCAAGCAGCGATTTTTGATTCAATATTGTCCAACGCGGTCTTGATGGATTTTTCTTCTTCGAATATCTCCACGACGGCATCGCGGATTTCCTTGATTATTTTACACACGGGAATGAACAATTCAACGTTGTCTTTGTTGGCGATTATCACCTCGGTACGCGCAGCAGTGAGTAACTTAATTATCCTATACTCATTTCGATGAGTTGGTCTTCCACGGGAACGTGTGTCAACGACGGCGCTGTACTCGTTAGTGATCCATGATTTATTGAGAACCGACGATGCAGGGATATACTGTTGGATTTTATCAAGTTCATCGCACAACGCAGCAACATTTTGATCGTTCATTATTGTTATATGATTTTTTTGTGTTTAAAATATGGTGCAAAAAAATCACCAACGATCACTGATATACAAAAGAAACCCGACAACGTAACACTGGTGAGTACGTGGAAAGATAAATATCGTCAGCGACACGTCTTACAGATTGTGATTGAATTCCATAATACTTTCCCGCGGAAGACATCGAAGGAAAGTATTTCTCGGATTCTTCTAGAGTTTTTCCATCCTGAACTCCAATAACGGGTCGGTGATATGATAGTTTGATTTTTGACGCGCTATTGTTGCAATTTTCTCGCTGAGTAACTAAACGAAGATTTTCTAATCGATTGTCGAGAGGATTTCGGTTAATGTGGTCTATGACCAACCCGGGTGGGATAATTCCGTTGAAACACTCGTAAATGAATCTCGCCGAGGAGAAATTAACTCAAGTGAGTTTTTCGGTTGAGTCTGTCGCGTATCAAATAACTAAAGAACGAAATTCTTGGAGACCTACCAAGAAAAAGTTTATCAATGACGTCCGCGATAGTTGCATTGAATATTCTCATGGCGGGTTATGGAACCGCGAATATGAGTTAGATAATTCTATAAGATCCGTCGATATGATTGCGTGTTATCCGGGAAGTTTTCTCGGCGGTGGAGAATGTCGGAAATGGTTTAATCGATTTGGTATTCCCGGGAGCAACATGATAAGGAGATCCGTTAATGGATCACTGCCTGATTACGACTTAACAGGATTTGCTAAAGTTGTACGCGTAAGACTCGCTGACGGGCTACATCCGGTTAGTTATTTGTGGTTTGGTCGACACATAGCTGAGAAAAAATGGGTCCCGACTGTGGTGCTGCGATGGGGATTAGACGTTGGTATTATAACAGATCTGATGGTATCTGAGGTAATATTTAGCGAATCTCAAACCGATGTTTGGTTACCAACTCCCGACAAAGACTCGCGTTGGAATTTTGAATTTATTCATGATATGATCGTCAGCGAAAGTAAAAGAATTAACAGAATAATAATCGGAAAATTCACACAAGGCGAGTACGACAACGAAGACGTACGACGAAGAAAAACCGCTAAACTAATATTAGACCCCGGCGAGTTAAAATTCATCATCGACGACGCCGTGAACAAAGGAGTGTTTTATCGGCGGACTAATATTGAATTATCAAAGGAACATTTTGGGACGGTAGTCGAGTATTTCGGTAATGAAATGCCTCAATACACTCACTTACGATCTTACATGCTCGCGTATGTAACAATAAACTTGCTAAACATCGTCAATAGATTTCCTGACATTGCGGTTCGAGTTGCGACTAACTCATTTTATTACCACGAAAAACATCAAGATGTCATTAATGAATTTCTCGGGGACGGAGAAACATGGGGAACTTGGAGAATCAAAGATGAATCATTACACAACTATGATAAATCAGCTGATTATCCAGACAAACCAGAATTCCATGGATACGATTCTGATGAACACTCGACAGCTCCAAGTGTGCATGATCCTATAGGACGTCATAGAATTATTTATCTGAACGGACCTGGTGGTTGTGGTAAGACCACAAGGGTATTAGAACACTTTCGTTGTGTTAAAGACGATTTGATCGTGTTAGCGCCAACTCATCGATTAGTCAGGGATTTCCGTGAAAAAGGATTCCACGCAGAGACTTATCATCATTACTTCAGATACAGCGGCGGAGAATGGTCCACGGAACGTATGGGAAACAAAAAAATTCATTCCGTGGTGATGTTCGATGAAGTTTGTATTATGTCTGAATCTGTGTTAGAAATGTTTTTGGATTATCTAAAGACAAAAAATACTGTCGTTGTATTCTGCGGTGATCATGGTCAACCACCGCCGTTTGAAGGATTTTCCCCACATTGGTGGTTACGGTCACACGTCGATTATTATGAAGAAATGACCATCGACCGTAGGTCTCTCGATGATGAACTGGTCAAATTAAAATCTGCAATCAGATGCACGAGTAATAAGAATCAGGCTAAAATGTTTCGTGAAACCGTAATCGATAACACATATGTTGAATTTATTGATAAATGGTCACCCGCCGATCTTGTCGTAGCTAGCCGAAAGAATACGCGTGATAGTATTAACGCGGCGTTATTTGAACTTCACGGGTATAAATTTTCTTCCGAGCTTGTGCCGTTGCAATACCGACCAGCAGATACTCGATTACAGAATATCCTAGTTGATATTCCTGGAAGTGCTGAACAACAAAAATTAGTGTTAAATGATATCATCGGAGTAAAGTTGTCGGATGTTGAAGGTGCGTTAAGCATGAAAAAATCACCATGGCGGTTAGGATATGCCTCAACGATACATTCTACACAAGGACTAACTATCACCGACACTATTGTCTGGATCATTGACGATTTCATTGAATGGGATAATTTAGTGTATTTGGCAGTCAGTCGAGTCCGTCGAATGAATCAGCTTAGACGAGTTACTTTAGATTACTCGGCGGATGTTGAGTATCTTTCGGAATAACTAACAGCTGCTCGCGAGTAAAGTTTCTTTGCGGGGCTTCATAATCCAACGTGTAGTATATAGGCCTGTACATCGATGAATGAGTTCCGTATATGCTATGTGTTGTAATACTCCATATCGTATCAGTAGATCTTTTAGTACCACCTTCTAATTCACCTGGTTCGTACAAATATCTCACCGTTGATCCCCACAGAATACTTTCTTCGTGAGCGTCTCCAATAGACGCCGGTGGTCGTGTTTTCTTTTGATATTCCTCGTTGATTGTTTTTACCACCGCGGGGAGTCTTTTAACCCATTCTGTTGATCTGGTTGGTTGAGTAAATTCTTTTGCATATTGATGGGCGAATAATTTATCGGCAAGTGTCCTGTTAAATCGTTCAACGATAGCCTGATCACGATGAATTGCTTTATGTCCGCGTCGGATGGTAACATTTTTTTCTGTCATTGTTGAGATTACTTCACCGCGGAATTCACTACCTGGATCAACCTGTAACAACATCGGCCATGTAAGCTGACCATGGTTGTAGATTTTATTAAAAGCTTGTGCGACTTCCGCTGATTTTTTTGTACTAAGTGGTTCAGCATCTTTTTGACGGGTAGCGATATCAACTACCGTTAACGCGTATTTGAATCCGTTATCGTGCGGGAGATATAAAACATCCGCTTGATGAACTTCATTCGGGACGTAGACGTCAAATGATCCATATTTAATAGACTTCGGACGCGGTAAGTAAATTTGCCATATAGCCTGTTTTGACAGCCATGATTTAGCAACATCACGAGAAACTCTAGCTGCGATGGATAGTTTATCTACTGCTGATAATCCTTTCCAATACCCCCGCGGAGAATAATAAATTTTTCTCATCCGTGAGATCGCCGACGATGAAATCGTTGACGCTGACATTTATTAGATACTTGCCCCAATTAACAATTTGCCTTTCATGGCAGACTTAATAATCCACGAGGCAATTTTTTCTCTGAGATTTTTATTTTTTATTGAATTCAGCGCATGAATTAAATTGACGTCAGCGAGATGTCGTTGCTGAAGATCGTTACTTCGGTAAGCAATATCATGTATTCTACAGGCCTCGTCGATAGCGTTAACGGGAAATTCTCCAGGACGCGGCTGATCATTCTCGTCGAGTCTAATATCTAACCGAGTTCCCGGTCCACAGTAGCTATATCCGGGGAGATGTTTTTCTCCGGGATACTTTCCCCACGGGGTACCTGGGAGTTTAGCGAGTCTTGTGGCGATATCTCCACCACCTTTTTTTAATAAACCTGAATTTCTTTGTGCCGCATGTGACACATGTTCCAGTTGATGCTTGCCGATTATTTTTGGTCACAATTGTCGTTAAATCGTTTGTGTCAGTGAAAACCTTACATTTGACACAATATAGATCCATAATTGTTATTGTTGTATAATCAAATGGAAGTTTTTGACTTTTCAGCGAAGAAAGGTAAAATACCTATTAAGCATCATCCAATGTTGCCAAACTCAATCCGCGGTATTATTATAGGACCATCGGGATCTGGTAAAACTCAGTTAATGTTAAGTCTTGTCACGAAACATACCAAATGGGATAAGCTGTACGTGATAGCACCAAGCGCGGACGATCAAGATTATTACACAATCCTGAAAGAATTTAATTCTGAAATGTCGGACGAGTTGGGATACAATCCCGTGGAGTTTATCTATGACATCGAGGATTGTCCTCACATCGATGATATAGATGGCTCTCTCAACAACATGATAGTGTTCGACGATGTCATGCTGGATAACCAAAAACGACCAGCATTGCTATTTTCCCGAGGTCGCCACAAGCACGCTGACATGTTTTATCTAACTCAACGGTATACTCAAATTCCTAAAGTGATTCGTGATAATTGTAATTTTCTTTGTGTGTTTAACGGAGTTGATATCCACACGTTAAGAAATATCTGGCAAACGTGGTGTTCCGACATGGAATTCAATAAATTTAAAAATTTCTTCAGCGCTGCTAAGCAAACTCCTCACGGATTTATTACAATAAATTTGAGCGACCCTCGGACGCGATATCGTGTCGGGTTGGATAAAATTTTCAATTGACGACGTCGACGATTTTCATGGAGGAATTTGCGGACCCATATCTGTTCACGTGGGAATGAGTAACATCTAGGTGAATTTTTTTATAATGTCAGATCGACTCGTGGCGGCCTCTATGGCGACTATTTTTGGAGGAGGGGTTGGCGGACGGATTTAATTGTGGTCTATTTGCCCCCTCTGCTGCATCAATCATATATCTTAATAACACTATTGATGCCCAATATTTTTCTAAAAATTGTTTACCAAACCAAACATAAATAATCGGATGGAGATCTTTTGCGAACTCGAATGATTCTATATATGCAAATCCGGCTTATTCAAAATCTGGTAAGGGTCCATTTATTGAAACTCTGGCCATGTCATGTTTAGGATGTCCAAATCTGTTAAAGTATTTAGAACACTCACCATATCCAAGAAAACTTCCAAGATATCATGTAACCATATCGACTGATGTAATATCGTTATAACCGTATTTAATATTTCATAATTCACCGTGCCCATATTCTATGCAACTTTTTTGTATATCCTCAATAAATTTTAATCTTGTAGGTTTCCATGATATTTTTTCCTGAGCGAAATGGGGCGCGACTTAGTATATCTTAGTGCGAGATTTCTCATTTCTTCATAAAGAGATTCTGTGCGATAAATATTACCACTAGGCCGTACAAACTGATCGTAATCGAGTTCCGAACTCTAAAATATAGAAACAGATACAGGGTCACTTTTACTAATATTTTTAATGAAATCAAATACATGACCATTATAAAATTTAATCATTCTGTCTCGTGGGAATATTGTTACATCATCAGTCCATGCATGTGCATTATGATCAATAATTGTTATAGGGCTCCCATTTTTTAAATTTTAGTATGTACAATATCTCTCCTGTTAACGTTTTTACTGTTATTGGAAATCTTAATGACTTTTCTAGCTTAGCAACATCCTTAATAGATGCACCTGAATCTTTAATGGTCTCTGTCCATTCATATATATTTTTTTTACGTCTTAAATCTGTTAAGCCATTGCCATGCATCGCATTTGTAAAATGTTCAATAATGCGCTCCGCAACACAGTTTATTCTTGACTCTAATAGTCTCGTCGGTTTGAGATCCGCAATATTAGGTTTATCATTTACTAAAAATAATCCATATACCACAGCAGTAACTGCATACCCTCGCTTAAAATACGGTCTATCAATACCAGTCAGTATTCCAGGTTTGGATTTGTTACTTAATAATATCCTTTTATTATTTCCAGACTGTATATGAACGGGGTCTCTTTTATCAGGAATTATCCAAATATTATCGTCTGTTTCCACAATAAATTTTATTAAAATAAAATATTTTTGATTATCTAGGTGGTTAATAATTACGTCCCCCCGTTTGTCGTCCATCATACTAATTATATTTTTAACTCTAAAAGTTGACCTTACATATATTACACCTACTTTATGAAATTCCTTCTTAGCCTCAAGGATACGTATGGTTATATCTATATTTGTTAAAGCTAGATCTTTCATCGAAATACCATATTTATATTCTGGTAGTCTGTCAAGGTCAAATCTAGTAGTAGATGATTCAATTGCTAATAATTCCTCCATCATTATAATTAAGACAAATATTCAAATTGAAATTTAGTATATATATATATATATATATATATATATATATATATATATATATATATATATATATATATATATATATATATTATGATTTAAACAGAAAAAATAAGTGTATTTGTTTGAAAATTGGACATATTTCTCATTGTGATAAACCATGCGTAAACAAAAATAAATACTGTAGTTACCATATGCAAGGTATTAGACATGCAAGTACTGGACCAAAACCCTGCAGTCAATATGATATTGGAGTTAGGGGTAAAACAAAAATATGTGTAGATTGTGGAGGTAAAAATTATAGGGAACTTAAACGTTATTATGACAAAAAAAGATACATCGACAGGTAAACCACCTATAAAGACAGAAAAGGGAAAAGGATTATCTAACCTGATTTCAAAATAATGATATAGAAAAATAAATATTATACACAAATGGAGCAAAAAGGATTTGTGTGACATCCAGTATATACGAATTAAGAGGCGTCCAAAGATGGTATTAATAGACATAGTAGACTAAAGAAACCAGTTGGTAGTATTGATAATGCTGGTTATTTTAGATTTAACGTTAACGAAATATTATTTCCACTAACGTTAAATCTAAAATAACCAGCATTATCAATACTACCAACTGGTTTCTTTAGTCTACTATGTCTATTAATACCATCTTTGGACGCCTCTTAATTCGTATATACTGGATGTCACACAAATCCTTTTTGCTCCATTTGTGTATAATATTTATTTTTCTATATCATTATTTTGAAATCAGGTTTATATTTGAATGTTTTTATGGGAAAATAAAACATGGACTTGTAATCGATCACATAAATTCAGATTCGAAAGATAATAATTTATTAAATTTACGACTTACCACACAGAGTCAGAACTGTAAGGCAGGAAAAATGGCGTTATTAATCATTGCAAGAGAGTGTTATTAAATCTATAAATGTGTAGACCGACCAAACAATAATATTCAGTTCGATAAGTAAAGCTGCCAAATATTTCAGTATAAATTCAGCATCAGTAAAACGTGTAGCTGATCATATATATATATATATATATATATATATATATATATATATATATATATATATATATATATATATATATATATATATATATATATATATATAAATCTGCATATTCAATAAAGTATGAGTACGTATAATAACTGTGTACTCTTAACGCAGAATAATATTATTTTACTTTATAAATAATTCGATTTATCAATCTTACCAAGGATCCTGTTTAGCAATAATCATATTTCCTGACTGTGTCAGGGATTCACTTTCACTATCACTGTCCTCAGTTCCGCTGTTATTTATTACAGAATCAAATAACATAATCCTTTCTAGTTGTGTCACACGATTATCTTTCATTTTCTTTCCTTCGTACTCGTGAGATAATACACTTTTTATTTTTTTCGATTGAACGCATAAAACGCGAAAAAAATCTTACCTGTTTGTCATTTACGACAGCTAAGGATTCTAACATAGAATTTTATATCGTCTTTATAAATCTATAATTGGAATTTAACGTGAACTTATTTTGAAATTATCTCTCCTGTAATAATTCAAAGTCATACATGATTTGTTCATAGTCATGGTTATCGGATAAATTGACTCCTTCATACTTTAATTTTTTAATAGCAGAAATAATATCATTAATATTTTCACTGTTCATTATATGTATATATGTATGTATATATGTATATATACATATATATATATATATATATATATATATATATATATATATATATATATATATATATATATATATTTTATTTATTTACTTATTTATTTAAAATAAAAAATAATATTCAAGTTGTGAAATTGTAGTCCCCATGACCCTTTTTGAACCTCCAGATTGTCAAACAACATTCTAGCAGGCCAATAAGGTCAGTGGAGTCTGTTTTGAGGACGATTTATGATTATATACAGATGATTATGATTATATACAGATGACATTGATAATGACTGTATGAGCATGAATATATATATATATATATATATATATATATATATATATATATATATATATATATATATATATATATATATATATATATATATATACAGATTAACATGATTCTTTATAAAGATGTGGGCGACACAAGCACTATGTATTCCTTTAAGATGTTCAATAATATCATTTTAGGATCAGAGGTGATATATAACGATGTATGAGCATGTATATATATATATATATATATATATATATATATATATATATATATATATATATATATATATATATATATATATATATATATATATATATATATATATGTATATATATATATATATATATATATATATATATATATATATATATATATATATATATATATATATATATATATATATGTATATATATATATATATATATATATACACAGATGAACATGATTTTTTTGTTGGACGACTCAAACATAAACTTATCCTAACGTAGAATACCTACATCCATCAGATTTAAATACACTCACTCACAATATACCCTGTGAGTGATACAAAAACGTACCAGCCACTTGGCATATGGCGGGTGAGTGTATTTGATCTATATGGACTTTGTCCCCACCTAAAAATACAAATTGGCATAATATCGCCAAATCGCCGCCATATTGGCTGCCACGGGGATTTGAACTTACGCAGCGTTTCTGATCAATAATTAATATATTGGTAACTTAAACATATCACAGTAGCCATGGTGAAACATTTGAACAGGTAAATGCTATCTATTTTCCTCATCCACTTTATACAAAGCAGTTATGTGATAGCATAATATATCCAACGAGAAATTATTGATAGAGGTGTTGTTGTTCTAATCTGATAACTGTATCGTTCTCGGGGGTGGGGGATTGGGACATAATATATAATGATTGTATACTTTCGCCAAACTATGATATAATATCTATTATTATATTTTGATGCTTCTTCAAAATTAATTATTAAACCAACCGTTAACTGACCACGTATGAAACTTCAACAATAATGAATGTTCGTTTATCACCGAAATATCACATTGAGTATTTTCTGCATTAGAATTGTCGTCCGTTAGAGGATGTTTACAAAGATATAAATAACTTTTGACCTAAATACCATTACGTAAAAGTCAGCAATTTCCTGGATTTTTTAGGTTATAGAGACAAATATATGCACCAGCATCTCTCCCTGTTGCTCTTGTGTTGTTTACTAACATCTAATTGTTTGTGAATAACAGACAATTAGGTAATAATTGTCTGAAAAACGATGTATTTGGTCCGTATCAGACATCGAAAATATATTATCCTTATATACAAAGGGAAATAATTATCTATTGCTCAACATAGATTCAGAGCAGTAGTTATCGCGCTTTGTTTACTAGTATTTTAATTAAATATCTATTATAAATATTAAGAATCATAAATATTGATCCACATTCGGCGAAATTAGCTAAAGAGCGATTAGAAGAAATTAAAAAATATTTACCCGTCCGTAATCTAGTCAGAGATCAACTTCAATCCCAACATGAATCAAAAATTGAGTTTGAAGAGGATACAAAACAGTTATTTAAACCTATCACTGAAGCCACAAAAGGTAATCGACCTGTGTTAGAAAAAGCTGATGTAGCGATCGTGAAAATAGCAGAAAGAACCAAGAAAACAAAAAGATTATTGGAGAACATCCTGCCAAAATAACTGCTGCACAACCAATACAAGAAGTACTTAAGGGTATTGACCAAGCTCGTGCTGAAATAAATGGCATAAAAGATCGTATACCAGAACCAGAAAAGGAATCAGAAGTAAGAGCCAGGGTTAATTTGGTTGATAAGTTTACTGAAGACGCTATTAATGTCATTAGAAAAACCAAAGATCTTAAATTACATGAAATTGATGTTAAAAGTTATTACGATCGAAACCAATTTTTAAAATCTGACTTTGCTGATTGCTACGCAAGCGATGATACATGGTACAAATGGATATATCGCATATATTATACAGTTAATAAAATTCGAGATAATGATCAAAGATATATTAATTATAGAAAGAGTATAAATAATTATATTGCACAGCAACAATCATCGCCACCATCAAATATTACATCATACACGTCAAATATTACATCATACACGACAACAAAAATTATTGTCACAATCTCCAAAACCACAAACACAACAACAACCAACACAAGCGAAAATTGACGAAGAAGAATATTGACCTTCGGACGCCTCTTCTGGAAGTGGCCTCACCACACAGGGAAGTGGTCTTATAACTCAGTGTCCTAACAACGTCCTTGCTGATGTTGAACGACTAGAATTTCTGATTGGAGGAAAACGAGCTGGTAATAATTCCCCAGAAATCAATAATGAAGCAGCATATATTTGTAAAAGATTATTTACAGGCGGTATAATGGATATTAATGTGTATTAGTCTCTCATTAATGAAATTGCCGATGATTATTATAGCGACTAAGTCACTGAACTAAGTATGCAATTAAATATAATGACTATTTAATAACATGATATTACATAGTACTCAACGTGGACCTATCATGGTCAGGGCAATTAACTCTCGAATACCGAGATGGGTTAGGTGATATTGTGCAGGGTCTATTTAGAAGAATAGCCCCAAAAGCAATACCTATTGCAAAGCAGATAGGAATGAAAGCTATTGATGTTGTTCGTGAAAAATGTATAGGTGCTGTTGGTAATGTTGCTAGTAAAGCATTCTTAGCCATCAATGATAGACTAGTACAATTAATACGTAGACCTCAAGCGGTCCGACCTCAGCCGGTAAATTTACCTTGCACTGAATTAATGCCTGCAAATATCAGTAAAAAAATAAATCAAGTCGCTAATCAAAACTAGCAGAGTTGGCTGATATACCTTTATCAGAAAAAGAGAAAAAGATAACCGCAAGTCTCATAGCAGATAGCGGTCTCACTTTTCGGGGTGGTCTTCGTTTTAAACGATAATAATTATAATAAATATGTTCAAACGTATAAGTGATCCTGCATTTGACATGGACGTATCAGTCCTCAAAGACGAGACTATACGTGATTATCAGTATTATTCTTACGACACACGAAATCCAAATCAGCGAGGAAGGATTGAACTTCAGGTTCATGATACAAGTAGATATTTCCTACCCTCAGAAGCATTTATTAAAGTCGAAGTTGAGATATTACAAGCAGATAATACTGAATACGATGTAAATGTGAATGTAAGATTTGGTAATAATGGTATAATGGCGTTGTTTGATAGCGCTACATACATGATTGACGGAAAAAATATTGAATCAATTCAGAAAGATGTTGACGTTGCTACAACAATACTTGGTCTTGCAAGATATAGTGACGATTATTCAAGATCAGCTGGTCCATCAATGATGTTTGCAAAGGATACAACTAATTTTCCAGAAAGCAGACAATATAATTTAATACAAACACCGCGGGATACTACATCCGATCCACAACCAGCTGGATATGTAGACCGGCCTGCTGCTGCATTTTCGTTATTGCAAAGTGTTAATCCAAATTTAAACTTGGGATTTACATTACGTCGAGCGATGTTGAAATGAAATAGAAGAATATTTTCACGTGCAATTCCACTATCACATATCTTTGGACTCTGTAGAAATGTCAGAAAAGTCATTTTCGGAGCCAAACATACAGTTGGACTAGTACGAAAGGCTACAGATAATGATGCAATATTGAGACCCTCCGGTGATGCTGGTATAATAATTCTTACAAAACTTTCCCTGTGGATGTTAGTCTTAGTTCCTTCAATATCTGAAGAGCAACGATTACTATCTTTCATGAGTCAAGGCGGAAAATCAATACTATCATGGCTGACAGTGACCACATATGCTATCCAGAGTAATATTAACGGTTTATTTACATGGCAAATAGCCTCTCAGCAAGGGGTTTCTGCACCTTTACATATATTTATTGCATTACAAAATGCTGCACAAATAAATGACCAAACGCGTAGTCACATGATATTTGACAGTCTTGGTGTTTTTGAGGTTTCATTAAGGATAAATAGACATCAAGAACCATCCGAGGATATATTACTGAATTTCGATCAAAATCATGTAGCACGTGTTATGACATTTATGGGCCGTGATCAAAATGTTGATACTGGATTACAAATATCTCAGATTTTACAACCTTGTATCCAATTTGTTACTTTTCACTCGAACATTTAGATTTGACCAAACAATCGGTAGTCGATATACATTTTCGAACTAGTGTAACAAGAGGAGCTATTGATAATTATAGAGAAATTGCTGTTATACTTAGCGATAAATCAATGCTCCTTGAAGGTGTTGGTGGACGAATGACTCATTGATGCTCCAGTAGAAAATATTTAACACGTAATTAGATCATTGATGAGTAATATAAATGTCATATAATCACGTTAATATTACCCTGACTCCCGGTCAAATAAAAAGACTGCAATTAGCAACAAATTATAATTGTGGAATAAAAATAACGTTGAAAAAGGAACAGATGGGCAGTTCAAAAACTTATCATTAACCGATCGTAAATTTAAAAACTTTAATGAAGCAACAGAATCAAATAAAAACGTCAAAATTAGTCTTTCTGCAGACGCTATCAAAGATGCTTTTAAAACGGGTGGTATATTTCCCGTTCTCGCAGCTATACCAACATTAATAGCCGCAGCAGCCCCGGCTGTTGCGAAAGCAGCTGCTTTAGGTGCTGTTGGAACATCTACTGAAATGGCATTAAAAAAGCAAGTTGACGTGGAATCATAAAAAAGGAAAAGGTCTCAGATTACCAGGGACACCGCCCTCATGGTACGGAAAAGGTCTAAGACTTCCAGGGACAGTTTACTGATCTCGCCTATGTCTAATTTTGATTTACTGGATGCTGCTAAAAAGCTAAAAATAAAAAAAACTTTAGAGATGTTTTTATGCACGATCAGTTACCAAAACAGTTAAACAGTACTGAAACAGGTATTATTAATCACTGGGTAGCGTATGCAATTGATCCACGTGGAATTATCTATTTTGATTCATATGGATTAGCGCCACCAAAAGAATTTCTTCATTATGTCAGTAATAATACTGCTCCAATCTGTTATTCTACATTACCAACACAAACATTAACTGATCCACCAATATGTGGTCGTGAAGTACTTAGTGCGATTGATGCTGTATCCATGGCACCGCCAGGAAAGCCACCTCATAAAGTCGTGCATGAATATACCATACTGTCACATTTAAACAGACATCAGTAAAATATAATGGTAGATATTTACGGAAGATCTGCTCGTGGTAAAGCTCAGCAGCAATGTGATTTATCTAAATATGTAACCCTCGATCAACTCAGAAATGAGATTGATGATTTATTTAATATTAACCATGTGGATCAAAATGAAGTGGCTGTTTTTCAGGACAAACAAGGACGATTAAAGACGAGTAACATACAACTACCAGACGTACTTATACGAATTCCTACTGCAGTTGCTTACAATAGCGCTACTTTTACTGATCAGGGTAAAATACAAAATTCCGGTAAGTCAGTTAACGATTATGTCATGACGACTGGCGGTGTATTTAGTGGAGACGTTATTATGAACAAAAATAAAATTACAGATCTTGGATATCCAACCACAGACAGCGATGCTACAACAAAAAAATATATGTTGGCGCTCAGGAATCTAAGTACTTATTAAACAACAGCTTTATAATGCGTGCATTTCTTAATATGAATATTAATGGTATTAGTAATTTAAGAACACCCGAATCTGATTTTGATGCTGCTACAAAAAATACGTCGATGATAAACAGATCCCAATCAGCAATGAAATAGTCAAAATGGAAACTGAATTTACCGGTCACGTGAATACGTTTTTGAGTTTTCGCAGAAACATAAACAGAATTAATAACGAATTTTTTGGAAGTCCACCAAATGTTGATACAAAACTTACTGATATTAACATAAAACTCAATGATATTATTGGTGGAATTCCGGATAGTATTCAAAAAAACAAACCTGATCAAAATTCCTCACAATCAGATAAGAAATATTGTGTATACAGTTGCATTTGGGTTTGGATCGTGGACACCAAAAAATAAAACCATCAAAAATTCTGCGGAGATCACTGGTATATATAGGATGTCCATACTTAGCATTGCAGATTGTAGAATATCCACTACATATCCATCAACTGGTGATTTTTCTAAAACTATATTTGTGTTATTAGATAAAGATTCTGAAGGAACGTTTACGTTGGAATCATCGAGTAGAAATTTACCTCAAGATTACTGGTGGTGTTTGGAATTTGTAGCTTAATTAAATACTTAACGTCATAGTATAATAGACCAAATGACTACGTCATCTATCGACGTTCAACGTCACAGATATAATCAAGCATGTGAATGTGTGCAAACTAAAAAATATTATCGACCATTACAGAAGAAAAGTAAAAAAAAAATATAGTAGACGTAAGATTGTCATTGATATAGTTGTGTACTCAGTTTCTGGTATTGTTACTGGATCCGGATTAATATTATTGACATTAACATTGACAGCTCCAGCAATTATAACAATTATTGTTTCAACTTCAACGACTATAGCAGGCATTCTTAGTATTATTGCTAAAAAGATAACTACATGTGCGAATGATAAATTACGTGAGTATATGATAAAATTACACACAGCAACAACAACCTACTCTAAACTATCTGGATATATTTCCACGTATCTCAGCGATGGTAAAATACCTGATGAGGAGTTTGCAATGATAATTTAAACCTACGATGAAGCATTCATAATCATTAACGATCCTGGTGACAATAACCAGAGTAAAATAAATGGATAATTAAACAATGATAATAACAATAATGTCAGCGCCTGAACATCGTTTGGATATTGAGTCGAGAGAGTTGTTACAGTAGATCGTAACTAACACAACTCCTTCAAAAACTACTATGATATCGATAAGTTCAACAAATCCTGAATTTAGCGTTAACCTTCCAACTGCAATTCCAGTAAAAGAGATAGCATTAGCTCAGTTACGTGTTTATTATAGCTGGCCTAATATTAGATCAAAACCAATTGGTGGACAACAACCAAATAATTCATTAGTATTCGCAAATAAAAATAAGTCTGATGGAACTCCAGATTGGCAAGTAGTTAGTATTCCAACTGGCAGTTATCAGATACAGCATACTAATGAGGAATTCCAGCGCAGAATTAAGTCTTTAATCGGAAAAGAATCCAAGACAGCAATTACTGTTTATGAACCAACATTATCGTCGGTAATTGAAATACATTCTCCTGACTATGTTGTGGATATTTATCAAAGTTCGATTAGATCAGTATTAGGATGTCCTGAAGTCGCACCGGTTTATCAGGTTCCACCAGAACCACAGCGATCCGACGTCATCATAGATGTGAAGAAATTTATACAACTTCCAGAATATAGAAAAAAATCCATTTATGGAGGGTGTTACGATTCCCAGAGCTTATACGAGTCATACTTATTTTATGGGTTTCATTCATGGCAAGAAGGATCAGTAAAAACATTAACACTTGTGTCGAACAAATTAACTCATTATCAAGGCCGATTAAATCTGAACATGAACGCGTGTTAAATGATCTTAAAAATTTACTTTCCAGGATCAATACTTTTTATAACGACTATTTAAAAATCAGATAATTGAAACAATACAACATCTAAATCAAGTTGCAGCAGATTTAGAACATGTAAATAAGGCTATTGTTGACAGAGGAAAAAATAATAAACCTGTCAGAAGATAGAATTTCTAGTTATTATATAGTTAATGAAGATGACCCAATTTAACATGTAAATAATAAGCGATTATTTAAGACAGTATTTCTGAAATATTATGGAATTACAGAACAACAATTATCAACATTTATAATTCCCGGATTCGAATCCGAAAAGTTAAAAAAAATCAGTTAGTGATCTTATTGATGAACACTTTAAAAGAATATGTAATTCCTGGAAAAAATTAATTCCACCCCCAGCAGTTCTCATATATAATAATGACCCATATGGAACAGGTCGTCACATCTCGCCTAATATTGCTAATGTAACATCCACCATCGCACTAAATTTAATATGCGATATAATTGACAGCAGCTACCCAGTCGACCTCTTTAAGTCTAATCAGGCTAAGCAGGGATCTATATTATATCCGTCCAGTATTCAAACACCCCCAGGGTGGCTTATTGTACCTGAGCTAATAAATCAAGTTTACCTGCGTGTACATCATCCATTATTG
Organism: Potamilus streckersoni; assembly: GCA_016746295.1. Lineage (NCBI taxonomy): Eukaryota > Metazoa > Mollusca > Bivalvia > Unionida > Unionidae > Potamilus > Potamilus streckersoni. The sequence continues at coordinate 325,750 of JAEAOA010000432.1, forward strand.
TCGAGAATGAATTTCAAAATTACAAATCAGGATGGAAATAGTATTGACTTAAGAAGCGAAACTCTATATATTAATTTATATATACGATCCTAGATCAAGATATCGTGTAGGTTTAGATAAAATATTTGGTTAGTTCCCCTTGACCGTCAATAGCAGCAGGCAGGGTGAAGGACAACAATTGGGTCGTTTTACGAGTAAACAAAATCACCTGACAAAGTAAAAAAATACGTCAACAATAATATAACAATAATGAGCCTCCTTCATGACTTTGTCAGGCGTACAGAAATAAAAAAGTTAGAGACTTTAGTTTAGCGTTGTTGACGCATTTTTTTTCAGCCTCTGCAGGAACCTTTATTTTTGTTAATGATTCGAGCAAACTTTTGTAGGGTTCACCCTGCCTGCTGCTCCAGAGTCTCATTTTAATGCTGCAACGAAGAAATATGTCGATGATAAGGAAGTTCTAATAACTTCTTCGATAGCCACTATCAATGATGGAGTGGGCGCGTTTAAGACTAATTTTTCTAGTCATGTTCAACTGTTTATGAACTTTCGCAGAAACGTGAACAGAACCACTAACGAATTCTTTGGAAGTCCACCTGCTCTTGATATAGAACTCTCAAACATTAACACAAAACTAAACGATATTGTCATGGTATATTATGATATCGTTGAAACAAAAAAAAAACGAATCTGATTAAAATTCCGCACAAATTAAAAATATTATATACTCAGTAGCATCTAAATCAGCAACATGGTCACAGCAAAATAACACGATCAAACATAATGTAAAAGTCACTGGTGTGTTTAGGCTATCCATGTTTAGCAAAACAAAGTTTAGTATATTTGCTACATTTCGATGTCGTCATTCAACCGATTTTTCTGGAGTTGTATCTATAGTGTTAAATAAAGATATTGAAGAAACGATTATGCTGAAAGCGGCTGATAGAAGATTAACCGCAGCGTATTATTGGTAGTGTCTGGAATTTGTAGCCGAAACACCACAATTAATCACTTAATCAAACCCCTATTGTATAATGAAAAAATATAGTCGATTTTAATCATATTTCGGTTAAAATTTCAAAACAAGATGTGGACGCGCTAATGCAATATTACATATATTATCATTAAAAAAATTGGTGCGTACAAAAAAAATGTTAAAAAAGCTATAACATTATCCTCTGGATATTGTCATATTTACCGATGTCGATGACCGGCTCTGGTATAATTTAAAGCGGATCATCATTAAACCCGTTTTGGAATAATCATATCCAGCTTTGATATCTCTCTTGCGACAGGGTGTAAAAAAAATCGAACCTCGACTCGCGACTAAAACAAATGCTTGAGAAACGGCAGGTATCAGCTATTAAAAAAAATGACTGGATCAGATAATATTTTACTTATATATGATATGGATGATTTAATACGCGACTTTAGTACTATCGACAGCATACTGTCGGATATCCTTCCCACGAGGGTCAGCAGGTATGAAAATAATTATCAAAGAAAGTACAAATTTTGTGTGAAGAAAACAAACAATGTTGGAAAATTTGACTGTCTCCGAGGGTTAAAAAAAGTCTTTGGGACAGAACCAGCACGCTGATTTTAGGAAAAGTGGTTTTGGGATGGTGTGTGTGTGTGTGTGTGTTTGTGTGTGTGTTTGTGTGTGTGTGTGTGTGTTCGGTATGGTGATTTATATTTGTTTTGTGGTTGAAAAAGGTCTTTGGGCCGGAATCAGCCTCTTTAGCTACTACTGCCAGATAATTTGACAAAAATGCGTGACATTTCAGTAATAGTATTATTTGCATGTAGGTAATTGATAGTTTGTACGCATTTAGCGCGTGGCTTTTAAAAGTGCAGGGCCCGTAGCACATGTGACTTTTGCTACAGGGATGTGATGTGTGATGTGATTATGATTTTGAACGTAGCTTTAACAATTTTTCAGCCATATCGCTACGATGTCTGCAATGTGGCAGTTTATAGTGATGTCTAGCACTGGATAATTATTCCGCAGACATCATGATATGTCGCACCCAGTCACATTATCCTGATACCAGGCCGACCAATCCTGACACTAACCTCTTAATACTGAGCACCAAGCGAGGCAGCTATTAGTACTATTTTTGTAAGTCTTTGGTATGACTCGACCGATAAATCGAACCCACGACCTCCCGCAACCGATGACGCTCTAACCACTAGACAACCGGAGCGGTTGCTACTAGGATAATCCAGCAATACAGTTGGACCGGTCAGATATTTATAGCGCAGAAAACAAAAACATCACAAAACAAACTCAACACAAAACAAACAAAACCAACACAAAACAAACCAAACAAAGCTTAAGTGAGAATTAAATGCATTATTCAATATAAGTACTTTCCCGATGTAAGTATTCATTGTCCTTTGCCTGACCTTCCAATAAACTGAGTCATTCTGTACGTACTAAAGATCGTTACTGTTTTACAATTACGGAGATGTATATTCCGCCTTAATTATGAAACGGCAATTATCTTATTAGGTACATGTTAAATTATAGGCATTAATATCTGTTTATTTCAAACGTATTTCTTTATTTTACCTACAATGATTCGACAATAAATACATGACATACGTGAATTTTAGATATTGTTTTGTAGCTGATTTACATCTGTTTATTTATTTACCAGTCGAATATCTTTTTAGTTGTCAAAGATCTCAAATGTCGTATGTGCATGGTGAAGGGAAGCGCTTATGTGACTTAAAAGCAACGTGGTGTGTGTGTGTGTGTGTGTGTGTGTGTGTGTGTGTGTGTGTGTGTGTGGTGTATGCAAAGGCGCTATCGCGCGTATATGTATAAATGTGCAAATAAATCATAATGCCGTTTGTCTTTTAATAACGGTGTGATGGTTTTCGTTATCATAGGATCAGCAGGAAATGTTATTAAAACCCCAAAACTTTTTGTCTCGAAGAAAAAAAAAGAAAAAAATCTGTTGATCATTATTTATACACCTATCTTCTCTTTTCTTTTTCTTTTAAGAAAAAAAAAAACAAACAAACAACAACCTCCCGCATAATTAGATAAGGAAGAGATAGGGATAACTGGTTTATATTCAAGAGTGGACTTATTACAAGTTACTTTAAAAGCTTTAAAGTGCAAAAGACCTCAGATTGGCAGAAGGTTTATCTGCCCAAATCTATTTTGACTCGCAGGTAAAATATTGTCTTTACCTAGCTTGCCCTTGTCAAATATCTGGATCAATGACTGACATAAATATACCCATGTATTTGGTAACCGTGTATGTTCTGACTAGGCCTATGATGAGCATTGTAGTGGACGCACTGCACGGCCAGTTGGTCACGGTCTTTTTTTTTTTCTAATTGTAAATAGCCAGTTGATCGCACACGAGGATAATTCAACTTTAGTAAGTAAACGGTCTGTTTCTGGACATTACATAATCTAAGTTTTACAAATTTACCAGCTAAAACACATTCACAAGTTTCTAGTGAATGTCGGTTGCATACTGTTCTTTTTCTATTTTGCGTTATTACCTAAATAAGTATAATTAAAAAATTAGATCCGAAAGATATTTACCTCTGTTAGAGTAGAGGAATTTCGAGGCAAACACACACACACACACACACACACACACACACACACGCACACACACACAGACACACACACAGAATATACTGGAAGTTATTAAGATTTTATTCGTGCTGTTTTAGTTATCAGCTAGTTGGTTGATTATCATGTTAGATGGGGTTTATGGAATAAGCCAGTCGAGCGACCAATACGAAGTTATTCGTGTGAACTACATTATAAGTATTTTCTGAATAATAATAATAATAATAATAATAATAATAATAATAATAATAATAATAATAATAATAATAATAATAATAATAATAGTACTACTACTAATACTACTACTACTACTACTACTACTACTTCTATTACTACTACTACTACTACTACTACTACTACTACTACTACTACTACTACTACTACTATTACTACTACTACTACTACTACTACTACTACTACTAATAATAATAATAATAATAATAATAATAATAATAATAATAATAATAATAATAATAATAATAATAATAAATTGATATTCTTCTTATTTTTTAAAAAAAAATAACCTAACTGGGCACTGCTGTATGTTTTCACGGTTGCCAGAACAGCGACGCTTTAGTGAGAACAATTAAAAACCATGTTACAATTATCTTCAAGGTGAAGTAAAATATTTTTGTTTCTTTTTCTACATCTTAATTTGAATGTAATTTTTATGTTGTTTTATTTGCAACTATAAAAATTGTATTACTGCATGAAAAAGAAAATACGGTGAAATGTTAGAAATCTATATTATTTACTGCAGAATATCTTATAATTCCTACACAAACATTTCTGTTGGATTATTAGTTCGGTGATTGTTTGAAAATCCCCTGATTGAAACTTGTTTTTTTTTTTTTTTTTTTTTTTTTTTTTTCAAATGTACGGCTTTCTCAGAACAAGTTGAATATAATCTCAGGAGGAACGAATTTTAAACACAATCCTTTATTTTGTTAGAAACAATAATTGCGACTTTAATTTGCCAGGATTTTCCATGAGAGATAATATTTTCTTGTTTTGAACCGCGATAAAAGGTGTACCGGATACAAGGTGTACCTTGTGACAACATAGAACCGCGACCGTACTGTTGCACTGTAATCTGTAACCTATTTCAGTCCTATTGCTCTGCTTGCGTTTTAGGTTGGAGGTGGAAGATAAAAGCAAACCTAAAATAACCTCGAGGATGTGGAAACAGAAATAAGATGTAAACGTTTTAAAGGTAAAGTGCTTTTTGCTTTCTTATGTATATTTTATAAACGGCTTTGGATTGGTCAGAAACAAAGTTAACATATGCAAACTAAGGGGTCTCGCTAGGATTTTAAATCTAGGAGTCAAGGACTCCTAATTTCGTAAAAATAAGGAGCCCCACCAGCAAACGTTGCAGTCCCCACTAAGCCTGAAATCACGTACTTTCTTACACTTGGCTTCGGTCGCATCGGAACTATCAATTATAGCAACATTAGCACAGTTCTGAATCTCAGTGAAATCTTCATCATTTTTTCGTTTAACTACAAAGCAACATCAGGAAACGAAATCAATAACAGTGATTGTGCTGAGCTTCGCCAATGTCGCAAATTGCAATTATGTTTTACATATTGGCGTCTAAATATTACATCTGACGATATTTTTGACTACAACATTTTCGGCTAATAGAAAAGGTATATACAGTCTTGAGTTTGGAGTGGAGAAATTCCAAGGCACCATGACAGGAAGCCGCAAACTTGGATATAAAAATGTACTGGAATCAATTGTTACATAAACAAATCCTTATTTCATATTGACACACCACCCTAATAGTTAATTATTATGTCATAATCCACTTATGCTGATATCTGGTCTTGATACTGTATACTGTAATATAATCAAAATAGTCATGCAACTGACTAGCTATAATCAACCGCTGAAGACCGAGATTTGAAATGACTACAGTCGACCACATGACAGCAATTTAAAAAAACAAAAAAATCCAGAAAAAGAGTTTTGCTGCAACTTCAATGAAAACTGATTACCTCTGAAGCACCGATATATGATAAGGAATTTTTTTTTTACAAAATTGTGTCAATGTTCTACACTTCATTTTATGTTGTCACAGCAATAAGAATAACACATGCACCTTCATCAAAGCATGCCGGCAACCTTTCATCAAAGAAGGCAGCAACAAACTAAAATAAAAGCATTGCTTCAGTTTTCATATTGATTAGAACATATTTATTTTGCCACAAAAGTTTTCTCCTTGCAACAAAAACGTGCATACTGGGGACTCCTGTGTGGATGATTTTTTTGCATCCCAAATAAAAAATTTGTTACCAGATATGTGTAAGTAAGCGTTTCCGAGATCTCTGCAATCTAATGAACCTTTAATCTAGGAGGATTGGGCTTTGATGCAGTCACATGCGACTATTAGAGGAGTGGTGCCCTGTATTGATATTCCTTGTAGCAGAATTTAAAACTAGTGTTTTCTTCGTTTGAACTAAATTAATAACAACAAACACAAAGTGATGAATATAAAATAAAATTATATATATATATATATATATATATATATATATATATATATATATATATATATATATATATATATACAAAACAAATACCCTGATTCTCACACACCTATCATACAATTGATGCACATTACTCAACACTCACTCACAAAATAATAAAGAGAAAAGAAGAGAAAAATGATTCACTGGCCTCTAGCCGAAAATGAGAGGTACAAATAATATACCTTGTATCATGTAAAAAAAGATTTATGTGATCTCATGTAAGCTTTGAGATTCACATAATCTAGAACATACAATGGAAAATGAGCAATACTCATAATGTTATTACTATTGTTTTGACTAAACAATACTGCATTCAGCTAAATACAAAAATATATGAACACACAACACTGTAAACTGGAATAGTCATTCACGTGAAAAACTCACTCAACAGTTTATTCAATATACATAAATTGGAACTCTACAGTATTACCAGATCCTTTTTTATTGATCCATGTTCATACACTTCAAGGATCCCTTATATGTATTCATTCATATACATACTGTACATGTATTCGTACACCTAGATATAGACGGCTTGCTGCATTACTGATAGGTACATTCAACCATGGATAGCTATAGTCAGCTCTTATCGGACACTGAATCTGCATAAGACTTTGTCAGCTCCAATAAGATACAGTCAGAGCCAATAAAACATCACAGTAATACATCAACAGCCCCGATAATGTCCAATAAGCTCCAATAATGTCCAATTACTCACATAATGGTCAATAGTATCCATAAGGGTCCACTAAGCTCCCATAGTATCCACTAATGGCGAATAGTATCCAGTTGTATCCAATAGGCTAAAACAAAACAAAAATATTTATTGCTAAAATGGTATTAACAAAGCACACAATGTAACAAAGTTTCATCACCTGACATAACAAAACCAAACCAAGAAAATGTTTCACAGATCAAATAAAACAAAATTTTGATACTTACCCCTATGACCTGAGATGTTAGTGGATAGTACGCACACCACTGACAAAATCCAAATGACTTGTGTCTCAGTTTGCAATGTATCAAGCTTAAATCCATAGGAGTGAATAATAGTTATGGTAAAATGTTCCTGTATACCATGTTTTCCCGTGACTTTCTGCCGCGTGTAATTTCAAAATCACTTTACCTGGAGAAGAATGATTCACCCCAGGTAAAGTTGTAGCCTTATTCTGTAACATTCCAACCACAAGATTTTTCAACCCCATGATATTTCAACCCTTAAGACAATTTGGCCAGGACATTTTGGCCCTAAGGACAACTCAACTCCAAGAAAATTCGACCCCAGCTTAACTTATTTAGTTTACATGGGCTCATGGTCTTTCCATACCAAAATCGTTTTGTACCCAGTGGATATTGGTCATTTCATACCCATGGGCCAAGGTGCTGATTTTTTTGTACCCAAGGTGTTAGTTGTATGGTACCCAAGGTGGTGGTAGTTTCGCACCCAAGGTGGTGGTCATTTCGTACCCAACGTGGTGGTGGTGGTGGTGGTGGTCATTTCATACCCATTAATCTGCAATGTCAGCTATACAGTAATGTCATATTTACCTATATCTCTCTTTCTATTCTAGACCTAATTTATTTCCTACCTCAAAAATTGCATGTGTAAAGCATATTGGGCAGAAAATTGACCAAACACAAATAATTACAGTAATTGTATTGTTTCCACTGTATAATAACATTTATGTACTAAAAAGAATTAACAAAAATTCACATTGTCAGTAAAAGTAAAAAGAAAATCTTGGCCAAGTTTAAATAACTGAATAAGTCCATTCTTTGTTCTGTCATTTAAATTAACAAACATTGCCATATTTCTTGGTACAGTAAAACCTGTTATGAGAGACCATCTCTTCTGCCAAGAAAAAGTGGTCTCTCAAAACAGGTGGTCTATCATATCAGGCATGTACAAAATATGATCAGTTTCCAAGGTTCAGCTTCAAAACAATTTCCAGAAAAATAACCACAATGACTGTACATATATTCTATCCTTTATTAATATTTCTTGCTAATATATTGTATGCATTCCTCAAAAAACAAAATTATATAGCAATAAAGATATCCTTTTGTCATTAAACATGAAATCACATTTACAGTTGACAATAACAATTCTTAGGATATGAAATCATTTCTGAATTACTTCTTTTTCTTTATAGCAACCTAAATTTATTTTACTATTTTACTGACATTTAAACCTCTTTCTGTGAGTGGTCTGGTCTTTTTCACTTCATTACATTAGTTATTTTCTCCAGTCTTAACATTTGTCTTTTTTGTTGGAGGTTCATCTATTGTCATTAAGGTTTTAGGTGTTAAAATTCTTAGTGTCCAGTTGTAATATGAACATATGGCCATAGTACACAATTAATTTTACTATATGGTCTCTACATTTGTTCCTCAGTACTGAACTTTCCACTGTGTGACAATCAATACAAATCATATGTTAATCTAAAATACCTTCAAAGATGACTTAACGGTTTAGTTCTTATCAAGGGTTGACCTGCATTTTTTTGAGAGGCTGAATTGTAAACAAAACACCAGGCAACGGAACACAGATTTCACTTCCGGAACACAGATTTCACTTCCGGATCATCACCATGACCTTATTACTCAATGTGCACTGTCCCCGAAATACACACAGACAACCACACCATAAGATCACATTTTAAAGAATAATCAATTGCCTTTAAATCCTTACCAAGAATGCCAAAATCTAACTCTAGTATCACCACCAAATTTAGACCAGAAAAAGTGATCTAAAAATAGACTGGGACTACATTCGTGGGTACTGAACCGGATTTTATTAATTGTGTACCGGATTTTATTAATTGTGTACCGATTCCTGAAAGGGTCAATGTTTTTGTCAAACTTTTATATTTGCATTTTATTTTGCATGCCACTACTGTTTCAACTTCATACATAAAGTCTTTTGAAATTTCCTTGCAAGTAAGACATGTGACAGCTGTCAGAAAGTGTGTAGTGCTGGTGTTCTATAGGGTGCAATTTGAGGTCCAATTGTTCTTAAGAAACCAAAACTAAATTTGCTATATCTTCCTTAATTATAGGAATTTTTCAATGCAGTAAAAACCTAATTGTAATACTTGATAAGACCTGTCTGAAAATAGTCTTGAAATTAAAAAATATTGATATATTAAATTTTAATGAAAATTTTAAAAAATATATAAATTTTAAAACTTTTTATTTTACAAAAAATAAATTTTCATACAAGTTATGACATTCAGTTTGACAAATTTAAGGCAGCAATGTTGATTAATGAATGGTCTTTAAAACAAATGGCAGTTTAGGTCTGTACAACTGATAATATTAATCCCAGGGGTACTGAAGCATGATAGCTCACAGTGATTTTGACAGCAAATTACAATATGCCTATCCAGATGCATATACATACTAAAGAAACAATGACAGGTACTATGTTCCACATTTATTGTTTCAGGTACTTGGACAGTTGTTTGTATAACTAATATCCCACTCAAATTTAAAGTTTTGATGGGACCACTACCATGTTTTATAGCAAATATGCATTCCATTTTAATGCCGATAACTACAAAAGTCAACAATGCAATATGAAAATACAGTTTCACCTTACTGAAAAAAGATGCGAATCTCTCTCATGAAGATCTAAGCCATGTCTTTGAGATGCTGTATATCAGTGTACTGATATGAACTCATCTTGGTCACTTATAGCAGCACACTGCACATGTCCTTATGAGACCTTGCTATCACCATTGGACTACTGGAGAGCTTCCAAATTGATCCAACTCTAATACTTTGTTTCAGATACCAGCCTAGACCTGAAAATATATAACATGTTTCACTTAATTCTAAAAAAAAGGAAGATGTAGGCAAATGAAGTTAAAATGTGTTAGATATGGTGATTTCAATATAACATTCAGGTTGCAAATATGGTTAAAAAAGGTAAACTTGATAGAGTGACACTCAAAGATGTGAAGCAATGGGCATGTATTAAAGTGACAAATGCATCCTAAAAATAGATGAAGTTTCTACAAGCATATTTAGCCATTTACAGGTTAAATAACTAATCAGGTAGAGTATGTATCATAAAGTTTAAGGCAATGTTGGAAGGTGAGGTTTGATCATTGGTGCAAACATTGATACATACCAGTATAGTGGAAAGTCAAATGACAATGTACCAAATTAAAATTTATTACTATATGCAATCCTATTCATGAAGGAAAAAACAATTTTAGATATTGTGAGTGAATATAGCAAAATGTGGCCACACAGATCAACTATAGGTACCAATAGATCCTATATCATCAACTAAATGTGAAATTTGCATCCCGAAAACTTGTAAACAAGGATGGATATTTGCATGTGTGGGACATATGCAATGTACTTGTTAAAATCACATGTGCAAACATGATTCAAATAATCTGTTTGAATATTTTTAGTCTATTTTTAAGAGTCTTGGCTACCAAGGTTTTAAGTTCAATGATTCAATGATTCAATGGAATGAAATATCAGCTGATGCTGCAATACCGCCCTCTGTCAAAGTACTAAATTGAAATGTGTTACCATACAGAGGCATATTCATGATGAAAATAACATCTTGGGATATTTTAAGTGCACACAATCAAAACTGAGCCTTACAGATTCACTATAGGTACCATGTCAGCCTAACAATGTCAACTTTTGATTCCAAACATTACAAAATATATGCATATTTGTTCATGTCAGCTATGTAACCATGTTAGGATCAGTTGTAGAAAGTTAAATTCAAATAATCTGTTTGAATATTACATAAGTAATATTCAAAGTGTCAGATAACAAATATTATTAGTCATTAATAATGCATAAAGCAAAATGGATCATGAGAATTCCCATAATATCATCTAGGCTACAATGTCGCACTACATCAATCAACATCTTAAAGAAACTGAACAATAAAATGGAATGCATTCTGTGTTCAACTTATATCATTTTGCTGTTTTCTTACATGCAATGGTAAATATACCTGGGTAAAGTATATTTTACCCCTCTGACCTGTATTTCATTCTCTGACAGCTTAATATGATTTTGTAGAGAACTTGAACAGGTTCTAGTATAAAGTCTTCATCTCTGTCCTCTCACTAAATACCCTATAACTATGGTTATAAACAATTACTGATAGCTATACAAGCAGATATGTGTTACTCAGGAAGTCACCCCATCATAAACACATAAATTAACTGTTTGAACCCCAAATAAATAGTTTCAATGACCTAAAGGTACAAAGCAAAGTGGAATTTTGTCTTCATGTATTTTAAATGAGGGTCCCATTTTGACTAATAAAGATATTTTCTCGGATCAAATTTGACAAATATGCATCATTTGAGCTTGTATATGGTGTAGGAGTATATATATGCTGATATCATTTAATATCATTCCCAAAAAATAGTATATATGTGTATACTTGGTGGAAATTTTTTATTTTTTAATTGTTTTTTAAATTTCATTTAAATTTTTAAAATTAAAATTATTTTTTTACTTCTAATTTCATTTTTATATTTTTAAAGTCAATATACATAAAATATTAAAATTTCATGTATATGTCATTAATAATAAAAAATTTATATCAGTTTCAATTTTTTACTGACAGGCCATAGTACACAATTAATTTTACTATATGTCTCTACATTTGTTCCTCAGTACTGAACTTTCCACTGTGTGACAATCAATACAAATCATATGTTAATCTAAAATACCTTCAAAGATGACTTAACGGTTTAGTTCTTGTCAAGGGTTGACCTGCATTTTTTTGAGAGGCTGAATGGTAAACAAAACACCAGGCAACGGAACACAGATTTCACTTCCGGATCATCACCATGACCTTATTACTCAATGTGCACTGTCGCCGAAATACACACAGACAACCACACCATAAGATCACATTTTAAAGAATAATCAATTGCCTTTAAATCCTTACCAAGAATGCCAAAATCTAACTCTAGTATCACCACCAAATTTAGACCAGAAAAAGTGATCTAAAAATAGACTGGGACTACATTCGTGGGTACTGAACCTTATTTTATTAATTGTGTACCGATTCCATATAGATGGTTTTGACTGGGCTGTGGGTAAAAATGAAAAATTTGTACATGTGCATTGCATATCTAACAATTAATAAAATAAAAAGAAACAATTATCTCCTCCAGAAGTAGGACCATTTACTTAGAGACAAAAGTTAATGGCTTCATACTAAAATTAACTCTATAAGCTAAGTGTGTAACCCAGTTGCACCAACTTGAATAGATGACAGCTTTGATTGAGCTGTAATCACTTAACATCCTGGTGTGTTAACAAAAGGCATCAATTGAATCCCACAAACAATTCCCTTTTAGTGGCTTAATAAACAATGGCCTTATTCACCCTTGGCAATACAGACTAACTCTAAAGACTAACAATATACTAGTCAACTTTGGCCCACAACAGCAATTTATGACATGTACATTAACCTGGTCTATGGACTCTTTGATCCATTCCCAGTAGCAACAATCCTTTTTTTTTTAAAAAAAAATAAATATTTTTTTATACTAATCAAGGGTCATTGTAACAATTGATTATATTTAGGTCAGTGGTATCCATCTGTTCTGTGATATGGTCATTCACATGGATGTTGGGTCCAGCAATTATAGCTGGGAAGCAGGCTAAGTGGGGTGGGGGAAATGATTAGTCTGGTTCCCTGCTTTGTATACTCCCTGCATTGCTTACCCTTATACAAATATGGGGGAACAACACAGGGAGCATATGAAGCAGGGAACCAGACTAGGAAATAATTTACATATACTTTGGTCTGGTTTATGGCAGAAACTATATATCACTATAAGCATAGATAAATATTCAGACAACTGTAGCCAGACTCTATTTAAAAAAACTTTTGTTTCTATTTAGAAGGATATGAGTATGAGCGGTTGTTCTTACAGGAATTAAATAAATGTTGGTGGAGTTTTATCCTGGATTTTGTGATGGGGTCATTCATAGCAGTGTCAAAATACATATTTTGCCAAGATATCATGGTCGCTGATTGCTTCAGCAGGCAGTTGCTCATAACAGAACATTTATATAATAAAATGATCCATACATTACATTGTGGTCAGAAATTACAGGTAGTCACTAATAGCAGATGTGGCTCATGACAGTTTTTACTGTATTACTTGGTAGTGACTAACATGACTGAAAAAATTATAAATGTTTATCCTCTCAAAGCAACTAGGAATTCTTTGATCTTTTAACCCTTTCATCACTATGGACAGGTATATCAGTCCAGGGAAAGTAAGGCCATAAACACTGAACCGATATACTGGTCTGGAGCAGTGTTTTTCTCCGTCATAATATTCAACTATGTAAATTTTGGGGTTTCTCTAATAACTTCCTTCTTGTAATGTAGATATTGTATTTGGATTATCTTGTCGGTTTAGCTTGTATACAGCTAGAAATATGGAACAAAGTAGGCACTTTAATGAGTTTTCCAAACGTTGAAATTTGCATCCAGAATGGTGGACTTCGAAGAAAGATCAGATGAGAGTGAAGCATCAGATTTTTAATTATCTGAGGGTTTTTACCAATTTTGACCAAGTTCAGTTGCATGATGGCTGGAGGAAAGCTTTGGAATATTTTCAAATATTCTATTCATAAGAAGTTTTTTGAAACATTGTCCATCTAATTCAAATGTGACAATCAAAAGTGCCATAGGCAGTATAGGTGTGTGGACAGATATCACATTAATGAAAGCTTCTACCTGCCAAATGCCGAAAAGAAAGACTTGTGTTGCTACTGGAACTATTTGAGTACATCTAGGGTCAATTGAACAACTTTTCTATGAAGTAAATAGATAAGTACTTGTATTTTGCCTGTTGTATTGCCTGTTTGTACCTGTATTTTAACAGCTATAATAGATATGCACATTTTAATGAATTAGTCATAAAATTTGATTTTCAGCTTTGAGTTTACACATAATCTAGCAAGATATCTTTAAAATTGGCAAAGTTATGTTATTTCAATGTGAAGAAGTAATTTTGCTTTACAACTTCAAAGTTGCTTAGTGTTGAGGACTCTGTGCTTACAAAGTTACTTAGTGATGAAAGGGTTAATAATGAGTCTGAATGGAGATAAAAAAAGTGTTGCTTGATTGTTTCTCTTATCCAGGTACCAATACTGGTGTTAATTTTAGTTTTTGTCTCCTGCTTTTAAATGTGTTGAACATAGTATACTATACATACCGCCAAGCCATTTTTTGGTAGACTATCGGCCGCATTATCATACTTGTGCAAAGTTTGGACACTTTCACAGATCAAAAGAAACTAACAAATTAATGGCATAATTGAAATTCTCTCTGTTTTCAATTAAACAGTTTTTAATATATCTGAAATATTTTTTTTATATGATTTTGGTGGTTATATTTGTACTTTATCTACAAAACGACTTTAGCATTGGGTATGAAACAACCAGCACTTTGGGTAATCTTTTTTTTCTGATATTGCTGGTTATATTTGTACTTTAGGTATGAAATGACTATAGCATTGGGTATGAAATGACCAGCACCTTGGGTATGAAATGACCAGCACAGTGGGTATGAAACAACATTGCTTTAGGTATGATATGACTCATTTGGTTATGATACGACTTTGGTGCACAATGACTTGGTTATGGAATGACCAGATACGGTTTATCTGTGGACATTGATATAGTGCCCTTTTTGTATAAACAAGATCAGTATAAATGGTCTTGTGATATTGATAAGCAATTTTTATACATCCATAAATTTTGTGGACTACTATTGATTCCCAGTTACCAGGTAATTTCATATGTGAAGCTTTATCTATATAAAGTTTGTGTGATCACCACATGAAGAAAATTTTGTTAGACACAGGCCCAGGGCTGTTGACTCATAAATTTGCAAACCCTGACTGAAATTCCACAAGCCTGGAATCCAATTTCAACATGCCCAAAATCTCTCCTTTTTTAATATTGTCACAAAACATTGCAATAGCTACAATTCTAATGTATATTCAGTAGGGTTTAAAGGTACTGCAGGTGTCATTAGTGTTCATCATAACACTTATTAGATCATTGATGAACACCTAGAAGGGTATGGGACCCAAATGACTTGAGGTACACTGATAAGAACCATTGCTACTTCATCTGTGATAACTGTTAGAAATTTGTCTGTCAGAAAAACTCTGATTCATTTCTGAGTAATACCCATGATGCCATAATGCTTGTTACCAATGGCAAAGGTATGTCCATGCAAACAATTGAGTCAAGTTAGATTTCCGTTTTAGGGCAAAGTGTCTTCTTCATTTGGACAGAACATAGATATGTGAGAGCTGAACAGGGCTAAGTGAAAGCAAGATAACCAATATATATATATATATATATATATATATATATATATATATATATATATATATATATGTTTTCATTCTCTTATTTGAATTATGCTATTTCTCAATATACATATTTGCATTTAACATTTTATTGTAAGGAATATTTTATATTTAAGTAGACAATTGTCTGCATTCTATCTATATTATAAACACATTTGGTGCATGTCTGGCCTATTAGATATGGTCCATCTGACCTATTGGGTTTTTCTGTTGACTTTGGTGTGAGGTGGGGATCAGTGGTATACTAATTAAAACACTATGTCATATTGTAATCTACTGTTTATATCCAAAATATATACCAGTTCTGTCCACCTTTCCAAATTCTAAACTAGTGTTTATTAACATTGTTTCTCACTATATTTGTTTATTTGTCACTCCATTATGTTAATCAAGTATCCTTTCTATTAATTCCCCATCTTGTATGTCTGATTCTTATTTCCAACTACATCTTATCTCTACTGTCCCCTTTTCTTTCTCAGCTCTTTTTCTGCTTTTCTTTCTGCTTTCAGCCCTTCTGCCTTTTGCTTTCTACCCCTGTACACTATCTTGTATCTATCTATATACACATATTGTAATCCCACACCCTTTCCCCATGTTCAGAATATGATTGTCTGACCATTTCTAGATGAATGACAACTCCCTTGCCCCAGATCATACCATAACTAAATGGTGCTGAAACAGCAGGAATATGACCCAGTTATCCAGATATGTCATGATGCTCACATCCAAGGTACATTACTTTCTATGATGTGCTGACCTAGTTACATAGATTTATAATTGCTTTCCTCACATGTCTCAGACATTCACATATTCACACCCCACCCCCACATATTACTAGTTAGAAACCTGATATTGGTACTGCTATATATATTTTACTTTTTCCCACACCAAAATCCCTTTTTTCATATGTGTTAAGAATCCCTTTGGTCATATATGTTTAAAAACTATGGTATACATATGCAGTGTATTTTGACAATAGACTTAAAAAGAGAACAACAGAAGAGTGTCTGAGTGGTCTAAAGTGCTGTTAGGATCACAGCCATCTCACTTCTGTCTATGTGGTCTATGTGGGTTCAAGTCTAAGATTCAGTGAAAGTGAATATGTGAGAAAGCTTGCCAGTAGCTTCTTGTGGATCAGTGGTTCTTTCTGTGGATTTACTGGTTTCTTCCTCCACAATTAATACTGGCCGCCATGTATAGCCTATCGTGTGCTGAAAAATGTTAAGCCCCAGAACAGCAACAGAAGCTATATGTTGTAATGAATGTTAACTGAGTAACTAGATGACATTATTTGTAAATTTGTAAAGATTTCTAAACTTGTTTGAAACAACTGTTTTGCCATTTAGATAAAGCAAATGGACATGATTGTATTGTAAGATGATGATGCCCCAATGTAAGTGCATCTTTTCTAGCAAGAATGATCAGATTGTACCTTTGGCAGAATTCTGAATGTAAACTTTAGATGTTACAGTTGTATAGTTCCCTTTATTGAGATTATCAAAGTTGGTGAACAATATCACAAGATTTAAATAACCACTCTTTGTTACTTGGCACTGAGCAAGTATCAAACTCTCAGATCAGACCATTGGTTGTCATGTAAGAAAACAAAAAGGGTGCTGCCATTACATGCTAATGTCAGACACACAGGAAATTGTTGAAATCTACTGGCACTGAAAAAGTGTTGAATTCATGGTTGATCAGGAAGATTGTTATGCTCAGAATCAAGGGAGTGCCGTTTTTAAAATTAGGAATTATCAATCTAACATATGGTACAGGAAAATACAAATCAAATTGAAACTATCACTGCATCAAACAGTGTTTATCCAGCAAAACACAAATATTAATACATATGAAAATGGAAGTAATATACTCATCCACAGTAAATAACATTGATGGACACCACTATATGGTAGGTAATATTTAATTTACTGGTAATATTTTCAAATTGTTAAAACCCAAATAACTGCAGATATAAGTACATGTATTGTGTTATGAAAATCTTCATGAAATGGATATACACAGTGCATACCATAAATGCATTTCTGAATGTGAACAGTGGTGTGAAAATGTACAAATTTACAAATATTTGACACTATTTTCCTGCAAAATAGTTTCCAACATTGCTCCTTGATTTAGCAAATTGTTTGCATGTTGCATATTATGTCTCCTGCATGAATTGAATTTTCATTTTGAAAAAGGCAACCTGCAAATGAGTATATATGGTATGTCCTCACTAGAGCTGAAGATGTAAGGACATTATTGCAGTAGGTCAGGGTTACAATGCTCTATCTCATTAAAAATTTACTAATCAGAATCTGACTTGGAGCTACATTTGGGATTAAGCTTAAATGTTCAGGCATTAGCACTATTTTGTTTATTTATCCCCCTTTCTTGCTATAAATCTTATCATTTCTTAATGTTTGAAGGATTTACATGTATGATGCATCAATACAGAGTGAAAGCTTGAGACCTTCCTGCTATAAAGTCAGGGTTTTTTTCTTTAATTTTAGTATGAATAAGATCCACATTACTAATACCATAAAAGGTACACTTATGGTATATTGTCAGTATTGACAGTATGGTTTATGCTGGGAGTAAAGAGTATTTCCTGTATTGTCAACATGCTTTTTCCAAGTTTGTTATAGATAAAAGTTGTGCCACACCCACCTGACCTTTTCTTTTATCTGCAAGAAGTAGCCATACTGGTCTTAATAGGTTTGTATTTAGGTACCTGAGGTAAATTGTTCTTAAAACACACACACACACACACACACACACACACACACACACACACACACACACACACACACACACACACACACACACACACACACACACACACGGTTGCAACAATGTTTAGAAGGCACACATGAGTGTCATTTGATTTATGCTTTCTGTTTTTGGTCTGGGTCTGTTACTTCAGCTAATAGTGGCCGCGTGGTCTGGGTTCCATTCTAAGATTTTCATGGAATGTGGATATCTGAGAAAGCTTGCCAGTAGCTTCTCATGGGTGGGTGGTTCTTTCTGGTGATTTCTCTGTTTCTTCCTCCACCATTAATAAAGGCATAAATAAAAAAATTGAATTTCATCTTTGATATATGAAGGAGAGTCATGGAAAATTATTTACAGTTTTATGGGTGAATCCTGCTTCTTCATCTGGTCATCTTTTTAAAATTCAGGTAAAGTAAGTCAGTTAAAACCTTCTTTGCAGACCCCTCCATATATGTCTAATATGCCTGCTTATGTAACACTGAATTCATTAACCCATTTTCTTATATTGTATATTTCATCTGTACAGAAAGGATGTCAACAGTAAGTGTAAACATTGAGTGGTTCATTCAATGTCATTTATTCATATTTCACATGCAGGTCTAACTGTACACTGACATTTTCAGGAAATGAATGTAAAAAGTTATACCACAGAATTATGTTTATACAGAATCACAACCTTCTGTACTATGTACACAGCATGCTTACTAAAATATATTGCAATAGCAGACATGTATTTATGTGAGAGGACTCCATATCCGGTTGCTTTGGTTACAGTGAACAGGAAGTGATTGGTATGTGACTGATAATACATTTTGCCTACAATTACTTCAGTGTAGGCACTGAGAAACCAGATGTAGGTCTCCCATAAATAAAACTGCTGGTTTTACACATTTAATACCAGTTGTCATACTGGGGTAATTTAACAAGGCTATGTTAATCAGGAAGTGATGAAAAGGTACAGGTTGGTATTCATATTAAATACTAATAATGGAACAACAGATACTGTTTGATTTCAGGTAGGTGGGATATGGAATAGGAGAAATCATGACCTTAGCTTAACCTTATCAGTGAAGTGCATAGGTGGCAGCAATAATTGAACATGTGCAGAGATAACACACATTTTATGTCCCTTTCTTTCTGTTTTCAGGTATAAGTATTATATGTCTAAAAGGAGACAAGACAAGACAAGTAATACACTTTGCAGAGTATAGAAAACTTGAATGATCTTGTCAGGCTTAAAGGTTTGTTCATTATCATTATTGCATAAGTAGTCACTATATATGTTTGTATTACATTTTTCCAGGGAAATAAATAAGACAATGATGCTGATATCAGTATCATTATCATCTTGGCATTAAAGGTCTTTTCTTGGCAAGCCAATGTTAAAAGTTTTGTGCATGTCAGTGACTTGCTTTGTAATGTACAGAAATATGTTTTGAATGGCTAAAAATGGTAAGACCTAATGACCCATGCCGATGACCTCCTTTTATAAAAATTTTTTTACATGTCATGTGTTGGTTATCTAGAGATTGCACTGGTTGTAAAAAAAGTTGGTCTTCAGAAAAAAAATTCTAACCTAGATTATTTTGTTGCCAATTTTTAAAAATGGCATCATTTGTCATTTATAAAGTACTGCTCTAGTCTTCAGAATATTCTGAATCAAAAAGCTGTGTCCTGAATGAATCAAAAAGCTATGTCAACGTCTTATTTACAACTTACAATCATTGACAAGTGTTAGCTATGTAAAGATGTTTGCAAAATACCATTATCTGAACCCTTTGCTTCCAATAAAAAAATCTAACCCTGTTACCTGTGCCTTACATATGATGTTCATGATCTCACAATCTAGTTCTCCATTACCCCTCCTTTACTATATGGCATCATCAAGAAATTATATAATAGCATTGATGGAAGAGCCAAAAAATTAAGCTATTCATTTCCACCACAAGTTAGCATCTGTTGTCATTGCCAGATTTCCGAAAGCTATTATTTGTCAACATTATGTAATGAAAAAAGTTTTGAAACTTTAAAACATTATGTTAATACAGTACCAATATGTATATTATGATCATTCTTGGTTAAAAACATTCTTAAAAATATTTTAGTGAAAATTGTCGCTGCTGTGCTTGTGTTATATGCTTTGTAATATCAGTCTAAATCCACAAGTGACTCGGTAGATAAGTAATAATGGTGGATGTCATGGTATCTAGGCAGTACTTCTTCATTAGATTGGCTGTATTTGTAATTCATTGGGTACATACATTCAAGATAATATTGAATTTAAAAGAAAATAATATAAACTTTCTGTGATTGAATATTTAGCAATTTTTAAAAAAATATGGTCCAATATTATTGGACATTGTAAAGTTGCAGAATTCAATGTGCTATGTGAGATCAAAGTTATTTTCTTATATCCCTTTTTTGTGATAGTTATTTTCTTATATCCCTTTTTTTGTGATAATAAAAAAAGCAAATCATGTCTAACCAATAAGCAACAATATTACAAGTACATACTAATTATTAAAACCTTTAATTTTCAATTATTTTTTGTAGCAAAATTATAAAGTGTGCAAACCCATAATTCTATAGATCATTGGATGTCTAGCAGAATTTATGGAGGTCTCTTGGTAACTCATGCCTTCGATTATAGTGTGGTCAGTGTTTTTGAAACCTGATGTGTGAGAGTTGTTGAGGGTGAGGTGTATTTAGCAATCCTTTTGTTATGAGACTTTCTTGTGGAGGAATATAAAAATAACAAACTTTCTACAATTGTATTAGAGCTCATCATAGTATCTCCTTTATATAAAACATGCTGTGATAAAACAGGCTGTCACATTCTAAGCTGCAGGGATGAAAGTTGCAAATGATTTAGTCAAATTTGGTTTCATTTTGTCTCTTTTCTCCAAGCTTGGTGTAGTATTTGAATGATTACAATACCTAGAAAGGCAGACATCTCAGGCACAATGTTCTGTCCAGTTTGGATTACTGGTTTGATGATCTGCCTCTTGATCACCCAACATCGCCATTTTGGAAGCGGCCTTGTAAAATATCTCTATATTTAATGTCAATTAAAATTAGATTTATATGGTCCAATATTAGGAAATACATCATTAAAACCAAATATTAATAAATTTGTTTTTTTTTTTTAAAGTTTGACCCGTGTTTGGTAAACAGTTAACTAGAATGCACTGTTTAAAGCATAGAAATGTGTATGTTTGGGGGTAAAGGTAAAAGTGAAGTTATGCATAGATGAGGGCAAAGGTTAAGGTGTAGAAAAGTGTACCTGGAGTATACCTGGCAAGTAAAGGGTTAAAGTATATTATCGTTAAAGTACAATCTACAGTCATGGACAAAAGTTAAGCACACATTATAGCTATACATAAGATTACCATAAAACTTTACATACATATTTATCTCATAGTCTGGTTGGTCCTACATGACAATGGTGCTGCTCATACATCCATTAAGGCCATAACAGTGGCCATCTTGAGGATCTTGTTTCACTTCTCCAGAATGGATGGTAATATCATCATACTGTTGTCACTAAAAGACTTCATTAGGATTTAAAATTGGTCATAAATGAAAATGGTGCAGATTTGACATCCCATATGGCAGCCACAGCAGCTTTTGAACATCTTGTTATTGCTATTACTCACAAATTTATATTCATATCAACATGGGATATCCACAAAAAGATTTCTATAATGTCTACTTGGTCCTGATTGGAGATATTACCAGTCAGATATCCAATATGGCACCATCTTCAAAATCTTGGTATTGCTAAACCTCCTGAATGGATGATCATATCAGTAAAGAACTTCCATTTAAAAATTCTTATGATATCTAGTGTGTTCTGAATTAAAATGGTGATGAACTTCTAAACAAAAAGGAATATTAATACTGAGTTTTCAACAAAAGACTTCTTATAATGTCCAGTTGGCCTTAAATGACCATGTTGCCAATCTGACATCCAATATGGCCACCATAAACTGGCCATCTTAAAAATCTTGTTATCACTGTTCCACCTTAATGGATGGTTATATCAACGCAAGGTTTCACAAAATAAATTGTATGATGTCCACATGGTCCTAAATGAAATGTTGGTGATCTGATATCTAATATAGTTGCTATAGAAGCCACCCTGAAATTTTGTATTGCTGCTTTTCCTGATCAGAAAGAAATAACTACATGCTGTTTTCACCAAAAGATTTTTTTGTGCTATCTACTAGATTTTTTTATTATTTGTAAATGGTAATAGTGATGATCTGGGAGATCTGATATGTCGCAAGGAACAGTTTGAAAATCTTATCACTTTTTCTTTTTCTGAATGGTCACATAAGATGGGTTTTCACTAAAAGATGTCTACAATTGTTTTGTTGATCTTAACTTAAAAGGTGCTGATCTGATGTCCATTATGTGGCCTTCTTGAAAATCTTGTTTTAGCTATTGCACTTAGAGGTAGTCATTCTGACATGGTGTTTTCATCAGAAGAGTTATGGCATCTACTCGGCCCTAAATGAAAATGAGCAACCCTGAATATGGCCATCATGGTGGTTACCTTGACAGTCTTGTTATCTCTACTTTTAAATGGAGGGCTATACCAGCATATATTTTTCACCAGCATGCTTCTTATGATACCTACATGTATTTGGCCCTAAATGAAAATGGTGTCACTTGTACATCCAAAATGGCTGTACATCCAAAATGGCTGTACATCCAAAATGGCTGCTATGATAACTGTTGTGAAAATCGTGTCATCACTACTCCTTGTGAATGGATGACTATTAGATCATGAGGTTTTGACTAAAAGATTTTTTTGTTGATGTCTGCTTTGTCCTAAATAAAAATGGCGGCATTCTAGCATCCAGTACAGACCACCACAGCAGCTGCATGCAATTTGGAAATCTTGTTATGGCATTGGTTAAAAGGAAATAAAAATGATCTGATCTTGTTTTTAATGCAGCAATAGCATATGCTTTGTACATATAAAGTTTTTTGCCATTATAAAATGTTGATACAATTAAAATTGTCTTTAAGGGACAATAAAAATATATCTTTCATTGGTACGTTGCCTTTATATAGAAGTAAAAAGCAACAAAAGGGACATGCAGTATAAGCATTGTCCTTTATGAGTAGGTGTTCTTTTTGTTGATACTATATATACTTGCTTATAAGTTGAGTCTGGCTGCAGTAATTTTGCGGTTGATGATTTTAAAATGTTGTCGTGAATGCATTATATCATACATCAAAGCTTTTCCATAAATCATTATTGTCAGCTTCGGTCAACTTCAGGTATTCATAAATTTTTCAAATCACTATGTACAAGGTTGGCCAATGTTTTTGTGAAATTTGTCGGAGAAAAGGTGGGCTTCAGCAGTCTCCGTAATCTCTGATTGCTACCAAATTTTCAAGAGGCTGCATTCATACCCACCAGAGGATAAACACATGTATCTGGCATTGAGAATACAGAATATTTATCTGGGTATTTTAATGCGAGAGCTTACCCATTTCACTTGGAGCAAAAAAGAATACAAGAATTCATTGTAGACAGCAAAGGAAAGCAGACCCATGAAGCTCTGGAGGAGTTGAAATAAATGAAGCAAAGCTTGAGGACAGCATCCAGCATCTCGAGGAAACATCCGAAAAACTATATGGAAAGGCAGAAGTTACCAGAAAAAAATCACCTTACGCAAGCCAATGCATTGAAGGAAGAGAAGCTGCACAAACAGTCAGAAATGGAAATCATCAAAAAGAAAATTGATGACCATGTTAAAGAACTTACTACTTAAAGTCAGTAGTTGTAGTGTAGTTATGTGTGTAAATTATATATTTGAGTAGAATTTAAAGAAGAGATTGCGACTATTCTACTTTGTCTACTTTTTATCCTTCCATTGTATTTTGTACCTATAATGATATGAGACTGTCATACCAGCAGACTATTCCGATGTCCAGTAGTTTGAGTTGAAAATTTAAAGAACCTAGTGTACCTTATTTGCTATGTAATCAATAGGGGTTTTTTTTTTCTTCATATAAAGATCTGAATTTATTTGTTTTTCTTAGAAATAAAGTTGTTATTCTCTGAAGTTTTTTTAAAAAATTATTCTCTATTATAAAGTCTCAAGCTTATTGGGGGGCCCCGAGTGGCCAGTGGTCTAAAGCGCTGTCCGTTATGGATCACTGCCATCTCACCTCTGTCTGCGTGTGTTCGAGTCTAGGATTCGGCTAATGTAGATATGTGAGAAAGCTTGCCAGTAGCTTCTCGTGGGTCGGTGGTTCTTTCCGGTGATTTTCCGGTTTCTTCCTCCACCATTAATACTGGCCGCCATGAATAGCCTATCGTGTGCTGAAAAATGTCGTTAAGCCCAACAACAAACAAACAAACAAACAAGCTTATTGGAGAAATATTAGGAAGCCCCTTGTCAGGAAATTACAACATTCTGACTAATCATTTAAATGGTCATTGATAAATATACCTAAAGTGCACTGGGGATTGTGGTCTTTGAAACGTTTTTGAATTTTGTCACACCAAAGGTGTATAAACCCCCATGTTTTGAGTCCACCATAACCCATTGAGATAATGTAATCTTCTGCTTAAGAAACCAGAGCAGCCTCCATCAGTTTTGATGTTATATATATCTTTAAATATTGCATTTTGCCATCTGTCTCTCTTTGATCAAAGCATAATTAGCAGCTAAACAGAAGGGTCCATCAGTTGAATCATTGACAATGATACTTGTATAATGATAAAGGTATAACATTTTATTTCAACTACTTATTATTTAGCCTGCAGTAACAGATGAGTTTCTCTTAGTTAGTCTGATAAAGACAAATATAGCTGACTCAATTATTATTTTTTTGATCAAAACTTGTTGCAGATAATCCTTTCCAATTTTATAAGTTTCCTATTGAAAATGATTATTGTTTCCTTTTTGCCATGTTTTACCTATCGTGAGCTCTGACAATATTTTCTCCACCACACACTGATTGTGTCACCCTAAATTTAGCAAATTTTTGTGCCTTGATCATTATAGTCGGGTTTGATAATGGTTGTTACATCCCATGACGTATTAATTCCCCTAATTTACCCACGATGCAACAATCTTCCAGTGAGCAAATCCTTGTAGTAATGTCCTCAAATAAAGCTGTGCACGAACCTTTGTGTGACACTGTGAAAACATAGCTGTACTGGTTATATGGGGAAATTATGACTTGCACTTTTGTAAAAATAATAAACAGCAAAATAAACTTTGATAAAAACATGATTTTTATATGAACTAATTACTTTTTTCATATTTCAAATACAGATCATGTCATGACTTAATTTGGATGAGTTTACGGTTAATTGTAACTTACAAAATCCAGAAATGCAATCATAATAATCTAATTAATCTAATGCATGGTTACAGAGAAGAACAAATAATACTTAAAAGTGTGTGTGTGTGTGTGTGTGTGTGTGTGTGTGTGTGTGTGTGTGTGTGTGTGTGTGAGAGAGAGAGAGAGAGAGAGAGAGAGAGAGAGAGAGAGAGAGAGAAAGAGAGAGAGAGAGAGACAGAGAGAGAGAGGGGTGGGGTGGGTGGGTGGGTGACAGTTATATAAATGAGCATATGTGGCAGTATTAAAATGGCTAAGTTGATCAAGCTTTAACTTTTTCCATGAAATGTTATCATTATACAAATGACAAAGTTAAATTTAGTATTTATAATGATTTTGTGATAAATAACATAAGATCAATTGTTTTGAGTGTAGATTGCTTGATAGGTAACATTTGAGACCAACATTTTGAGGTCATATTGTATAATTTAAATGTGAGATCAACTTTTTAAGGGCATATTGTATAATTTAAGTATGAGATCAACTTTTGAGGGCATATTGTATAATTAAATATATTGTATAATTAAATATAAGATCACTTTTTGAGGGTGTATTGTATAATCTGTTGTATAATTTAAATATGAGATCACATTTTGAGTGCAGATTGTAAGATAATGAAAGAGGTCAACTTTTTGCTTGCATTCACTCAAACATATTAGTACTAACATCAATAGTCTCTTGACTGGAAATGACTTGCAACATGTATTCAACTTTTAGGTCAGGTCCAACTGCAAACAAGATAGACCCTGATCTTCTGTGGCATAATGTGCTGCCAGATCAGGGTATGTGTTGTTTGCTCAGCTAATCATGTCTAACAGAAACCCAGATCTGCTGGGATATTATTTGATGGCAGATCTATATCACTGCAGTTTGCTGGTCTTGACTTGTAAGCAGTATATACTACAGAACAAACTGAAATATGAAAACAGGAAATGTGAATGTTCATTTTGAAAATGAACAGATTAACAAATTTATAATCCTGTAGAGTTAATTATGAACTAATTAAGATAATACATCTGTATTGCTAATTATACATGTAATCACAGTTGTCTCCCCCTCTCATAAATAGTTTAATTAGACTTTGTGTAATCACTGTCTCATTCCTGCAGACTGTATAGTGTGTATATGAATAATGGCAGTGTGTATCTATAATTTTATAATGGATTGAAACAACTTTTCAATTTGGTTTGCCAGGGATATTCAGATTTGTGCCAGTAAAAATATTTAAACTAAACCAAAGTAACTTGTCACTTAATTTCCATTTTGTAAAAAAAACTGTTTTGATAAATGAAACTTTATTCTTGTACATGTATTCACTGTCACACCTGTGTGTTTTACATATTACATGTTTAGCTATCTTAAATGTCAAGTTTGCAAATAATATAAATGTGGAGTCATTTCCTAAAATGCTTCCCAACACTATATTGACCTTAGTGAACAGTTTGATTGCACAACAGCCCTAGAGGCATGTATTATTAATTATGTTGTCAGATGGGAAAGCTTATGGGATGGCCCATTTGTCCATTAGCAGAGATTCATACTGTTGCTTGTCAGGAACTTCAGTAAGGGTGTCCATGAAAATGTTACACTTGCATTCATCCCTCCCCTCAAAAGAAAATGGTATCAGTTGGTCATCACAATGGTCATCTTCAAAATCTGAATCACTGCTCTTCTGATGTTCATATGAACATGGAGGTCTGGCTAAAATAGTTCTTATGCAGTCAAATTTGTTCAAATGAAAATGGTGCTGATCTGACTTCTAATACGGGTGCCATGAGAGTCATGTTAAAAACTGTGCTATTCCTACCATGGAGAATTTTAAGGTATTGTTATTACACAAGAATATTTAGAGACTGTTTCAATACTCAGCAGTTTCCAAAAAAAAAAGAAGAAAGAAATGGTCTTGTCTTGGAATTCATTTTAGCCAGTAGAGAAGCAGTCAGTTTGACCTATGCACATTAATATGCCTTGACTGAAATGTGAAATGACCACCAAGGCAAGGCATGGTTAAATGTGATTATTATCTTATTATCATTAATATAAGGTCAAGATGTTCTATCATGTGCCACACACAGTGCTTGTTTATTATGATAAGGGAGATTATATTTATCAAGTAAAAACTGCTAATGTATTGGAGTTTTGTGTCTCCTGGTTAATTCTTATGCTCTGAGGCATGTTGAAAATTGATTTGGGATACATTCCTTTCTCAGGATATGTCATGTGCTAATTAATGATAATGAAGGGTTTATCTCTGTTTACTATATTGTTGCTTCCTTAAGTATACAAAGCCATATTCAATAAATATGAATTTTTAAAAAAAGTTTTAGGTCATGGACAATTATGGGAATTAGAAAACTTTGGAAGAGGAAAATTATTTTTTATGACAAATCTCGTGCCATATATTTTTATCTCATCTGGTTGCAACTTAACCATAGAAGGATTAATTTAATCCCCTCCCTTACTATTAACTCACTTTTTTTTGTAAATAGTGTTACATCATATAATGTATGAGGTTCTTGGGTTGCTTAAGCATATATTGAAAATGCACTTGTCTTAGAAATTGTAATAAAATGTTAATAAATTTTACTTTGAAAATAATGATGGACAGGGTTGCAGTTTTTCTGTTGACAATAAGATTTATTGATGCTGAAAAATGTACTTACCAGTAATATTGCAGCAACTGCTTTTGATTTGTTTGGGAGTTTTGGGCTCCTTTGTAAGTATGTTTCACTTTTACATATTTTTATAGCAGCTTCATCACTTGTCATGCAGTTTGAAGTTTTCTCACAGTGGAAGGATAAAACAGTTTTGCTGTACAGTGTATCCAATCTGTTGAAATTTATTGCAAAGGTGTAATGATAGATCTGGCAAGTACAGAGTAGCAACAAGTCAGATCTAGAATGACAATGTTCAGCTAGTATCTCATACACTCATAAGTTGAAGTCCAGCTGCAAACAGCATTGACCCTGATTTGCTGTTGCTTTATCGGCAGATGAGGGTCTGTCTTACTTGTTCTGCTGATTACTCTTAACCCAGATACATTGGCATATTATTAGATGACAGATTAGAATCTGTGCAGTTTGCATTTGGATTCATAAATTTGTATGTTTGATACCAGTTTAATACATTGGTTGTGCCCAACTACAACATTTGTCCATATGCCAGTCCATTACACCTTTTTTGTGTAGAGGTCATTTCAGCCACTTTGGTGGGGCATTAGTGTTTCCTGAACACATTTCTAGCTTTTGTGGAGGTTTTGCTTTCATTATATAGATTTATTCATTTGTTGTTGGTTACCTAAATGCATAACATTTATGCTTGCTTATAAGTCAAACTGCCAACATACTTGCATCCTAATGTGCCATAACATAATGCACCTATAGACCATTGTCTGGTTTGTCAGTTCTAATAATTACCCTAACAAACTAAACAGACTGGACTGGAACATTGTGCAAGGGCAGACCTGGGTTTGTGCAATTTACAATTTTAATCTACTTACAAGCCTAGTCCATATGGTATATCAAAAGTCAAAAGTTCAGTTCTCACAATAGGATCAGCACAGATAGACTATCATGGTGTGTTCTTAGGTAAGGAACTTTCTTGCCTGAGCTTAATACAGCTTTCCTCCATTATAAAATGGTACTGCTATAGTCCCCAGGAGAAAAATTTAACCATTGCATTTGAATTGCTTAATGATAGTGTGGGATGAAAGAAAACTAACAAAAAATAAACCTCTTTTTGTCATGCAGTTGATTCAATATTTTTATTTGTAAACATAATAATAGAATCTAGGTACTCCTATCAGATAGAATTAATCACAAAATATTATTTCTGCTGTTTTATTTGAAGTCATAAAAGGTCACATAAACATTAAAAATAAATTAGAACTGTGTGCATAATATAACAAGGTAATTACTTTATTTGTTTATCATTGTCTATGTTATTATCTCTTTGTCCATGATAAGTTTTTTACATAGTTATCCCTCACTGTAAGACCCTTCATCATAAGGCCAGTATGGTTATGGATCCCATTTCATCAAGTCGGTGTTGGAATAATGTTTCATGTACCTCATTGTAAAATTGAGGATAGAAAAAACCCTTGGTGTCAGAACTGGGGGTCAAATAAAAAAGGTGGGGGTCAGAAATGAACTAACAAATTTTCATGTAACCCATACTTTTCAGCTTTAATTAGGATTTTGCAACTTTCACAAAACTCTGTCTGTCTCTCTGTCTCTCTCTCACTGTCTCTCTCCCTCCCTCCCTCCCTCTCTCTCTCTCTCTCTCTCTCTCTCTCTCTCTCTCTCTCTCTCTCTCTCTCTCTCACTCACTCACTCACTCACTCACTCACTCACTCACTCACTCACTCACTCACACAAATAATTCAAATAAACCAACATAAACATTTAACAACAAATGCATTTATTAGTTCATTTTTCTTTTAGTTCAGTCATGCTTTTAAAGTCTCCTAATAATCTTTTTTTCCCTCTGTATTATAGACCAATACATTACAGATAAACCAATAAAAAACCCAAATAAATCTTATTAACCAAATGGTAGTTAATTTATTGCCTGTGATAATGTGTATACTATTTTGGTTTCATTGTAATTCATCCTAAAACACATTTATCCAAAAATCAAGAAGGCTAATATTCATCTACACAATAATAAGTTACACTTGAACTGTTACTTCTTTCTTTTATTGCAGCAATGTTAACAACCAACAAAATCTGCAATTAACCCCAATGAAATTCTAATCTAAATAATGCATTGGTGTCTGCAAATTTATTGATTTCATTGTTGTGAAGGAATGTCTTGGGTGGTAATGTGTTCTCCAGATATCTTGTGAGAAAAAGAGCATATTTGTTTAAATTCTTAAACCCTTTCACGAATGGAACATTCACTTTTGCAGTCTCCAAAGAAGTCGCACAGGTAATCCCATTGATGTGCCAAATTCCCGTCAAGGGAATTATTTTTTTCTATTTTTCATTGAAGGTAGATCAACATTTACTCCTTTGTATTCTGCTTCTTTTACTTTACTGGCTATTGATTCTTAGTGCACTGCTGTTTTAATCTGGAGATCACATTTTAGTGCAACAAGAATTGAGGTTAAACATCTGGACAACATCTTGCTGAGCTTGATGGAAATCGTATGAGAGTTCACAAAATTAGGGGAAGCTCCTCCATCATAACATTGTCATTGCTAGTCTGGTTCCCTGTTTCATATGATCCATATAGCAGAGAGCAAGGTAGGGAGGGTACAAAACAGGAAACCAGACTATTCCAATGCTCAATGTATAAACAAGGCCATCTTTCATTTGGAATTAAATAAATCCTTATTGCATTTTTGCAAATCCTTTGCATAAAAAAAAAAAAAGAAAAATATACAACAATAAAATGTGATCATCAGTTTTTTCCAATGTGCATCCCAGGTGTACAAATGTGCATAAAGGGAAACACTGTTATAATGCACTAGGATGTAAAGATCCTATGGACAGCATTACAGAGAAAGAGTTATATATATATATATATATATATATATATATATATATATATATATATATATATATATATATATATATATATATATTGTTATATTTTCTGCAGATTTTATATGCAGTGGAAGATTCAGAGAATTGTGCCAATGTTCTGGATAATTATCATCACTTCATAGTTCTTGGTTTATTTGCAGAAAGTGTTGAATAAGGTTCCTTAGTGCAGACCTTTGTAGAGATTTGTATACAAGAACTGCCTTGTGAAAATCAGTTCCTTTGTATACAGTAAACCATTTTTGTTCTGCAAGAAATGCTTTTGATGAATAATCAATAAGTGCAGCTGAAAAGGCACTGAAGCCCATGGTAAAGTTGATTCTGGTAAACCTGAAACCTGACTGATTCTACATGCAAAATATCCAGGTGTTATATTTTGAAATTAATTTAGTGAAAGTGGATGATCCATGTAGATTAATGCTGTTCTTAATTTACAAATTGATAGAAAATTCTGCTATTATCACATTTTCAACAATTTGGTTGGCATCAGAAAAAAATAAATAAAATGGAGGTACTGTAATATGAATCTATTCGAATGATATATTTATGGCAAATTGACAGATAAATACCATAGTTCAGATGAGCATGTCCACTTGTTAATGTAGAATTTTCTGAAAAAAATCAAGTTTTCCTTTTGAAAATATTTTTATTGATTTATGGTTGGATGAATAATGATGAATACTTAAAAGGTTTCCATGTGGAAAAAATGTATCAAACCATTAGTGAATAATGCAGCTTGTACTGTATCTACTGATGCACTCTGTGTACTTGCTTAGAAGGGAAATTGCAAACAAAGATCTTGATTTGCTGTATCATAATGCACCTGCAGATTAGGGTCTATGCTGTTCTTTTTACAGATTATTCCAGACATAAATACAGAACCAGATCTGCCAGTGCACTATGTGATGGCAAAGCTGGGCTTTTGCAGTTTGCAGTTGGACTCACCTTATAGGTGAATATATATGGTATAATTTGAGTCCTGGTACAAGCAACTTAAACGTGATCTGCTGTCACATAATGTGTTGGCTGGTCAGGGTCTTTATCATTTGTTGATTACTTCTAACAAACTGCAGAATTCCAGCTCTGCAGGCACACTATGCAGTGGCAGTTTTGGGTCTTTAGATGCAGTCTGCAGTCAGATCCATTGTATACACGGGTATGTACAGTGCCTCTGAGTTGGACAAGTTTAGCACATGTGATTAATGACTCACTGATAGCCCAGATTGCAATTGGTTTGAAATACTTGAAAATTTAATAGAAATAACATTGACAGCAGGTGTTCAGTAGGTGGAATTCGTTGATTCATACTGGTAAGTACAGGTATATTCTGTGAAGAATGATCTACTCTTCAAGTATTATGTTGTGATGAAATGTTTAAATTTATATTGATATATAATGTAACTTATTCAGTTTGCATGCACAAAATTTGAAGAAGGTGTGCATAGTTGCATATGTACAAATTTACTGTTCAGATGGAAAATTTTAATAGATTCAAATTGGTTTAGAGATGGGTATACTAATTAGGACTGAAAGGTACACAGGTATTTCTTTTGTGGTGAGAATGGGGTTGGATGGGGCTGCAAATTAAATTCATCACAAAGAGAAATAATCTGATGTAAGAACTCCACGCATATTGATGATGAAGAGCAGAAAAATGTGAATCAAAATTTAGTACATGTATATGTATTTTGAAGGACTCTGGAGCTAAAATTCTTCTGGCATGACTCTATACATTAAAAAGACATGGATCAAATTTGATATTATATTCAAGCAAAACACTGTTCCTCATCAGTTGCATGGGAATTCATTCTCACATAATGGACCAAACCAAACTGTCCAGGGACAAAGGTAGTTAAGTCCTCTCAAATTGACCATACCATCACTGTCAAATACATCACATGATTATCTGAAACTTTTTATTGTAACCAGATACAATCACACAGGAGGATAGAAGATCAGCACATTTGAATGACTTTAAGGCTTTGTTGTTTGTTTTTTTGTATGTGTGTGTGTGTGTGAGAGAGAGAGAGAGAGAGAGAGAGAGAGAGAGAGAGAGAGAGAGAGAGAGAGAGAGAGAGAGAGAGAGAGAGAGAGAGATATTTTGTTGATAATAGTACAGAGGCCAGAGAGAGGCTTTAACAGACATTACTAATTATCTAGTGATCATAGATATATGTCAAAAATTCATATATAACTATAAACAATGAACAGGTATAAAAACTGTAAGATATCACCATTGTCATTTGATAGTATGATTAATTGGACTGAATTGAGAAAGGGCTTGTTTTTTTATTTGAGTATGTGTCTTGAAAATACAAATTGTTAAATTTTGTAGATGATTTGTTTGTCTCAAAAGGTTTGTACCTTTATATACTTTGGAATGTTAAGAAATGATCTGTTATTTTTACTGATTCAGTTTTTGATACCATTAAGTTTTCTCCAAGATAAGAATATAAAATTGTCTTTCTGACCCCCCTCCTCTCTCCCACTTTTCCATAGAAAGCTTATACTTTCAAATATCTAAATATTTCCATACACCACAGAGTTCATTAATAATGTCAGAAAACTTCTTGAACAAAAGTATTACAAGTCAATTAAATCAATTACTGGAGGGGCCCAGAGTGGCCGAGTCTTCTAAATCGATCACCATTATGGATCAAAGCTATCTTACCTCTGTCTGAGTGGGTTCAAGTCTTGAGCTTGGCCAATGTGGGTATGTGAGAAAGCTTGCCTGTAACTTCTTATGGGTCAGTGGTTCTGTTTGTGGTTTTCTGGTGTTCTTCCTCCTCCATTTATTTTGGCTGCCATGTAAAGCCTATCTTTCACTAAAAATATGTTGTTATACCCTATAACAACAACACCAATTACTGGATAACCATTGATAATAAATTTTTTGATGATTTATAATAATTACCCATGGAGTGGGTTGTGTATGAGAATGATGATGCTATTCACATTATTAATTCTCTGTCTCTGGCGACTTCAAATACCTGAACTTTTTTAAAAAGCCCAAACTTTTTACCAGGTTACAAGACTGATAGAGAAAAATGTGTAGATTAGCAGAATCTATGTAATCAATTTGCCAAGGTGATGATAACTGAATTTGAAATGGCCACTGAACAGCCTTAATCATAGGGATATTAGGTCATTTTTGACCATTTCCAACTAAATTAAATGGACGTATGGTCTGTGTTTGATTTAGAACTTTGCATAGCAATTGCATCTGAGTGTTTTTCTGTTCAGTAAATTTTGAGGAACTTTGTGGACTGAAACCAATTTATATAAGGTTACACAATACTTGCACTTCAATTGCATCAGAATTCTCTTTCTGCATAATAATTTTTGAAGAACTTAATAGACAGAAACCAAAATTTTGTGAAGCTTTATTTTAAAACCTATTGCAAGTTTGATTTTCACTAATGTTTCTGGTATCTGAAGACTTTAATTGTATTATGTTGATTAGGGCAATACTGTTGTATTATGTTGATTAGGGCAATACTGTTGTATTATGTTGATTAGGGCAATACTGTTGTATTATGTTGATTAGGACAATACTGTTGTATTATGTTGATTAGGGCAATACTGTTGTATTATGTTGATTAGGGCAGTACTGTTGTATTGACACATATTCTTGCTATTATTAAGTGTCTCTTTTTAAAATTGGGCACAAGATAATTTCTGTGTGCATGATAGTGTCCAATGCAAGACTAGAGTCAGGATGGTTCAGTGGCCAAGGTCTCAGGTGGACTTAAATTATTGGTCAAAGTGACATTACTACCCGACAAGAATATGGCTGATAGGTGGGCAGAAGTAGAGAAAATTGAGTATAGAGAATTAAAAATTAGAATGTTGAGAAGAGTCACTTAGGACAGACCTCTGACCCATTAGGTGCAGCCGGTCTGACCTGTTGGGTCTTTCTGTAATGACTTGAGGGTGAGGTAGGGACTAGTGGTATACTAATTAAAACACTAAATCATATTGTAATCTACTGTTTATATCCAAAATATACACTAGTTCTGTCCACCTCTCCAAATTCTATACTCTCTATTGACACTGTTTCTCATTATATTTGTTCACTTAGAATATCTGTCACTCCATTATGTCTATTAGGTATCCTTTCTCTTCACTCCCCATCTTGTATATATCTGTCCCATTCTTAAATCATATATCTATTGTCCTTTTTTCTTTCTGTGCCCTCTTTCTGTAATCTCACACCCCTTCCCCACAGACAGAATGTGATTGGCTAATCATTGCTAGATGAATGACAGCTCCATTCCCCCTGATCATATCTGCTGAAATAACAGGAATATGGCACAGTTATCCAGATATTCATAATGCTGACCTGTTTACCTAGATTTGCCAAAACCTCCTGAAACCCAAAAACTTGACTTGCAATTGAAATGTTCTCACACCCAACTTACATTAGTTTCTATGATGCTGATCTAGTTACCCAGATTTGTCACTGCTTCCCTCACATCTGTCTCAGAAATCCCCATATTATTATTTAGCAGCTTGATATTGGTACTGCTATATATTTTACTTTTTCCCTTTTTTACTTTACTGAAATCCCTTTTGTCCTATGTACAAAGAATCCTTTTGGTTATCAATCATTAGAGCTAAATAATATAATATCAAAATGCTGTTTGATGTTCATGAAAATGCTATTTGTTTTCATTAGCGATACTGGTCATAGACATGAACTGCTTGAGAAAGTCTGTTGTCAGTTATCAATCTTTTAGCAGAAGTCTGTTATTTCTACTGGTCTGATACTACTTGGAGGATTGCCATCAAACTTGACAGACACATTCAGCCCATGGACTTGTTGGTCCCAGTTCAACATGGTGGTGCTTACACATCTGTTATGGCCACCACATCAGCCATCACAAAAATTTTGTTTTCACTAAAAAGGCTTCTTGTGATATTATATTGGTCCTAAATGAAAATGGTGCCAATCTGACGTTTAATATAGCTGTCATGGCAGCCATCTTGAAAATCTTGCTATCACAACTCCTGAATGGAGTTTTCACTAAAAGACTTCCTATGATGTCCACTTGTAAAAGTTATGCTCATGACTGACACAAAATTCAGTCAGAAAGTGTGAAGAATACTGTAATGAAACTTTTTTATGGTAATCTTGGAACAAGTAAAAAGAAAGGTTGATGTTCTACTCATGTATGAAAACTTTAATGGCCCAAAAGTGGGGACGGTGTGGATATTTGTCTCAAAAGATGGCATTCACAACTTTGACTTCTTTATATACAACTATTTTGAAAGGTGGCACCAGGGCAGCTAGCGTAGACATTTAAGACATTGTGTAACAAGTTTCATGGTTGGAGATATATAGGAGATGGACAGTGGTACACAACTATTTCAAGATGTGTAAAGTCGTAAATGTAGACCTTGTTATAGTTGAAAATCTACTTATACAGTGGATTCCTGTTAATTGGGACACATCAGGACTAGAACACTTTGGTCCAATTAAGTGGTTGCCCCAATTATGTGGAGGAGTTAAAAAGTATACATGTACTTTGTCCTTTAAGATTTATCCCAAATGAATGGCTGCCCAGATTAAAAGATGACCCAATTAAATGGAATCTACTGTACTGAATTCATGTCAGCAATTGAATTGATAACTATACATATGTTATATGAGGGTCTGTGCAATACTGATGTTACTTATAAAGAGGAACACCTGTATTGATGAACTGAATCCCTTGAAGTAGATTTTTTTTATTGAAGTGAGGTTTAGAAGATGGATATTACATGATAATTAATTTCGTAACCAGTCATGTCCAACAGCCTCACAGCTGTTTTGTGGTTTAAGAGTTTAGAACAATGTACCTGCATGACAGTAGTGCATAATGTGTCTTCTGTTTAAAAAATTATTATTTTGAAACATCTCAAGAACCACTTTACAAACTTGTGCATAATTGTACATGGAGCATTCAGGCATTAAGGCCTTTTAGACTTAGCTCTACTGGTCATGGACCAAAAGAGCTTATGGACTGGCTCTAATCCATCTGTCTCATCTGTTTTCTGTTGTATATCCATTAGCACAAGCTTGTTATTGTAGGCTCTCATCCATCCATTTGTCATCTGTTTTCTGTTGTATATCCATAAGCTTGTTATTGTTAGCTTGTTATTGTTAGCTTGTTATTGTTAGTCCTCCTAAACTACTTGGAGGACTGCCTTGAATCTTTACCTACACTTTCATTTCTGGTCTAGTTGGTCCTTAATGGTGTTCACAGCTTGGCAGCCATATTGGCCATCTTGAAAAACTTTTATTTCTGAACTTCCTGAATGAATAGTTATATCAAAATGGGGTTTGCACTAAAAAATCTATTAGGGTGTCAGGTTGGTTATAAATAGTACAGATCTGATGTCCAGTATGACAGCCATCTTGAAAATCTTGTTATTGCTACACTTCCTGCATGAATAGTCCTATCAACATGGAGTTTACAAGTTACAGATAAAAAGAGTACAGATCTGATGAAAATCTTGTTATTGCTATTGCTTCTGAATTGATTGTCATATAAAGTTTTCTCTTAAAGACTTCTTACTTTGTTAGTGAAAAATGAAAATGGTGAGGCTCTAACATCCAGTCTGGCTGCCACAGGGGCAACTTGAAACTCATGTTACTGCTGCTTATTGGATGGTCATATCAGTATTATGTTTTCACTAAAAATCTTCTCATTATGTCATAAATGGTGCTAACCAGTATGGCCACCATGGCAGCCATCTTAATAATCTTGATATCAAAACTCCATCATGATCTAAAAGTCATATTAATGCGTGGGTTTCACAAGAAGACTTATGATGTCCGGTTTTTATTTAAAGAAAATGTTGATGATATGATATCCAGTATGATTGCCACAGCAGCTATCTTGAAATCTTGTTAATCTTACTCCTGAATGGAGAGTCTTTTTATCTCTACTTCTTTACAGATGGATGATATATTAACAAGGCATTTTCAATAGTAGTCTTCTTATGACTAACCACTAGGCCACCGGAGCAGTGGGGTCCTTCACAGTAACTTGTTGCTTCATTGTTGCTTCATCGTTGTTCATCTCAGTGCTTAACCTGAATTTTTCTCAGAATATAAAACATCCTTTATCAAGTCCACCAAGAGGATTTGGTTGTTTCCTTACTGTGGGTAGATTCAGGTTTCTTAGTGTGTGTCAGATCTGTACATGATTGTTAGATTTGGGAAATTATTCTTGAAATTTATGGGAAAGGCAGAGTGCATATTCATTTCCCTTTGACTTGATTCAATTCTTTTTCATTCATTGAATTTTTTGTGTTCATATTTTAATATTTTAACATTGGGATAAATCTTGAATACAGAAGCCAAACACCTTGGCCAGACCAACTTGTTTTAAGTCACCTGAGCTCTTTAGTAATGACTAACATATTCTGTTAATACTGCAGGTTTAATTTTGTTTGAATTGCTTCTGCTCAAACATATAATCCATCTCATCCACATTTAAGCTTTGAAGCTAAACCTAATCTACTGTAATAATCTTACAATAATCCATTAACACCTTTAATCCTTTTTGAATGAGGTGAGTTGCACATAATCTAATCAAATGATTGCCCTTAGGTTAGATAAGGCATGCCAGGTACATGATCACAGGAAATCTTTATTATATATATATATATATATATATATATATATATATATATATATATATATATATATATATATATATATATATATACTACATTGGAAACAAGGTGTGAAAAAAGAATGGAAGATTTCAGTTTTGGTTTTTAAATATCATAGTTTTAGAATAAATGAAAGATTTCAGTAGGTGACAGTAGGTTCAGTGAATGGTCATGTGCTGTAGTACTGAATCAGCAGAACACAAACAGTGTAATCAAGCCAAACTTACCATAGGAGTATGCAGCTAGTAGTTGAACAAGACATTTGTTACTGTAGTACTAGATGCAGGGGCAAAACATGTAATCAAGTGAGACTCATCGGAGGAGTGGAACAAGACACTTGTATACTGTAGCACTAGATCAGCAGTGTGCAAAATGTGTAATCAAGCCAAACTCATCACAGGAGTGGAACAAGACACTATATACTGTAATAGTATATCAACAAAGTTCAATCACTGTAAACTAACCAAATTACTCTTATTTTTCATGTTA
This sequence comes from Potamilus streckersoni, assembly GCA_016746295.1. Lineage (NCBI taxonomy): Eukaryota > Metazoa > Mollusca > Bivalvia > Unionida > Unionidae > Potamilus > Potamilus streckersoni. The sequence goes on from JAEAOA010000432.1 coordinate 365,132, forward strand.
GAACTAAGCTATGGCTTGATGGGATGTGAGATAACTAAGTTTGTTTTTCAATACAGGACATTATTTTCTTTTATTTTTTTCATAATTTTTCATGCTGGCACACTCAAGGATCATTCAGAATTGCAGCACTGGAAACATTTTCATTTTTAAGCCCAGTAAAATTCTGCTGCACCTGGCTGATGCACCAAAACTATATGTGACTCACTCTCATCACTGGTGCATGCCACTATGCAAGTTAAACTTTCTAAACAGTACCAGTAGTTAAGCATCTACATCAGTGAGAAGATGCTCATCACAATGGTATGTGATTGAAGCATGGCAATAAGACACAAATTGCATAGCTACAACAGTCTGGTTGTGAGATATTGCTTAACTTTCAATCACTTTTTCTTGCCAATTATAGCTATTATATACACAAAGTAAGTATTCCAAATGAAGAAAAGGCACCAGCTGACTGGTTTTTGTATTATTAAGTTTGCAAAATCGTCAAGAAATTGCATTAAAATGATAATGCAGTTATCATATCAGATTCCAGACCACTCAAACTGATGATGAACCAGCCAGCATTGAATTGATCTGTCTGGGTCCTATTCTAGAACTAAAAATGGAGGTAGTGGGTGATTTCATTTGGAAACAATGAGTAAGTTAGAAGCAAAGGTGAGTCTTAAAAATATAATGCTCAGCTCAGAGTTCATTCAGTTGATTTTTCAGCAGTTTTTGGGAAATAAGTGTGAGTCCAGCAATTACATGATCTAGAATAATAGACCCTGAATGTCATGCAAAAATCTTAAGAAAAAATCCAACATGAATGGTTAACAAAACTACATGGTTGTACATTTATTGCTCAAAAGAAAAATGCTTGAGAGTATTCCAAAGAAATAATTGTGATGACTTTGTAATATTTGTATAAAACAAGTGTAACAAATACATGTATATTTTGTTATTGATTGATGAATGATTGCCTGCTAAGGACAGTGGAGAATTGGTTGGAAAACTATATATTTTAAGAAGGGAAGGCTTTTCATTTAGTAGATCATAATATACTAGCATGGTAGCTTGAAAAGTTCAAATGTTCTCACTTATCTCTCTCATGGTTCAAGTGATACCAATCTGATGGAAGCCATGATGTGGCTATTGGTTACTTAAAACAGACCTTTGTCCATGAACAAAAAACTTCCACAGGGATATATTTTAGGGCCTTTATTATTCACATTGATTTTAAATGACTTTTGTATTGTATGCACAACATTCAAAACCTGATAACAGCTGATGATACAACTTTATATTAATCATAATCTGATGATACAACTTTATATTAATCATAATCTGATGATACAACTTTATATTAATCATAATCTGATGATACAACTTTATATTAATCATAATCTGATGATACAACTTTATATTAATCATAATCTGATGATACAACTTTATATTAATCATAACCTGATGATACAACTTTATATTAATCATAATCTGATGATACAACATTATATTAATCATAATCTGATGATACAACTTTATATTAATCATAATCTGATGATACAATTTTATATTAATCATTTTTGTTTCAGCGCTGAAAACAAATTTGAAGATGTTATTCTGTCAAGTTGAATATTGGTGCCCATTGAATAGCATGTTTGCCTGTGCCTTAAAAGCTGAGGCAGTGTTGCTTTGAACTAGGCAGAGATTATCAGTGAACTGTATGTTATCAGTAATCAAATTGAAAATATTGAGTCACATAGAAAACTTTTCACATTTCATTTTGACAAGAATCTAGACTTATGTAAGTAAAGGAAATACATTTGTTCTGACATTCACTCAAGAATGTGTCTTTTGCAGATTATAAAATGTTATCTACCACTGAACTATTGAAAATTACTTAACCTGTATTAATTTTTTGTTACTTTGGACTACTACTGGGTGAAATGCAGCTGATGGCAGTATTGAAAGGACTAGCAAGCTTCAAGAAAGGACAGCAAGAATTATCCTAAATTTGCCCATTTGATACCCCACCCAGAATAATCTTCTCTAAATTGAAGATGGCAGAAATTTGAATACAGATCAGCATTCCAGAAGCCCTTATTGTTTTTAAAAGTATGAAGTTTGTCCACAATATTTGCATGTACATAAGTTTCATTTTAAGTTAGAAAACTGTACCAAGGATCTTAATTTAATTTCAAATTCAGAAAAACAGTACCAATTGAGATTGATTACAATGATCATTGCAAGATGCCATTTCCAAAAACATATACTTTTAAAAATTTATTTGCATACTCTAGTGCCAGTCTTTTTGACTGAACTCCACAAAATCATTGTACCAGAAACACGTCTAAATTTGTTCAAAATTAAATTTTATGACAGTTGTTTTGAAAGGCAGTTTTCATTGTAAATATTAAAATACACACACTCCACTTTTTTTCTTTGTTAGTGCATTTCATATGCACAATGTGTTTTTATTTTAACTTAATATATTTCTGCATGCTATGCTTTAAAAGTTTTGTTTGGACACAGCAAAATAATTTGTAATAACCTCCTAAGCTACCCTCATAAAATAAATTATTATTATTATTATTATTATTATTATTATTATTATTATTATTATTATTATTATTATTATTATCTGAAACCTGTCAGTGAAAAATTATGTATCTTAAAACAATCAACATTAATTGTATGTCATTGTTCTATTATCAGTGATAATTTATTGGTTTTTTTTAATTTGGATTATCAAATAATTTTGATTCATTCTTAATCTGTAATGCTGACATAATAAAACCACATTCCACAATTTGAGAGTATCAGTAATTAAAATTTTAGGAATAAATTTTGGAAACTTTTATTATCTAATCATCACGTCAAGCAGCTGTGAAGAAAAATGGTTCTTACCAATCACTTGAATTCCCAAATCAACTCTGTCACCATTCTCATCTCTAGTACAGTGACACAAAAATTGCATTCTTTACCTGCACTTTTACTAGCCTATTGGAGATAGCCCCACACATGTTTATCTTCCCCTTACACTAGTATGGCCTTTACTAAATTAGTAGACCAAAGTATTCTTTACAACAGCAATCAATAAATGAGCAGTAAACATGCCTCCCCAAATTAAGGCTTAAAATATTTTTATCACAACAGGAAAAAAAATAATGGCAGGAAAATTGCATGCACAGTTTATATATATATATATATATATATATATATATATATATATATATATATATATATATATAAAATATATATAACAATGATTCAGTACCATCATTTTTTGGTGATGCGTGCTTAGTCGTGATGGTATATGGGTTGGTGTTGGTGCGTGCAGGCGATGGGTGTCATTTACTCATGGATCTGGGTTCGAAACTCGGTAGAGTATGAATTTAATTTCTCTAACCTGTATAATAGTATTATTTGTATTAAACTATTATTTCTGCCCACTATTATCAAGATTCTACTACAGAATCCAGGGATAGCACAGTCTGTTCTGTCTGGTATATATTTATAATTATTTGTAATACAAAAAATCCTATATACATGTACCTTGATTTCTTTAATAGGAATCTGGAACGACTGTGTGTATATATGAGAATTAAAATTAATTACTAGGTCATCATTCGAGTGTGTCTGCTATGCACCACGAGCTTATATAATGATTCAGTACCATCATTTTTTGGTGATGCTGCTTAGTTGTGACAGTATATGGGTTGGTGCGTGCAGGCAAGGCGATGGGTGCCATTTACTCGAGGATCTGGGTTTGAAACTCGGTAGAGTAATTTAATTTCTCTAACCTGTATGATAGTATTGTTTGTATTAAACTATATATATATATATATATATATATATATATATATATATATATATATATATATATATATATATATATATATATATATATATATATATATATATATATATATTAGGCTATGATTTGTTTCACTCTGATCACTATTTCTTAAAAAGTACAATTGCAATTGTCATTTTTTTGTTCTACATCTGCTCAGACTTTTTACTTGAAAAAAATAGTCTGATCCTTTAGACGAGTTCCCACTTTGTCAGAATACCCCTCCCTTACTTTGTTGGGGTGGGTTGTCTGGTTTTAGTTATCATTATCTAGAGGTTATCTAGAAGTGATTGTCGATGGATCAATTTAATATCAAATACAAATATGATTATACCAATAGGTGATTGGTTAGGGGATAGAATTAATTCATCATCGAATTGTATTGCCTTGTATTGATTCATTCAGTCCAAATTCACAGCGACTGCCCTTTAGACTTTCTTGTGCCTGTAAGTCTGGGTCCTCTCCACTTTTCCCTTTCTTATCCAAATTCTCAGGTATCTCACCTCTTTCAGCCTTTTTAACTTTGTATTGGTCCTTTTGGTTTTGTAACTATTTATGTGGAGCTATCTCACCTTCCAAAATAACAAAATGTAAGCAACCTAAATCTTCTGTCACCTGAAAGTCTAATTTTGATAACATTAATATAATTTATGGAATAATTACAACCATTTAGATTAACCAGTCAATCCATATTCCCTAATACACTTTGCCTGCTGAAGTTTCTTGATACATACAGTGGTCATTGTTTTGTCAAAATTTAAGTTGAAGCTTTTTGACAAAGTAATCCAAAAAATTGTGAGAAAAAATTATTGCGAGAAAAAATATTTTCAGATTTAATTAAAATGACTACATTTCTTTTCAATATCCTTTATAACTGTTTTGGCTTGCAAATGGATAGTTCACATTGTAACAGAATTATTTTGTATTCCAATGGTCATGTAAACATTCAATATTTTGTGCAAACCTGACAGCCTGGGTCACAAGTTGGAAACATTCTGGCCCCACCCAACCCCAGCTGGTTGTGCACACTTGATTAGCACATTTATCCATGCAACTGACATTGGCTTGAGGATCCATCCTTACCCCTAGGGGTTTCAGCCCTGGGCTAGCTTTGCAATTATTGTGATCCCCAAAATATTACATCAGAGTTTTTACTAAGATTTTAAAACTATCCTTGTCTCCCAACTTGTATGAAATGGAATCTCAGCTCACTAAATAGAAAACAAACTCGAAAAATTAGTATATGTGCTATGATTAAATAGGCAGGACAATATTGTGTTATAATTAAGGTGTTATTTTATTATGCTGGAAAGTGTATAATTATGCAGTATCCAACTTGAAGACATTAAAAGTGACACATGAAGAGGTTGAATTGTTTTAAAGTTTTTGTAATCATTTCCGTTTTATGGTGTATATGACTGTGATAACAGGTATGAAGAATAATATGTACCATCTGTACTTGTCTAGTGGTCAAATCAAATAACTTAAACCCTGACCTGTTGTCCATAATGTACTCACAGATGAAGGTTTGTGATGTTAATTCTACTGATTACTCAAAACAAACTGCATAGACCCAGATCTGCTGGTGCATTATACAGTAGCAAATCTAGGTCTGTGCAGTATGCAGTTGGTTTTGACTTAAAAGTGAACATGTATGGTAGTAACATTACAGACCAGAGCACATAATCTAATGTTCAAACAGTCAACAAATTAATCACCTGATATAAATCATAATTATTTAATTATTATTTAATTTTATGATCATAGTACATTTTAATGTGAATGGACCAACTGGTGGTCTAGTGGTTAGAGCATATCCGAAAGGTTATGGGTTTAGTTTGATCCCCAGCTGAGTCACACCAAAGACTTATATAAATGGTACTAACAGCTGCCTCACTTGGCGCTCAGCATTAAGAGGTTAGTGTTAGGACGGGTCAGCATGGTGTCAGGATAATGTGACTGGGTGGGACAACATGCATTATGTCTGTGGCAAGATGCCCCAGTGCTAGACATCACTATAAACTGCCACACTGCAGATATTGTAGCAATATGACTGAATTTTTTTTAAAGCTATGTTAAAAATCCAAATCACACACACACACACACACACACACACACACACACACACACACTAGATGTTGAGCTCCAGATAAAGCAAAACTCTTCTTATGAAACTGAATTGGTTTAGGTAAATATATCTTATTGTTTGAGATGGATCTTAGTTCATACAGATGTACATTTTTAACAAATTTAAAATTGTGTTTAAGATAATCAGAAATGAAACCATATAAGGATTAGACCAGTTAACCCTTTCTAAACTGAGTTCTCTGCTGAAATGGAAGTCACTTTAGGCCTTTAAAAAGATTTCTTGATGGTATATCTAAAACAATATCTAGAATAACTCTAGCTGCTCTTTTTGTAAATTTCAGTACTCTTTCCTGATTTTCTGTGCTACTATTACCCCAGAAAGAACAACAATATTCTAGGTGTGGCATATCTTTTTTAGTTCTAAGATTTTATTCTGTTAAAAGAGATAAAGCAGTGAGTTAACTTTTTAATGACCTTATCAGTTGGCATTTTCCAGCACAAGATATGTCTTTCATGATATGAAGTAGTTTTTCATTTTCAGACTGCCATATATCCATTCCTTTTATCATTAGTTTGAAATAATTTTGTTTTTTTTCTTCTTATATCATGAGAATGACTTTCGTTTTGGCTACATTTATTGTTAGCAAAATCATATTCTTGTCATGCATGAGTATGCATTTTCAAATTGTGGAAATATTTGCATCATTCCTGTTTAGAATTAAGTGTGATTTCAAAATCTGTCAATTTTTTAAAAAAATGTTTGTATTTGTTGGTTCTAACAATGCATTTAACATTTTTTTGGATACATCTTGGTGAGAAAATTTGAGTTAAGGAAGATGTGTTTTCCTTGGAAATGGAGTCCATATTAATCCCTGATACATTAAAAAAGGATAAATAAATTCTCTATCTACAAATGGTTTCTAAGATGGATAAATTTCCTCATGACTGATTGCGGTGGACATACTGTGTACATAGCAGCAAGTGTAAATAGGATTTGTGCTGGGTATGGCAGTGCTTTTCAAAGGACATTTTTTTAGGTTCACTAATTTACATATTGCTTGACCATATCACTAGACCTGAGAAGTAAGCTAAATTTATTCAGGCTTAAAGTCATAAGATAACAATGAAGTACTGAAATAGTGTCTATCTAGTACTGTGATATGAACTGAAATGATAATTAAGTGTGGGAATGTGTATTTTGATGCAAGCTGAAGGTATGGTTATTTCTTGACAGATCATACATGTACATGTAATGATAATAATAGTAATAAAAATAATAATATTAATAATAATGATATTGATTATAATAATAATAATGCTTCATATATACAGGTTGACTCATTTAGCCAAGGGTTATTCACTATTCAGTCCCTCTTAAAAATGGAACAATCTGCATTGTACAAAAGATAAAAGTAATTACATGTACTGTACTATTTATATTAACATGTCTTTAGCATTATAAATACTAAATGCTGTTATAATCTATTAGTAACACATGCATGCTTATTATTCTCTACTAAATATGGTAATAGTTTATGTAGATTTTGCTGGCAGTGAACTGTAAGAGTATTGGAAGCTATTATGAAGTTGTTGTGTTCTTGGATTTGGTCGATGAAGGTTTCTGTGTGATGTTGATTAGAGCTAGTAATGCATTGAATAAGGCGTGAATAAATGCTGCAGATCTTTTGTTCAGTTCCATGTAGACATTTACATACAAAAGCTGCAGTGTAAATCAGTTCTGTCATATATTGTATGTCATTTTAGTTCTGAAAAAAAATGCTTTTGATTCACAATCATTAAATGGATAAAAATAACAATTAAACATTTCAAGACATTACCACTCATTATACTTAAGTTTATAATATGCTTTAATGGCTTTGTTATTACTGGTGCAGTATCTTTAACAATTCATTGACCAGTGGCATAATACAATAATATAGATAATATTTTTCAAACATTTATAATTGAAATGCCCAAGGGTGACTTATAAAATAAGGTTGGGAGTTGGGGGGTGGGCATCAGCTACAGGTCTACTGTTTCATTTTAGATGGGTTTGGACACCTCATATTATACACAGACAATTGTGAATTGAATATCTTGTGTTCATAAAGTATGAGATGGCTGGCCAGGATACTGGTGTATGTTTTAACTAAAATGGGTTGTTACAGGTGGTCTATAATCTCATTTGACTGCACTTCAAGACTCTTATTATATAATTTGTTGTTGTTGTGGGGTTTAACATTTTTCAGCACATGATAGGCTATACATGGCAGCCAGTATTAATGGTGGAGGAAGAAACCAGGAAATCCAAAGAAAGAACAAACGACCCATGAGAAGCTACTGGCAAGCTTTCTCACATATTCACATTATCCTCTGCTCATCAGTTAGCAATTCTTTGGTATTTGTTAAAATATGACAGTTAATGAATCAAGAGTATTAATTAAATAACAAAAAAGAGTGAAAGCTAATAAATTTAGAAAAATTCAACAAATAATTTATTTCCCTAGACTGCAAATGAAAATTTAAAAGGAATTTCTTGTGAATTAAATCCATTTAGTCTTAAAAGTTGCATCTCAAGTCTAAATATATTCAGTTTCAAATGAATTCCAGTGGTAATCCAAATAAATTCTAATGTTGAATGTGCTGCTATGCATTTAAAAATATTCCTTAATTATTATTTATTTCAATATCATTGAGCACTTTGTAACTCCAGTAAAAATAGTAAATTGTTAAATCTTGATTTAACACTCTAATATAAGCCAAAGGTCCTTGAATGAATTTACACAAATTCCTTAATTATTATTTATTTCAAATAATATCATTGAGCACTTTGTAACTCCAGTAAAAATAGTAAATTGTTAAATCTTGATTTAACACTCTAATACTAGCCAAAGGTCCTTGAATGAATTTACACAAATTCCTTAATTATTATTTATTTCAAATAATATCATTGAGCACTTTGTAACTCCAGTAAAAATAGTAAATTGTTAAATCTTGATTTAACACTCTAATACTAGCCAAAGGTCCTTGAATGACTTTACACAAATTCCTTAATTATTATTTATTTCAAATAATATCATTGAGCACTTTGTAATTCCAATAAAGAATAATTTCAGTAAAAATATCCACCCAAATTCAAAACTGAACACAACAATAATATGATTGCTTTTTATGTTAATGTAGGAATTAGTAATTTTCAATAATCACATCTATATGTAAAGTTAACACATAATAAGAGAGCCAGGATGTATGTCAGTTTCCTGTCAGGTGAAAAACTAATGTACTGAGCTTAGATTCAAGTAAACATGTTTATCTCCATTAATAATGATTTGAATATTTAATCTATAGCCATAGAGAAACATTAGCTATGTATTATTTTGTTTAGTAATAAAAGTCACTATTGAGGTAAACCCATAGCTTGATTTTGGACAATGTTCAGTTATAAAATACAGATATACATATTATCATGAATAATAGTCAACCAACTGTATAAATTAAATATACATAACAGTTATCCACCAGATATTCATATGCATCTTTTTTGTTAACATTACTGTTGTTGTTGTTGTTGTTGTTGTAGGGTTTAATGCCATTTATCAGCACAAGATAGGCTGTACATGACAGCCAGTATAAATGGAGGTGGAAGACCCAGGAAAATCCTGGAAAGAACCACTTACCCATGAGAAGCTACTGGCAAGCTTTCTCATATACCCACACTGGCCAAACCTGAGACTCAACCCACACAAACAGATGTGCAATGGCAATTATCCATAACAGTGAGTGCTTTAGACCACTTGGGGGCCTTGTTAACATTACTGATAGGATTAAACCATAACATATTAACCATAAAATATTATCAGAATTAACTTCTAAGAGTTTACCTTGCATAATATGTCTAAATTCATAGTGTTATTCTATAAAATGAAATCTTTAAGTCTATTATGTAATGCTGTGGTATATGGCCATCTGGCCATACACATTCAAAATCTGTAGTCATGTCTTTGATTTGTAGTTATGGTTGCCATTGAACATAAATTGAATATATGTATAAAATACCAGCTGGTATTTTCATATTTCCATTGATTTGGATGATAATGTTGAAACTGTGATAGAACTATACCAAGAATGACAGCTGTTACAGAATTAAATGCAGAGATATTTATTGTTGAGTTTCCCATTTCAAATATTAAGCAGATATTGATTATGCAGCCTGAAAGGAAATGTTTAGAAAATAATAAGTTCATTATGCAAGATCTTGCATTTTTATTTTTTAGCAAACAGCTTTTAGGATGGTCTGTTGTCCATCATCCATAGTCTGTCAGTTGTTAGCACAAGCCTCTTCAACAAAACTACCAGGTGGATTGCAATGAAACTTGAAACACTTTCATTCCAGGGTCTTCTTGGTCCTATATGAATGGAGCTACTGAGATATCCAATATGGCTGACAATGGCCATCTTGAAATTCCTGTTTTGTGTAGTTCTGAATGGATTTTCATATCAACATTGGGTTTTTACTAAAAGGCTTCTTATGATGTCTATTTGATTCTAATTGAAAATAGTGCTGTCTGATGTCCAGTATGGCCGCTGTGGCTCCCATCTTGTAAAACTTGCTATTGCTATTCCTATTGAATGGAATAGGAATATCAACATGGGTCTTTCACTGAAAGACCTTCTATGATGTCTGGTTTGATCCTAAATACAATGTTGCAGATTTGCAAGCCAGTATGGTCATTACGGCATCCATTATGAAAATCTTGTTACAGCTACTTCTACTAAATGGATGTTCATATTAGCACATGGTTTTCATTAAAGTCTTGTTATGATGTCTAGTTTGTCTTTAAAAATAAGATCATGTTGCTGACATACTTTCCATCATGACCACTACAGTAGCCATCTTGAAAATACTACTCCTCTTGTATAAATAGTCTTTTCAACTTGAAGGTTCTGCTAAATGATTTCTTATGATAATGGTGCTGATCTGGCATCAAATATAGTTGCTATGATGAGTATCTTAAAAATCTTGTTATTAATCACCGAGTATTATTGTATTATGACAGACTTTTCACCAAGATCTAAATGAATTGTGCAAGTCATACATCTAATATGGCTGTCATGGCTGTCTTAAAACATGTTGTCACAACTCCCTTGAATGGAGGATTATTATGAGGTAGGGTTTTCACCACAACACTAATAATGATATCTACTTTTTCAAAATGAAAATGTTGCAAAGCTGACATTCAGTGTGTGTACCACAGCAGCTAAATTGAAAATCTTGTAATTGATGGGGTATATTAGAGATGGTTTCAGCATGTGACAGTAAAAAAGAAAGAAATGGTTTCATGTTTATTTGTTAGAAATTATTTTTGTGTTGTAGCTGGTTAACCCAATTTAGGGACTTTTGTTCTTTTCCTGTTATATTTTTTTCTTCCTATAGAATTCAGAGTTTCAAAATCATTAACAATATTCCTGATAAACACCATATAGTTGCAATATAAAAATCAAAACCATATTTATTATTATTATTATGACTTTATTTAAAGAAGGTAACTCAATTAACTAAGAACTAATCTACCTTGAGGCCCTCATATTACCAGGGTTCCTGCAGTTATGGAAATCCTGGAAAAGTTTGTAAAATACAGAAAAGCATTTCAAGGGCCTTGGAAAGTTTTGAAAGTTTCTTAAGTCATTCATAGTTTTGGAAAAGTCAATGAATTTGAATATTTTTTTTTTTATTATCTGGTCACATTTTTGTTTGCTAATGCAAAAGTTTTACCAAACTACCTAACTTTGACAATGTATTTGTTAGAGTACAATCCCTTAAAACTTCATAGTTAGACTACATCAATGGATCTTCCAGGCATTTAAAACCATTGCACTCATGGCATTCAAATGAGAATTTCCAATTAGATAGGATGAAATATGCCCAAAGCCAACTGTAAAATGTTTTTGTATTAAATTTATGTGTTAGGTAAGTTGTTGTTGTTATAGGGTTTAATGCCATTTTTCAGCACAAGATAGGCTATACATGGCAGCCAGTATTAATGGTGGAGGAAGAACCCTGAAAAACCCAAGGAAGAACCACAAACCCAAGAGAAGCTATTGGCAGGCTTTCTCACTTACCCACATTAGCCGAGTCTGGGCTCGAACTGATGCAGTTAGGTAAGTATTATAGGTCATAAATTTACATTGGTACTCATGACATTAGTAAAAAAGGTCTTGGAATAGTTTGGGAAAAGTCATGGAATTGTATTTTTTAAAGATTGCAGGAACCCTGTATTATCTTTGATCATTAATACAGTATAATGGATTAGTTCTTATACCAGATGTTGAGTTTGCTTTTATTATCATGTTCATACAGTTTAAAAACCCTGCGGGGATGTAATTTGATGCATCCTCCTGCATATTTTAAGAGACAACTAATGGAGGCAGGTGCCATGGTGGGTCAGTGGATTGCATGCTTGACTCTTTAGATGAAAGGTTGCAGACTTGAATTCTACCATCAGCCTTGTGTTGTGTGTAAACTGACAAGACTTTAATTGTCACCAGAGAATCTGCTTGTGTTGCTGTTGTTTAAAAACAAAACAGTACAGTTTGAAAATACCATTAAATGACCATTGACCTTGCATCCAACATATTTTTCTGTCATTAAGTTTTAAAACTCCTCCCATTGCATATTATGATAGAACTCCTACGTCGACTATACCTTAAAACTGTCCTTGCGGTCCTGAAACCAATGGTGCTGAGTGTCAACTAAAATAAAACTTAAGATAACATCAAATGTAAATACAAAGGCAGTTTCTTCAAAATCCACATCAGTTTGCTAGTGTGGGTAAATGTGATTATGATTTTTAAGGTAGCTTTAACAAATTTTCAGTCATATTCTTATGATGTCTGCAGTGTGGCAGTTTATAGTGATGTCTAGCACTGAGGCATCATGCTGCAGACATGTAGCATGATGTCCCACCCAGTGACATTATCCTGACACCAGGCCTACCAGTCCTAACACTAACCTCTTAATGCTGAAATTTGCTAGTGTAATACACAGGCAGTTTCTTTAAGATCCACACCAATTTGCTCTGTAACACAGTTCACAAGCCGTTAATATTGTTCAAAAACCTTAAAGTTTTTCATAGACCTTAACTTCCATGCCACACAAAGCATGCCGACTATACACATCAGCAATGTGTTCCAACTCAACTTTCATGTCAAGTTTATATCACTCTGGTGGCATAGTGATTAGGGTGTCCACCTTGGATGCAAGAGGTTCAAACCCCGGCCAAGACATACCAAAGAGTTATAAAAATACTACTAACAGCTGCCTTGCTCAGTGTTCAGCATTAAGAGGATTGTGTTAGGACTGGTTGACTTGGTGTCAGGATAGTGTGTCTGATTTTGATTATATATAGTATGTCCATTTTTATTGTTAAAGTAATTTTGATAAAAGCCTTCTTACAGAGCATAAATCTGTGGACAGGCTGCTTATTAAAGTTGTTCAAGATGTTGCCAACATATGCCCTCTGTTCGCACATCATATATTTAATCAGAATTTACTTGAATTTATTTAAGGCAAGCAGATTGTATTGAAAGATGGAAGTATTTGAGTATTTGGACTTGAAAACATGATGCCAAAAAGGGAAATAAAGAATGGCATGCAAACAGAATTGCATTTGCTTTCAATTAATTTTCATTGCTTTTATTTTACTCTTAAGATGACACGTTTTAGAAAACACATTTTGACATTACTGCATACTTTCTTCTTGCTTTTAAAAATTCCTGGGGAGACTACAGATTGCAACAATGTAATTGTGACCTTTGGAACAAATTTAGGGTGGTTGGTGGGCTGTTTGAGGAGATTGATGAGGATTAGATGGCTGAGGTTCGCATTTTACACTATTCATAAACCTTTACTTCTGATTTAATGCACTATAATAATTATGTATACAATTATTCTAAGATCCTTTTTTTGAGTCATTAAATTTTTTTCAGATTTTATTGTTCTTTCAATAATTTCAAACATGACTTAATTTTTCATGTTTAATAAATATAGTAATAATAATAATAAAATAATAATAATAATAAAAAATTGAAGCCATTAATTCTTTTCTTCTAAATTCAAAATAATGTTAATGGTTTTAGTTTGCTCTGCTCTGTTCAAAATGTCCATAGTTAAATAATTTTTATTAAAATGTACTATATTCTTGTATTATTATTATTATTATTATTATTATTATTATTATTATTATTATTATTATTATTATTATTATTATTATTATTATTATTATTATCATGTATCTATAAGGATTAAGAAACAGTGCAGAGAAGCAGGAACACTTGGTCCAAATTCCATATCATTGTTTTACAACAAGTTTTAAAAAATACCTCTTCAGCAACACAAACAAGCTATCAATGAGATTAAGCTGAGAACAACACTAAATGTTGTACATCTAAAGGACTGTTCCAAACTCAAGACTGTTAAAGGACTGGAATTCCATCAATAAAACAATGTAATCCCAAAACTCATAACCTTGCAGACACCAAATATCCTACTTTGTAATATTCTATTGCCTTTCTTGGTTGAACAATTTTTAGGAGGTTATGAACATTTCCGGTAATATGATTATCATTATACATAACACAAGCAAGTTCATGGTGAATGATGAATCCACTTCTTTATAACACAAGTTTTCACAGTCCAGTTTGCTTTCAACAGACCACTTTCAAATTTATTATGGTATGTACAAGTTTGGTTGATGAATTGGCTGCTGTAATTGGATAATTCCATGCTGTACAACCAATGGATGGATGCAAAAGAAATATTCCACAGAACATTCCTTAACTTAAGTATGTTTTAAATTTAAAAGCAGCAATTGGATATGCACCAGCTATGGGCATTACTAAATTTTGTTCTATAAGATAAAATTATCTCCCAGATGCTGAACGTCTGCAGACCAGAAGTGCCATGTCAGTCATAATTAATTTTAATATATATTTTCTACATTTGTTTCTCAGTACTGAACTTTTCACTGTGTGACAATCAATACAAATAATGTTAATGCAAAATACCTTCAAAGATTACTTCACAGTGAAGTTCTTGTCAAAGGTTCACTAGCATTTTTTGAAAGGCATAACTTAACAAACCCACATGCAATGGAACACAAATTTCACTTCCGGATCATCACCAAGACCTTTTACTCACTGTACACTGTCACCAAAACAAACACAGACCATAAGCTCATATTCTAAAGACTAAAAAAATTGCCTTTAAATCCATACCAAGAATGCCTAAATCTAACTCTTGTATCACCACCAAACAAAGACAGAGAAAAAGAAAACTAAAAATAGACAGGGACTACATGCTGGGTACTGAGCTATCAATTGTGACCTGATGCCTGACAGGCCTGATTTGTTTGGCCAATTTTAGTCAAACTTTTACATTTGCATGCCACACTTATTTCAACTTTATACATGAAGTCTTTTGGAATTTCCCTGAAAACAAGACATGTAACTGCTGTCAGAAATTGTGTAGCATTGGTGTTCCACAGGGTGCAAGTTGTGGTCCAGGTGTTCTTGAAAAACCAAAACAAAATTTTCTATATCTTCCTTATTTATAAGAATTTTTCAATTCAGTAAAAACATAATTGTAATACATGATAAGGCCTGTCTGAAAATATGCTGAAAATTTGAATTTCAAAAGCTAAATTTTAATGAAAAATTAAATTTACATACAAGTTATAAAATTCAATTTGACAAATTTAAGGCAGCAAAATAGATTAATCAATGATATTTAAAACAAATGGTAGTTTGGGTCTGTACAACTGATTTTTTCCAGGGGTACTGAAGCATGATAGCTCACAGTGATTTTGGCAGCAAATTGCAATATGCCTTTCCAGATGCATACTGGTGTACATACTAAAAAACAATGACATGTGCATATTTATTATGTCAGTTACTTGGGCAGTTGTTTGTATAACTAATAAGGCACACAAATTTAAAGTTTTGATTGGACCACTACCATGTTTTATAGCAACAATGCATTCCATTTCAATGTCAGTAATTACAAAAGGTGACAATGTGATGGGAAAATACAGTTTCAGGGAGATTTACTGAATAATGGTGCAAATTTTTCTCATGATGATCTAAGCCATGTCTTTGAGGTGATGTATATCAGTGTGCTGATATGAACTAATCTTTGTCACTTATGGCAGTACACTACATGTCCTTATGAGACCTTGCTATCACCATGGACTACTGAGAGCTTCCAAACTGATCCAACTCTAACACTTTGTTCCAGATAAAAGGCTAGAACTAAAAAGATATAACTTGTTTCACTTAATTCTTGAAAACAGTAAGATGTTGGCAAATGAAGTTAAAATGTGGTAGATATGGTGATTTCAAATAACATTCAGGTTGCAGACGTGGGGGAAAAATAGTATACTTGACAGTGACACTCAGAAATGTGAAGCAGTGGGCATGTATTAAAGTGATAAAATGCATTCTAAAAATAGATGAGATTTCATGACTACTCAGGTAAAGTATGTATCATAAATTTTAAGGCAATATTGGACCTGTGAGGATTGATAATTGTTGCAAACATTAGTACATACCAGTACACAGGAAAGTCAAATGATAATGTACCAGATTAAGATATGTATCACTATAAGCAATGTACCAGATTAAGATATGTATCACTATAAGCAATGTACCAGATTAAGATATGTATCACTATAAGCAATGTACCAGATTAAGATATGTATCACTATAAGCAATGTACCAGATTAAGATATGTATCACTATAAGCAATGTACCAGATTAAGATATGTATCACTATAAGCAATGTACCAGATTAAGATATGTATCACTATAAGCAATGTACCAGATTAAGATATGTATCACTATAAGCAATGTACCAGATTAAGATATGTATCACTATAAGCAATGTACCAGATTAAGATATGTATCACTATAAGCAATGTACCAGATTAAGATATGTATCACTATAAGCAATGTACCAGATTAAGATATGTATCACTATAAGCAATGTACCAGATTAAGATATGTATCACTATAAGCAATGTACCAGATTAAGATATGTATCACTATAAGCAATGTACCAGATTAAGATATGTATCACTATAAGCAATCTTATTCATGAGTAGAATAACAATTTTGGATATCGTGGGTGAATATACAGCCAAATGTGGCCACACAGATCAGATCAACTGTAGGTATCAGTAGATTCTATATCATCAACCAAATGTGAAATTATGACCCTAAAACTTGTAAACAAGGATGGACATTTGCATGTGTGGGACATAAGCAATGTGCTTGTTAAAATCACATGTGCAAACATAATTCATATTATCTTTTTGAACATTTTTAGTGTATTTTTATGAGAGTTGGTTTCCAGTTGTTAAGCTCAGTGATTCATTGGAATCTGATATCAGATGTTGCTACAATACAGCACTCGGTCAAAGTACTAAATTGAAATGTGTTACCATACAGATGCATATTCATGATGAAAATAACATTTTGGGATATCTGATTTGCATACAGATAGAACTAAGCCTTACAGATTCACTGTAACCTGTATAATGTACTGAATATCAACTTTCGATCCCAGTCTAAAATATATGCTTATTCATGTCAGATATTGTTACAATGTTAAAATCAGTTGTACAAAGTTAAATTCAAATTATCTGTTTGAATATTTCTTATGCAATCTTTAGTGTCATTTAACAAATATTACTAGTCATTAATGATGCATAAAGCAAAATGGATCATTAGAATTCCCATATTATCTAGGCCTCAATGCCACACTGCATCAATCAATATTCTAATGAAACTGAACAATAAATTGGAATGCATTTTTTGTTCAACTTACATCATTTTGCTGTTTTATTACCTGCAAGGGTAAATATGCCGGGGGGGGGAGTATATTTTATCCCTTAGACCTGTATTTCATTCTTTTTGACAGTTTAAAATGATTTTGTAGACAACATGAGCAGATTCTAGTTTAGTTTTCATCTCTGTTCTCACATTAAATACCCAATAAACAATTATTGATAGCTATAGAGCAGATATGTGTTACTCAGGAAGTCACCCCATCATAAACACATAAATTGATTGGTTGGACCCCTAATAAATAGTTTCAATGACCTAAAGGCACAATACAAAATAGAATTTTGTCTTCATGTATTTTAAATGAAGGTCTCATTTTGAGGTACAAAGGTATTTTCTCTGACAAAATTTGACAAACATCCATGATTGGAGCTTGTATATGGTGTAGGAGTATATATGTGCTGATATCATTTAATATAATTCACAATAAATATTATCTGCATTTTTTGAGGAGAAACTTTTAATTTTTTTAAACTTTCTTTTAAATTTTTAAATAACAGTTAATTTAATTTTATTTGATTTTCAAAGTCAATATACATAACATTAAAATTTCATGTAGCTATCATTAATAATAAAGATTTTATAACAGTTTAAACTAACTTTACTCAAACACTACACTGACAGGCCAAAAAATACAATTAATTTTACTATATTCTCTACATTTATTTCTCATTACTGAACTTTCCACCATGTGATAATCAATACAAATCATATGTTAATCTAAAATACCTTCAAAGATGACTTCACATTGAAGTTCCTGTCAAAGGTTCACCAGTATTTTTATGTTTTTGAAAGACATGACTGTCAACAAACCCACATGCAATGGAACAAATACTTCACTTCCGCATCATCACCAAGACCTTATTACTTACTGTACACTGTTACCAAAACAAAGACAGCATTTTTTTTTTCAGTCTCCTTTTGGTGGTGATACAAGAGTTAGATTTGGGCATTCTTGGTATGGATTTAAAGGCAATTGTTTATTCTTTAGAATGTGAGCTTATGGTGTATAAGTTCATTTTCTAAATAAATAAACAATAAAAAAGAGACTTGGACTACATTAGTGGATACTAAACTGGAAATATTACTTATGACCTTAGGCTATTAGACCAAACAAATAAAAGTTTCCAGTTGGCTGACTGTCGCTGTTTTTAAACAGCAGACACTCACACTTTTTCCTTGGGTAAAAAAAAAAAATGAAAATATTAAAAATAAAAATAAAAATTCCCAACAGAACTCAAATATATATAGATATATATCCAAACAAACAAAAAAGCTATACCTACCCTTATTTTAAAACTAATGCAATAGAAAATACATGTGGGGGTGGGGTGCAAAGGAGGCTTTAACAAAGCACAATGTTTTTAAGACAAGCAAGGTCAATAAGCAGAATTTATTTACAACTTTATTTGAAGAAAAGAAATTGGAAAAGAAGCTATTGAAGTTCAGAGATACATCTTCCACAGATAAACTTGCCATGTATTTCCAGTTTGGATGGATATTATTTGTGTCCAAGGGAAATGCAGAGGGAAATGTTCATCTTCAGGCGTTAGAATTTAGGTGTATAAATTAAAATCTTATCTAACAAGCTTGTTATCACTCACACTTTTAGCTACAATTTGACTATGGACATTCATTTTTACTTTATCCTTTACCACTCACAATTTAGCTACAATTTGACTATGGACATTCATTTTTACTTGATCCTTTATCACTCACAATTTAGCTACAATTTGACTATTGACATACATTTTTACTTGATCACTAAAAGGATGGATGTGGCTTTGCAAGCTTCAGTGAGGAATACAAATGTTGCCTTTTTACTTGGAAAATTTATTTTATAGTACCTTGTGTGTCTACATTTCGTGAATATTTGAACTGTATATGAACTAATTGCAAATAAAAGAAGATTTCACACCGGTTTAAACTCAAAGTGAAATCATTTTTCAAATTTATGTCACCAATAACTTTGGCAGTCATTTTTCATGTTATTTAAACATCAAAAGTCAACTTTCTTTGTAAAGTTTAATATTTTTAAAACCCCCAAACGGATTATAATGTGTTTTAGAGATGGAATCAGTGTTGTACAAGCAGAGTACAAACCCTTTTTGTTGTCAGAAAACATAATTGAGTGTTTGGTGCATTCTACCCAAATCATTTTGAAAGGGATTAGACTTAAGTGTGACAGTGCCATTATCAGCTGTTATATTAAAGATGATAATTAAAAAGCTGCCATGCCAATCATCCGTGCAATTTTTTCAGACTCATTTGTATATTTATAATTAATATTCCTGTAACTAATTTTACAAATAAGCAGTATCATACAATTTTTTGGAAAATATGTTTAAATTAATAATGTAACAGATTATTATCTGTCTAAGCTGGTACTTTAAGTTATTATTACTGTAACCAACACACAAACACAAATTTTAAGAAAACTGTCATGAGACCCTTTAAGCATCAAAGACTAGATTGCATTGTTAGAAAATATGTTTACAGTGTTTCCTGTGTGGTTACAGTTGTCTTGTGTGGTTACAGTTGTCTAGTATGGTTACAGTTGTCTAGTATGGTTACAGTTGTCATGTGAGGTTATAGTAGTCCTGTGTAGTTACAGTTGTCCTGTGTAGTTACAGTTGTACTGTTTGGTTACAGTTGTCATGTGTGTTTACAGTTGTCCTGTGTAGTTACAGTTGTACTGTGTGGTTACAGTTGTCATGTGTGGTTACAGTAGTCCTGTGTAGTTACAGTTGTCCTGTGTAGTTACAGTTGTACTGTTTGGTTACAGTTGTCATGTGTGTTTACAGTTGTCCTGTGTAGTTACAGTTGTACTGAGTAGTTACAGTTGTACTGTGTGGTTACAGTTGTCATGTGTGGTTACAGTAGTCCTGTGTAGTTACAGTTGTCCTGTGTAGTTACAGTTTTCATGAGTGGTTACAGTTGTCATGTGTGGTTACAGTAGTCCTGTGTAGTTACAGTTGTCCTGTGTAGTTACAGGGCATTAGAATTGGGACCACTGTGTTACACTAACATGATTATATGGAAGTAATTAAAAGTATATGAATACTGAGAGTTTTTCTGTCCAGCATGTATATAGGTTTTGGTTCTTTATCTCATATTTTTATCTACATTTAAATAAGATGTGAAACCAAAATCTGTGATCCTCTTTGGCACCTGATGCCTGAACTGAGAAGGTACACTATAAAACCCATATTAATCAATCAACATTATTTAAGTCAATTTTTTAATTCAAATCCTAGACTTGTTTGTTTTTATAATGGCAGACATTATTTATTTTAATAAACTGTACAAATACATTCTGAATAAATATAGAAAAATCTCTAAGTACACAGTTAAAATAGACAAGTCCTTTTCCTAGCTAAAAATGTTCTAAGTCTACATCTTTGAGCTATGTCCAAGCAAAAAATGAGTAAGTTCTTATTTCCAAAGTTTTTCCAAGCCCAGAATAAGCTAAGTTCTTATGTCCAAAGCTTTGGCCAAGATTTTTCCTAGTTTTTTTTTTTTTAATGTAGGAGATAATGTCCAAGGTTCGCTTATAAAACCTTGGACAAAATATCAGCCTTGTCTGAGGAAAACCATGAAAAAACCTTGGACATCCAAGGTTTTAGGTCAAAATTCCAAGTATAATCTCAGAAAATTTGCAGCTGGGAATTTCCTGGAAAGCTTTATTTTGACAAGGTCTCAGATGAATTTGATGATCAGCAGTTTCGGACCATATATTCACCAAGTTCTATTCCAAGACTGACTTAAAATAGTATTTTACTATTTATTCAATATTTTTGTAACAAATTTGATTATTCAATATCATAAATATTTATAGACCATAAAATAATTATGATATGAAATAATCAGATTTATGATATTCAAAAATCTAATATTTGAGATAAAAATGTGTATACAGTTGTATTTATGTGTAATATTTTGCATTTTTCTACAAAATACATTTTGCAGAATTTTTTGCCTTAGTCCAATTTACATTAGACCATTTCAACTCTTTGTTTATACATTTGGTCAGTTATGCTGGGGTGTGACTATAAAAGTACATAACTGATGAAAATTTGGAATCATCTGAAACCAGGCAATACAGAGATTCATCTTCCACTTATTAGACTATCTATTCAGCAGCAGCAATGTAGTCTTGTATGGAGGGTAGTCTTTTAAGAAGGGGATTTCACAGATATGAGTATAAGCAAGAACAACATAACTAATTTAAAAATATATTTTCATTTGAACATCATATATTATAGAATCACTAAAAAACTTTTTTTAATGTTGATAATTATCAACTAGCATCAGTTGCAGTGTGAAACTATTTAAAAATCATGTCAGTAAAATCATGGAACAATGTGGGACTGTAATTATTCTCCCCATGAGTTGTAGCTGCCTCTGTTTGAGTGTATATTGACATGTTTAAAAAAAAATATTTATGATGTTAAATTTCTCTGGTGAGCTTCAAGCTCTTCCTCTTTTCATTTAGTCACATCTTTTTCACTTTCTTTTTAAAACTGAGAATGTCTTATTATTATGTACATGTATTATATACTTGTTCCTTCTTTGGCAACCATATCACTTTTAAACTAAATCATAGATTGGTGGCAAACTTTGTTTACCTACCTATTTCACAAAATGCCCAGTGTTTGCAAAGGAAATAAGCTTATCACATGATTGATTGGTTTTTGTCCAGTAAACATTTATGTACCTCATGCAGTATTAGCAGAGACTATGACCATGTTAATATTCCAATTTTGCTTCATGTCATGTTGACATGAGCAGAAAATACTGTGCTTGTCAGCTGTTAATTTTGACATTTATTGGCTGTAGTAATAATAGTCTGTAATTACAAAATATAATTGTATTACCTACCTACCTCTCTGTGTGAATTAAAGTTAGGTATGTTATTAGCATGCAGAAACAAGTGCCAGTATGTTAAATTTAGAAACCAAACATTTGACATTTACTAGCACATTCATACTGGTCATGTTAGACTGGCCATCTTGAGGTGTACTTTTGAACACAAACTTGTTAGTGCTAAGGGAACCTGGCTGTATGGACGATGGTCAGGGCTTGTTCAAGACTGGGACTATTGTAGCAACATAGACTAGTTGTTTACTGCATGAAACATGAGGCATGACTGCTGAGCATATCATAGAATAAATGGTGTACCTTCTTTTTAGTGCTACTACTTCAGTTGATTGAAATTTTAAATATTGATGATTTTTATGTCTGATCATAACCGATCAACCATAAATTTTAATTGAATATAATTTAATTGGAGATATTTTTCATATTTTCTTCATGGATAGTGTTGTTAGCATAATTGGTAAAGGGTTATTTGCAATTCATTACCAGCTGAATATATACTGGCATGTTATCTGCCATGTTGTTGGTGGTGCTTGAGTTTCTGCTAACAAAAAAGTCACTGTATAAAACTTAAACATGTTATTCACACATTTTAGTTCTGAAAGATTTTATACAGTTAAAAAAACTAAATTGATTATTTATTATTGGACTATGGAAAAACAAAAATTGTGTGCATTGACTTTTCTGACTTGATGATTCTAATTAATAGTCACACCTCTCTTTAGTGCTGTTGTTTTTGTTTATTTTGTTTTTACCTGATCCCATTGCACTGAAATCTAATGAGTCATTAAAATGATAGCCTCAACCACAGGTGATTATCTGTTTGAAAAAGATACATTTAATATCATTATTGCATAAATTCGTTAGGTAAACAATTGAAATAATAATGAACAACCATATATAATCACATAGAGTAATTTGCCAACTGCATAGATTTAGATCCATCAGTGTATAATGTGCTGGAAATTCTGGGCCTATGCAGTTTCTTAGGAATAATCTGTTGTGGAACAATTATCATAGTATCATAGACCATGATCTGCCAGCACATAATGCAACAACCTGTCAGGGTCTGTATTGTTTGTAGTTACACATAACTTAGAAATGAGTAAATACGTAGATGTTTTGATAGATTATGTTAGTGTCAAAGCCCACTAGCTTGTAGTTATCAAACAATGATTGATGTCTCAGTGTCAAACAATCAGACTATTAAAAGAGAGAAGCATGTGCATATTGATATTTTCTATTTTTCTATGGATCTTCTATATCACAAAGTAGTTGATATAATAAAGTTTTATTTGTATATGACTATAAAATGTGTCCTTGAATATTAACTGTCTGTTCATGAGGCATTCAGTTTACTTGAACTTTGTTTTGCTGCAAAAATCAGGTATAGATGAAAAAAAGATTTTGTATCTATCAATTTTGCATACATTTATTCATGTTTACAAGTACAGGCATTTTAGTCTTTTGTGGTAATTGTGAAAACCCTATGTTTGCAGCATTAGGTTATGCAGTACAGAATCAGCCTATTCATGCATCTATTGCAGTATAGAATTAGCCTACTCATGCATCTATTGCAGTACAGAATCAGCCTATTCCTGCATCTATTGCAGTACAGAATCAGCCTATTCATGCATCTATTACAGTACAGAATCAGCCTACTCATGCATCTATTGCAGTACAGAATCAGCCTATTCCTGCATCATCTATTGCAGTACAGAATCAGCCTATTCATGCATCTATTGCAGTACAGAATCAGCCTATTCATGCATCTATTGCAGTACAGAATCAGCCTACTCATGCATCTATTGCAGTACAGAATCAACCTATTCATGCATCTATTGCAGTACAGAATCAGCCTATTCATGCATCTATTGCAGTACAGAATCAACCTATTCATGCATCTATTGCAGTACAGAATCAACCTATTCATGCATCTATTGCAGTACAAAATCAGCCTATTCATGCATCTATTGCAGTACAGAATCAGCCTATTCATGCATCTATTGCAGTACAAAGTCAGCCTATTCATGCATCGATTGCAGTACAGAATCAGCCTATTCATGCATCTATTGCAGTACAGAATTAGCTTATTCATGCATCTATTCACATTTACCAATATTTTACTTTTTTTTTGGTAACACCAAATCTTTTCAGCATTAGGTTATGCAGTACAGAATCAGCCTATTCATGCATCTATTGCAGTACAGAATCAGCCTATTCATGCATCTATTCATATTTACCATTATTTCACTTTTTTTGGTAACATCCAATCTTTTCAGCATTAGGTTATGCAGTACAGAATCAGCCTATTCATGCATCTATTCATATTTGCCAATACTGGTATTTCACTTTTTTTGGTAACACTGAATATTTTCAGCATTGGTAACACTGAAACTTTGCAGCATTAGGTCATTCATTACTGAGTTTTGCTATGGAAAAATCTTCTTAAATATCCTGATAGCATTTGATGATTTCTACATGCCAATAAGTGAGATAACACAACATGTTCATATTAATAATGTTCTGTCTCAACCTGAAACAATTAGATGTGGAGTACCACAAGGCTCAATTCTGGGTCCATTACTGTTTATTTTATTTATTAATGACCTACCACTTGTATTAAAGGACTCAGTATCATATACAGATCACTATGCAGTATCAACATGGGCAAATGAAACAAGAGGAATGGTTAGCAATTTGACCACCTAAATATACTTTATCCTCTCCTTTAACCCACCTTTAATAGTTAAAGTACAATGACTGGTCAACATGCATATTTGATCATGATGACCACAATACAGAAGCAGGCTTCACAAAATTTTGTCTCACCACCCCACCCAACCCAACCCCCTATTGCATCCTTTATTTACCAGCACCTATAATGCAACATGATCACACTTTTAAACTACAAATTTTGTCTCATGTTAAATAGGAAAAAATAAAACAAGTCACATTAAAGAAAAAGATCTAGACAACAAAAGGAATACAAGAACTTTCAAAATCTTTATTGATTAATTATCTGCCTAATTTGACCCAGCTTTGCTAGCCAAGGTTCCAGTGTGTTAACCCTGTCTACACCTTGATGGATCATAGAGACATTTCAGTGCTTTAGGTCTGTGAATTTCATTGGATGCAATAGCAAGCCACCAAATCCAACCAAAATCAAGCTATTCAAATCTGAACACTGCACCAATAAGACAAAAGCAGCACACAAATGAAATGAACTCACAAATCAACAATTTTCCACTGCTGGTCCAAGTAACAGCTTCTCTCTGGTACACAGTCATACTTTTGATGTTAAACTTACCAAGTATTCTTCTGAAGGCAAACATTACAAAATTCCCAAACCAAATAAGGAATTATTTAAAAAAAAAGTTTCCAATACTCTGGAACTTTGCTCTGGAATAATATTCCAGTTGAGATTAGAAATGCCCACTCTATTTCCTCTATCCAAACCCAGTATATACAATGGCTTCAGAGATGCAGCAAAAATAAATAAATTCCTTTGAATGAGGGACTCAAGGTAGATTAGTTCTTAGCTAATTGAGTTACCCTCTTTAAATAAAGTAATAATAATAATAATAATAATAATAATAATAATAATAATAATAATAATAATAATAATAATAATAATAATGAAGTAAACAAAAGTGGAAACTAGAAGGCATTTTATTCATCACAACCAGTAATGTAGCATAAAATTATGCCTTCCCCCTTAATTATGAGGTTCACTCCCAATTAAAAGAAATTGTACCACTGATCAGAAATATTTTAAAAGTTGTGCAAGTGTTGGCCTTGTCTTTCAGTTAGTCCATCTGCACATCAAAACTAATTAGAGGAAAAATTTGGCTTTAAAACTTGCTATATTAATCTGCATTAAATTTTAACCATTTTTTAAAACAATTTTCAGTGTTATGGATAATCAGATAGGCAAGATATGGGGAATTAACACAGGGTCACTACATTTTTATCCTGATACTTCACAATGAACAGAATTAACTCCCTTTTCTTCTGGCTACATTGTAGCTTGGCTAAGATGTATATTTTTGTTTGTGTCTACATTCCTTTGATATATTTGTATTTATAAAGGTTTTTGCTATTATTTATGATGAATATTAATAAAACTATTAAATGTCAACATAAGTTTGCATATTTGAAAGCAGCAAAATATTTTGTGACATAGAATTTATACCAAATTTATACAAAATTCACTTTATGAATCAAATCCTTTTCTTATTATGCTTATCCATTTTTAAAATTAGGCAAAAATGACATTTTTATATGGCACACATCTGTTCATGTTGTGATAAAGGTGATGTTTTATAATCAACCTTCTGCATATGATGGCAAGGAAAAGTCTTGTGTGGAAGTTCTCATTTATTACAAGAAATAAAAAAGTCCAAAATTACCCATATTATAAATCTAATAAAATCATTAATATTGGAAACATTACATTGGTATAAAATATTGATGATTTTCTGTTAGTCTTTGAATAATTTTCCTTTTTAAACAAGTAAATAGTTTGTGAGAAAAATGTATGGAACTTTGAAGGATAATGAGCCAATGGAAATAGCAGCAGACCTGGAATTAAAGTTAACACAAATTCCTAATAATAGAGTATATCAGTTTTTATTGTTATTTTAAATATTACAAATTTTATTCCTTCCTTGAATGTCATTAATTTAACATAACAAGTACACATTCTTTGAAATTCATTGTTGCACTTTGAGCATTGATCTTGGGTTTCCTGTAATTATTTGCCCCTTGTTTTCCAAATCTTGACCCAGTGCACCTTGCTGTTGTTTTGTCAAGAAAGTGATAAAAATATATATACAATGTTTCTTTAGTGGATGTCCCTCCATACCTATGTTGTTGGTGCTATCAATGGTCAACAGTTGCTTAAGGCAATAAAACAGGAGTTGACAATGGATATCCCTTTGAAAATAATCTACATGCCAGGGAAAACATTCAAGGTTTATGGTAAATAATCTGTGTGCCAGTGAAAACATTCAAGGTTTATGGTAAATAATCTGTGTGCTAGTGAAAACATTCATGGTTTATGGTAAATAATCTGTGCCAGTGAAAACATTTAAGGTTTATGGTAAATAATCTGTGTGCCAATGAAAACATTCAAGGTTTATGGTAAATAATCTGTGTGGTGGTGCTCACCAGTTATTATGTACTTTTGAGAAAGTGATATATATAAGGTGAATTTGTTTGCATTTTAAACATGCATAGTGGAGAGAATGTTGGCATACCTATATACTACTTTTATGTAATGTGGCTAAAATTTCTTTGGATATTGTATTTTTGGAAATTTTAAATGATCGTTGGACACTGCTAACTAAAATGACTGCTCCCTTGTGCTCCAAAAATCAACCTGAATTTGTCTAAAGTACACTATTCTTGGTAGCTATTAAAATATGGAAAATGAATTTTGCCAAATTAGACAATACCAGCTTCTAAAAGTGCAATGAATGAATTACTAATATATAAAATGTAAAAAAAGTTATTGGCTCTATTTTTTACAATTTACCTCTGAAGTTCGAGAAGTGAAAATGAGCAAGTAGAGCTAGCACTTTTTTGAAAGGTGCACATCTGGAGTAAGGCCAAGCTGTATACTTTCTAACCCATATTACAACCATCAATAATACATCAAAATAAAGGGAATTAAAGGTTCTTTGAACAATACCTAAGATATACAAAGTCTCTTTTAAATAGCCAGTATAACTAGTGAGGAAACCCAGGGAAACTCTTTTTCTTTAAAATTTTAACCCTATGCTAAATATGAAACTGTAGAGCGCCACCTGTACAGTGAAAACATTCAAGGTTTATGGTAAATAATCTGTGTGCCAGTGAAAACATTCAAGGTCTATGGTAAATAATTTGTGTGCCAGTGAAAACATTCAAGGTTTATGGTAAATAATCTGTGTGCCAGTGAAAACATTCAAGGTTTATGGTAAATAATTTGTGTGCCAGTGAAAACATTCAAGGTTTATGGTAAATAATCTGTGTGCCAGTGAAAACATTCAAGGTTTATGGTAAATAATCTGTGTGCCATTGAAAACATTCAAGGTTTATGGTAAATAATTTGTGTGCCATTGAAAACATTCAAGGTTTATGATAAATAATCTGTGTGCCATTGAAAACATTCAAGGTTTATGGTAAATAATTTGTGTGCCATTGAAAACATTCAAGGTTTATGGTAAATAATTTGTGTGCCATTGAAAACATTCAAGGTTTATGGTAAATAATCTGTGTGCCATTGAAAACATTCAAGGTTTATGGTAAATAATTTGTGTGCCATTGAAAACATTCAAGGTTTATGGTAAATAATTTGTGTGCCATTGAAAACATTCAAGGCTTATGGTAGTCAGTTGATTTGCAATATAAAATCTTTGAAGGATACTAGTGTATCATGCAGTTTTGGTGAAAGCAACACCTATGGCAGGAAATATTATATTTATTGCAGGTTGAAATAATGACAAAATAGACTATATTTAATTGATGATTTCTTTATTTGAATAAAAATTATTAAGTAACGGTGATTATTTATTAGAATAAATACTGGTAGTAATGAATAAAAACTAAAGAGAGCAAGATCTGGAACAGAAAATTCACTGCTGTAGCTCATTTCAGATGATCTAGATATGCAAAACTTATTAAATAGTTTCAGGAGTTACTTGAACATATGACACTGTTTATTTGTATTAACATAGGTGTCCAAGAAAAATATGATAGTGCAGATGATAAAGATGTCAAAACTATCAAAGCAAATAAGATTACCTTGTCTTTCAACATAACTACAGTATTATGTACTTCAGTTTTCATTTGTCCTTTCTAAAGGTTGCATATCCCCAGAATTAAAGGGGTGGGGGACAGTGATCTCTACCCTCAGGATTATATGTTCAATACTGTTCAGAGTATAATATATTTGCTGGATGAGCATCCAAGAGAATGATGTAGACATGTGTGAAGATATGACTGATTTCCTGTAGAATTAACAAAGTTTTCTTTTTATGCACTGGCAAATGGAAAATTTTATTAACTTTTGTGACATGCACACACACACACACACACACACACACACACACACACACACACACACACACTTAAAGTGGGTAACTCATCCAGAATACAACTAATCTCCCTTGAGGCCATGTTCTGTAAAAATCTCAACCTAAGTAGTGACTTTTTCTGATATTTGTTTTTGTGACTTTTTGTCCATTTACTTTGAGAATCTAATGATGCATACTAAATACAATATCTCTCCAGTAACTATGTTTATAAAAGGTCTTTCACCAAGGTATCCATGTATATATAGCAGTTAATGATCACTTCTACACAGATATACCTCTAGGCTTTTCTGCAAATAATGTGGCATGTGTAACAGTTTTATACTTTGACATAAAACATCATTAGGCACAAATGGTTTATTCACACACAGAATTTATATGCAGAAGACATTTGTACATTTAAAAATATGCAAGAAAACAACCATGTCATAAATGTTGAATATTAACAACCCAGAACTCAAGGATGGTTGCAACATTCGTTAGTTAAAGAAAGAAATGGTCTTAAATACCTGTATGTTCTTTTAAGCAGTTGAGCATCAGTTCTTTTGAAAGATTTGTGTTTAATTGATATTGTTATTTCATGATATCAAAGATATAATTCATTACACATATGAAGAATTAGCACATGTTAATGACTACTTGGGTACAAAAGATGGCAAGCTGCTGAATGCAAATTAAAGTAAAACTTCATTACAGGTGACAAAATATCAGTTTATCAATTTTTATCAGTTTCTAATGAAATAAAATGCATTTGTACAGCCTCAATTAGTAGGCTCCATTCATTTGGTAGGTTTCCATATACCAGTAATGGAAAATAAACAACCAAATCTATTAAATATGTGTATGTATATGTGTGGGTGTGTGTTTGTAGGTGTGTGTGTGTGGGTGTGTGTTTATACATGTGTGGGTGTGTGTTTGTACATGTGTGGGTGTGTGTGGAGAGATTTTTTGATACTACATGCACCTTTACATCCAGTCTTTATTGATGCTATTTTTTTTCTTTCAGGTTTAGAGAGGATATCAGTCAAGTCAGTATTCACCTGAGTAATGCATAGTTTGACCAATGTCTTTTGCTCATACATCATCTACCATTGAGGAATTTCATCCACTTGATCAATAGATAAGGTGACAGGTCTTGGGATTCTTCCATGTACAGAGCAGCCCAGGTGTACTTGCTGACAAGTCAAGGAGGCTCATATCATATCACATGACAGGAGGTTGGACATCAAGTAACAAATAGATGCTTACATTTTGATTGATTACTTCATTCAGTGTACTTGACCTGGAAATATTTTCCTATGTACAGATTGTCTTATAGACAAGCATTAATTGGTAATGCATGTTAACCATGAGCAGTATGCATAACTTGTGTGCAGTAACAAGGAGAGCTAAAATTCTGAGCCATTCAAAACTGGCTCTTCTTTGATAGGCATTCATGCTACACAATAGAGTCTTCTCTGTATTGACTTCAGGGAAGTACTTTTTTATGGTTATCTTGCATTGGTATGATGGTATCATAAAACAAGGGTTTAATAGCATTTTGAACTGTGGTCATTAAACAGTTACATTTTATATCCACTTGCTTATAATGGATGCACCTCACAAATGAGTGGTGACCTGAAACATTTGCCATCTTGCTGGAACAAAGATGATTTTACTTCAGCCTAACTTGTGTTAAAACAGAATTAATGTGGTCAGTTCTCTTAACTGGCTCAATGTGTGTTATAACATTAATGTGAGAGGTGATATTACCCACTGAACTTATCTTAACAACATACACCAAAAGTGTTATACCACTCATTAGGTTACCATTTCGCTTGGTCCAGTCATCTGTCTGCTAATGATTGCAGGTCCTGGCTAGAGAAAGTCCTGATTATCATCCTGGAAGCAGATTCATAGCAGAGGAAATCCTGATCATTTTCAGAGTGTTTTAACTGCAAGTCCCCCGCCATTGTGTATTGACATTGGTAAAGTAATTGTCTTGTGCCTTTAAGATGATTAAAGTGTGTTCTAACCAAGTGGGTACTGAAGAAATGTTGAGCCCAGGTGAATGAACGTTGCTTCAGACGTTGCTTATTTTGTTAGATTTATTCATGACAAACATTCCCATGTCTTCTTTATCATTTTCCTGATTTTTTGGTATTTTTGAACTCCAGTTTGTTTTGTTAAAAGTTTTGCCAAAGAATTTGTCATCAGAAAATTTCTCTGTTCACATAAACTGGACGATAATTGTATGTAGTAACAATGGATAGATCATCTATGGGTCTGTGAATGGATGACATACATGAAATTTATTTATGCCACTAGTTGTTGTAACTGCACTTGCTAACCAACAACACATATTTTGGCTATAACAGAGGGTGAGAAATGCGGATGAGGCGAGTAGTGCGCTTTACATTTATGGTTGTCCTCATAATGTTTGTCTTGCTAAATCTACTTATATTGTTTAGTGTTCAGACAGAAATTCCTGATGGCTCTAGAAGACTTAACAGTGTGAATTCTTTTGCACATCACCATCAAGGCGACAGATTCCATTTGCAAGATTCAGATTCCATTGTTTCAGTGGAAAATCAGGTATGGATTCTGCCACACATGGGGAATGGAACTTATCATGAACCAATGAATGTTAGCGGGGAAAATCTAACTCATATCAAAAATGAGATTCAGAGGATAAATTCTCAGCAGTTCATTCATAATCTGGACAAGTTTGGCCTCAAACTGAACACTGAGAGTGTTGTGATCGTCATCCAAGTTCATGACAGGGGAGAATATTTGAAAATTTTACTGAATTCATTGCGAAAAGTGGCAAACATTGAAAAGTCATTACTCATAATTAGTCATGATGTTTACTCGAATGAACTTAATCAACTTGTACTCTCTGTGGATTTTTGCCCAGTAAGTATTTATTTTGTACATATACACATACTTTGTACATATACATATACTTTGTACATATACACATACTGTATTTGGTAGCCAAGAGAAGATTTATGAATTTTTTCTCTTTGACATGCTGCGCTGATTTATTTCCTTATTTTGGTTTTAACATGCTAGCAGTTTTAGCATTTAAGCAAGTTAGACAGTTGAAACTTTGAAATGCCAAGTTTTAGCTCACTTACTTCATAGAAATCTTCAGTATAGAGAAATAAAGTATAAGGGATTTGACATACAATTATTCATGGTGGTGGTGGGGTACTCTGATTTGTAGAAAGAAGAACTAATTATATCCTTTATATTACTTGACAATTTAATTATCCTGAGGTAAAATCCTGATTCAAAAGAAAATCCCAGCCCCAACCCTTGGATATTAAATGGTTAATCCCAAATGAAATACAGGGGCCCTGAGTAGTCTAAAGCGCTCTCCATTATGGATCACTGCCGTCTCACCTCTGTCTTCGTGGGTTTGAGTCTAATGTTAATGTGTTAATGTGGATATGTGAGAAAGCTTGCCAGTAGCTTCACGTGGGTCGGTGGTTCTTTCTGCGGGGGTTTTCAGTTTTCGCTGTTTCTTCTTCCACCATTAATATTGGTCACCATGTATAGCCTATCGTGTGCTGAAATATGGCCTTAAGCCCCAGAACAACAACAACCAAATGAAATACAGGCTGCTAAACAGAGACCATGTAATTTTCAGATGGATAATAGGTAAAAGATGAATTCTCCAAACTATTCCAGAGATGTAGATTATATGTGGATGATAGGTTGTCCAGATCACTGATAGCTTTATCAGATAACATTGTGTATTTAGAGGACTTGTTGATCTTGGGTTATTTTTATTGGTGTCCAGAGAAGTGCTGCCATTCTAGTTGTAATCACAAAAGTTAGTACAGGTTTAGCTTTGTGGTTCATGTTCTCCAATATACCAGTGTATTTTGATTTGCTTTTAATTCTCAATCCAGTGTTTCCTTCTATTGTTTTTAAGATATGCTTGCTTGTACTTGCAGGATGTAATTTGGTTGAGTACCAGAGGCTGTTTGCACCTTCATTTTGGTTGTAAATGTCCCATTAAAACAAAGAATGACTTTTATATATTTTATATACATGTATTTTGTATATATAGAAAAAAAACATGTTAATTCAGAAATTATGAACATTTATTTCAAGTGAGTCATTTAAAACTTACCCTGGATTCTCACTTATAAGTCACATCCAGCTGCCAACAACATAGACACTGATCCGCATAAAGCAATGGCACATCAGATTTGTTATTTGTATAGACACTGATCCGCATAAAGCAATGGCACATCAGAATTGCTATTTGTATAGACACTGGTCCGCATAAAGCAATAGCACATCATATTTGCTATTTGTATAGACACTGATCCACATAAAGCAATGACACATCAGATTTATTATTTGTTTTCTGATTACTTCTAGAAAGCTGCATACTGGTGTTGTCAATTTGCCAGGGCATTATGCGCTTGCAGATCTCAGTCTCTGCAGTTTGCAATTGGACTTGTTTTAAAAGCAACTATATACAGCAAGATAGTATTATATTTTACTCCAAGTTCCTGATATGGATCTTTACTTTTAGCTTTTACTCCAAATTCCTGATGTGCATCCTTACTTTTAGCTTTTACTCCAAATTCCTGATGTGCATCTTGACTTTTAGCTTTTACTCCAAATTCCTGATGTGCATCTTTACTTTTAGCTTTTACCCCAAAATTCCTGATGTGCATCTTTACTTTTAGCTTTTACTCCAAATTCCTGATTTCAATCTTTACTTTTAGCTTTTACTCCAAATTCCTGATGTGCATCTTTACTTTTAGCTTTTACTCCAAATTGCTGATGTGCATCTTTACTTTTAGCTTTTACTCCAAATTCCTGATTTCAATCTTTACTTTTAGCTTTTACTCCAAATTCCTGATGTGCATCTTTACTTTAAGCTTTTACTCCAAATTCCTGATGTGCATCTTTACTTTTAGCTTTTACTCCAAATTACTGATGTGCATCTTTACTTTTAGCTTTTACTCCAAATTCCTGATGTGCATCTTTACTTTTAGCTTTTACTCCAAATTCCTGATGTGCATCTTTACTTTTAGCTTTTACTCCAAATTACTGATGTGCATCTTTACTTTTAGCTTTTACTCCAAATTCCTGATGTGCATCTTTACTTTTAGCTTTTACTCCAAATTCCTGATGTGGATCTTTACTTTTAGCTTTTACTCCAAATTCCTGATGTGCATCTTTACTTTTAGCTTTTACTCCAAATTCCTGATGTGCATCTTTACTTTTAGCTTTTACTCTAAATTCCTGATTTCAATCTTTACTTTTAGCTTTTACTCCAAATTCCTGATGTGCATCTATTTTTTTAGCTTTTACTCCAAATTCCTGATGTGCATCTTTACTTTTAGCTTTTACTCCAAATTCCTGATGTGCATCTTTACTTTTAGCTTTTACTCCAAATTCCTGATGTGCATCCTTACTTTTAGCTTTTACTCCAAATTCCTGATGTGCATCTTGACTTTTAGCTTTTACTCCAAATTCCTGATGTGCATCTTTACTTTTAGCTTTTACCCCAAAATTCCTGATGTGCATCTTTACTTTTAGCTTTTACTCCAAATTCCTGATTTCAATCTT
Source organism: Potamilus streckersoni (assembly GCA_016746295.1). Taxonomy (NCBI): domain Eukaryota; kingdom Metazoa; phylum Mollusca; class Bivalvia; order Unionida; family Unionidae; genus Potamilus; species Potamilus streckersoni. Next base: position 400,493 of record JAEAOA010000432.1, read on the forward strand.
TACTTTTAGCTTTTACTCCAAATTCCTGATGTGCATCTTTACTTTTAGCTTTTACTCCAAATTGCTGATGTGCATCTTTACTTTTAGCTTTTACTCCAAATTCCTGATTTCAATCTTTACTTTTAGCTTTTACTCCAAATTCCTGATGTGCATCTTTACTTTTAGCTTTTACTCCAAATTCCTGATGTGCATCTTTACTTTTAGCTTTTACTCCAAATTACTGATGTGCATCTTTACTTTTAGATTTTACTCCAAATTCCTGATGTGCATCTTTACTTTTAGCTTTTACTCCAAATTACTGATGTGCATCTTTACTTTTAGCTTTTACTCCAAATTCCTGATGTGCATCTTTACTTTTAGCTTTTACTCCAAATTACTGATGTGCATCTTTACTTTTAGCTTTTACTCCAAATTCCTGATGTGCATCTTTACTTTTAGCTTTTACTCCAAATTCCTGATGTGGATCTTTACTTTTAGCTTTTACTCCAAATTCCTGATGTGCATCTTTACTTTTAGCTTTTACTCCAAATTCCTGATGTGCATCTTTACTTTTAGCTTTTACTCTAAATTCCTGATTTCAATCTTTACTTTTAGCTTTTACTCCAAATTCCTGATGTGCATCTATTTTTTTAGCTTTTACTCCAAATTCCTGATGTGCATCTTTACTTTTAGCTTTTACTCCAAATTCCTGATGTGCATCTTTACTTTTAGCTTTTACTCCAAATTCCTAATGTGCATCTTTACTTTTAGCTTTTACTCCAAATTCCTAATGTGCATCTTTACTTTTAGCTTTTACTCCAAATTCCTGATTTCAATCTTTACTTTTAGCTTTTACTCCAAATTCCTTATGTGCACCTTTATTTTTAGCTTTTACTCCAAATTCCTGATTTTGATCTTTACTTTTAGCTTTTACTCCAAATTCCTGATGTGCATCTTTACTTTTAGCTTTTACTCCAAAATTGCTGATGTGCATCTTTACTTTTATCTTTTACTCCAAATTACTGATATACATATAATTCCTGAGAAGATACTTTTTTTTTCTTTTGGAAGATTATTGACTACTAAGCCATGACACATTTTATTTCTTACATTTTAAACTCAACAGTCCCTTGACCTAAGTGGAAAAAGTCCTTGTTGAATTGAATTGTGTCATATCTACTCATATATGAGATGTTTTATGCCTAAAAAAGTATATTTGTCACTTTGTCCTTGTTAATAAAACATGTAAACATAGTAAAAATAGATACTGTTTGTGTTCATAAATTTTATTTTTGTAAACCGGCTGTTTTAATGGGATAAAAAGGGCAGCATAAAAAAAACTTGGTCAGATTTTAAATAAATGCATACTTCACAAAGTGGGTTACCTCCACTTATAGTTAGGATAATGACACTGCCACAAAAAGTTAAATCTGCTGGAAATTCACGGAAAGGCTTTTTCTTAGTATGACCTTGCTTTTGAAAGAAGTCGCCAAAAGAAACATAATCTAAATTTAGTGCTGACGATAACAGATTTAGTAGTCATAGTAAATATTTTGACTTTTTTTTCAAAAAATTATGATTTAAAAAAAGATAAATGAAATTTTAAAAAGATCCAGACTCTTATTTCAAGTTCCATTGTTTATGATTTTATCTGATGAATGGTGACTCTTGTTCAACTCTCTTTTGTGTGGAGGTGATCTAAGGCTCATGCCATGACAGATACCTACATCTCACCACTCTCCACAGCTGGTTCTTCCTCCACGAAATGTGTTGGCTGCCACTTGTAGCTTATCATTGCAGAGAAGTGGCATTAAACCTGCCAAAACAAACCAGCCTTTTATGTGGCTTAGTAAGAAATCTAGAATGATGAACCAAGACAGTCAGGAGGAACAAGACTGCACTGTATGTACAAAATACTAACACTGAATGGGATGAGGTTTTGCATCAACTTAAATTCTAATACTTCTATAAATGTAGTGTGCTTTCTGATTGGTCGAATGTCAGTTTGGTTAAGTTGAATCTAACTGCCAACTGTATAGTGCCAGATGTCCTGTCACATAGTGCATAGCAGATCTGGGTCTATGCAGATTACTAGGAGTAATCAGCAGGAAGGGAAAGAATGTTCCTGATCTGCATGTGCATTATGCGAAGATAGTTCAGGGTCTGTGTTTGTACTGGACATGACTTGTACTGGAGCGCATATAGTACTAGAAGGTAAAATAAAAGGCATAATATATTACTGACAGCTATCTTGACAATATATTAACATCATAACTCTTCTCAGGGCATCATAACTTTTCTATTGGTATCATAACTCATAATATGACATTATAAGTGTTCCTGTGACATTGTAACTCTCTCTGTGGCATCATGATTCATAATATGACATTATAAATCTTCCTGTGACATTGTAACTCTCTCTGTGGCATCATGATTCATAATATAACATAATCTTCCTGTGACATTGTAACTCTTTCTGTGGCATGACATTATAAATCTTCCTGTGACATTGTAACTCTTTCTGTGGCATGACATTATAAATCTTCCTGTGACATTGTAACTCTCTCTGTGGCATGACATTATAAATCTTCCTGTGACATTGTAACTCTTTCTGTGGCATGACATTATAAATCTTCCTGTGACATTGTAACTCTCTCTGTGGCATCATGATTCATAATATGACATTATAAATCTTCCTGTGACATTGTAACTCTTTCTGTGGCATGACATTATAAATCTTCCTGTGACATTGTAACTCTTTCTGTGGCATCATGATTCATAATATGACATAATCTTCCTGTGACATTGTAACTCTTTCTGTGGCATGACATTATAAATCTTCCTGTGACATTGTAACTCTTTCTGTGGCATGACATTATAAATCTTCCTGTGACATTGTAACTCTTTCTGTGGCATGACATTATAAATCTTCCTGTGACATTGTAACTCTTTCTGTGGCATCATGATTCATAATTTGACATAATCTTCCTGTGACATTGTAACTCTTTCTGTGGCATCATGATTCATAATTTGACATAATCTTCCTGTGACATTGTAACTCTTTCTGTGGCATGACATTATAAATCTTCCTGTGACATTGTAACTCTTTCTGTGGCATGACATTATAAATCTTCCTGTGACATTGTAACTCTTTCTGTGGCATCATGATTCATAATTTGACATAATCTTCCTGTGACATTGTAACTCTTTCTGTGGCATGACATTATAAATCTTCCTGTGACATTGTAACTCTTTCTGTGGCATGACATTATAAATCTTCCTGTGACATTGTAACTCTTCTTGTGGAACTATAGCTCTTCCTTTGACATCACAACTTCTCCCATGGCATCATAACTTTTTCTGTGACATCACTACTCTTCCTGTGACTTCATAACTCTTCCTGTGACAATGTCCCATGGAGGATAACATTTTCCATTTGTGTTTGACAGAATTGTCCAAAGTTTGTTAGAATAGGTTGTTGTTGTTGGATGTTGTTTTTGGGCATAATGCCATTTTTCAGTACACAATAGACTATACATGGTGACTAGTATTAATGGTGGAGAAAGAAACCGACCCATAAGAAGCTACTGGCAAGCTTTCTCACATATCCACATTTGCCAAATCTTAGACTCAAACCAACACAGACAGAGACCAGATGGCAGTGATCCATAACAGACAGTGCTTTAGACCTCTCAGCCACATTGGGCCCCAGTTAGAATAGGTAATACCAGTGTTATGCATGGGGACTTGAGGAGGCAAAAACTGTATTTTTTTTATTGTACACAAGTGATAATTATAATGACTTAATTAGTCTCCTGGGTGTCTTACACTGAATATGTGCCAAATATACACACAATTTTCAAATGGAAAAAAATAAAAACATTTTTGTGTGACCTTTTGTTTGGAATTAATTTGCTTATCTCCCTTATTTATATACCAGTCCTAATGGATAAACATGTACATTCCTATTTACATAACAGTATGAGTGGCATGAAGATGGAGGCTGACCAGAATGGCCTATTTGGTTTGACCTTCCCCAAACTCACAAAGGACCTAGTCCACATTTTGCCATTTTACTGTAACTTTCATCCCCAATGTGTTTAAATGCATTCCACTGACACATTCAACAATTGCAATGTATTTAGTATATTTCTGATTTTTTTTCTTGTTTGTATCATATTTTTTTTTTCTCTAAAACTCTGAATAGTATCAGATGAAACCATTGCTCAATAGCCATCTAGACTTAGGGAAATTTGTTTGCATCATTGGACTGGAATGGTTTTCTCAGAAGTGGAGGTGGAACAGTGGAATACTTTGTACGACCTGCAGCAGAGACCATCCTTGGCAATTCATGGGGAAGTCACTTCTTCCTATGAGTAAAAGAATAAGAGACCATTAGGTAGATTTACTAGCTCTAGCTCTTGTTATTGCTACTCTGCCAGAATGGAAAGTCATCTTGTGATAGTGTTTTCACCAGAAGACTTACCATGATGTCTACTCACCAGAAGACTACCATGATGTCTATTCACCAGAAGACTTACCTTGATGTCTATTTGTTCCTAAATGAAAATGGTTTCACTCAGACATCCAGTATCGCCACTAAAAGTACATCATGAAAATCTTGTTATAGGGTCTCCACCAGAATGGATTGTTAAATCAGCATGGGGTTTTCACGAAAAAAAACGTTCTATCATGTCAAGTTGGTCCAAATTGAAAATGGTGCTGATCAGATTTTCAGCATGACCACAATAGCAGCCATCTTTATAATCTTGTCATTACTTCCCCTCTTTAACAGAATGTCATATCTGCATGGGTATTTCACCAGAAGATTTCTTTAGTATCTATTTGATCTTAATTAAACATTTTTGCCAATCTGATATCCAGTATGGCAACCACAGTGACCATCTTGAAAATTTGATTGCTTTTTCTAGATGGAAGATCATATCAGCATTGGATTTTCTCAAGACTTCTTGTGATGTTAAGTTGGAACTAAATGGTGCCAGTCTGATCTGTAGTATGGCCACCTTGGCAGCCATCTTGAAAATCTGAGAATGCTATATCATCATGGAGTTTTCACTAAAAGACTATTTATGATATCTAGTTTGTCTTGAATGCGGCATGGGTCTCATGCTTGACATTAGCTTCCCACGGGTCAGTGTTTTTTTCTGAGGTTTTTTCAGGTTCCTCCTCCACCAGTTCTAAAGGCAGCCTTGTATATATTATCATGCGCTGAAAAATGGTATTAAACCCATAACAACAAATGATCCTAGATGCCATTCTGACTTGAATATGGCCACTATGGCAGATTGCTTGAAAATCTGCTTTTTGCTGATAGTCATAAATGGAAAGTTATATCAACACTGAGTTTTCACAAGAAGAATTTTAATGGTGTCTAGCTTGTTCTCATCGAAAAGGTTGGACTCTCAGACATCTATTATGGCTTGTACAGTTAACATATTGAAAATCTTGTTTTGTTCTCATGAACACATGGTCATATTGACATGTTTTTTTTTTGTGTTTCTTTTTTACCAAAAGTCTTTAAGTTGCCCCAAGTGGTCTAGTGGTCTAATGCGCTCTCCATTATGGATCACTGCCATCTCACCTCTGTCTGCGTGGGTTCGAGTTTAGATTCGGCAAATGTGGATATGCTAGTAATCTTGCCAATAGCTTCTTGTGAGTCAGTGGTTCTTTCCGCTGATTTCCTGGTTTCTTCCTCCACCATTAATACTGGCCGCCATATATAGCCTATTGTGTGAAGCAAATGGCATCAAATCCAACAACAACAACCAAAAGTCTTCTAATGGTATCTAGTTTCTCCTGAATGTAAATGGTTCTAATCTATGCCCAGTATGGCTATCACAGAGATTAATTTGAAAATCTTATAATTGCTTAAGATGGTTTCAAAACTAAGCAATGAAAGAGAACTGACAGTGTGTCTCTTTACCCTTATTAGCACTTCAGAGACCACCAGACTTTTAATTTGACCCTCAGCATTGACACCAAGGAGAGTTTTGATTCAGACATGCACCCCTAGAGGATACACTGACTAGTCTTATCTTGAATGTCTGGAAATTATGTTTGGCTAGGTGAGTGTAAGTCCCAAAATATGGTAGGTTTTAATAAGAATAACAGTAAATTTTAGTAATACATTAGTATTGGAACATGCTGCTCTGGAAACTAATGTTGTGTTGTAAAATTATTTCTGGACCACTTTGGATGCCTAAGTGGGTAAAGCATCTGCTTCAATGTGTGAGGGTGCACTTATAAAAATGGTACTAGCAGCTGCCTCGTTTAGTTCTCAGCATTAAGAGGTTAGTGTTAGGACTAATCAGCCTGGTGTCAGGATAATGCAGCTGTGTGATTCATGATGCTAAATGTCGGCAGGATGATGTTTGTGTATTACATTAATTAGATAATATCTACTTTTCTTTTCATAAGTTTCTGTACTAAATTTTGATATTATCGCTAAATATTGTACCTTAATTTCACTCTTGTACCATATACAAAATTTGATATATTGTCTTAAATCTGTTTTAATATAGAAACAAGATTGGTTCCCACTGTATAAACCTGATGTCTGAAATTAATTGTATCAAAAGATAAACACTATTCAAAGTGAAGTTTAACCACATAAATTGCTCTGCAGGTCTTAACTTGACTGAGCTTTAGTGCCCATAATTTCCAAGCAAGGAGAGGGAGTATTTGACTGGGCTTAGTGCTCATAAATTATAAGGAAGGAGAGGGAGTACTTGACTGAGCTTTAGTGCTCATAATTGTCAAGCAAAGAGAGTGAATACTTGACTGAGCTTTAGTGCTCATAATTGTCAAGCAAAGAGAGTGAATACTTGACTGAGCTTTAGTGCTCATAATTTACAAGCAAGGAGAGGGAGTACTTGACTGAGCTTTAGTGCTCATAATTTTCAAGCAAAGAGAGTGAGTACTTGACTGAGCTTTAGTGCTCATAATTTACAAGCAAGGAGATGGAGTACTTGAGTGTTCTTTAGTGCTCATAATTTAGAAGCAAGGAGAAGGAGATATTCAAGACCTCTCAAAATCAGAAATTCAAGATTTTGCTTTACTCATCAGTAAGGGAGTGACCATTTGTTTTTCTTTTCTTTTGTAGTATCAGCTTTTGGTTTTTCTATTACATCAAAGCTAAACCTTTTTCATAAGTAACTGAAGGATACTAGTGATGGCTTCCTGAACTCATTCCATTTACAACTCCAGTCATTTACTGTTTATTTGTTGTTCCAGTTGGTCACTAACCAGCATAGTATCTGTTGCATGAGGATACATGTTTTGCCGAGTTTGTCCAACCAGTATGATGCTATAATGGTTCAATATTCTGACAGTGTCACTTGATAACTTGTATAAAATTTAATTTTGTCAGGGCTTCACCATGTTTTATCAAAATGCATAAATTTTTTTAGTACATATCTTTATTACCTTTAACATGACCCAGGATATAACACAGTACCATGATGGACCCCATGACCATAATCACACCATTGTATAATAAGAATATGAGATGACAGATAAAAACAGAAACTATACAACTTTTGATGATTCATACCATGCTGCATTTGGTAAATGATGTTTTTTTCGTTATATCATAATTTGGTAGATACCACAGTTCTCACTATTACACAGTTGATAGGTTACCCTGACTATCCTGTTATAAAGAGGAACAGCTGTACCCGCCTAAAATATATTCTGATAAATTTCTAAACAGAAACTTTGCTTTTACAAAAAATCATGTGCTAATGAATGTGATTTTTTTTTATCTCCATTGATGCTTGCCAAGGGTTGCAGAGACACCTTGTTGCCATGTGTCACTGAGCCACTTTGTTGCAAATTGAAATGTGGAACAACATAGATAAGTCACTTTTAGCTTGTAAAGGTGGTTATCTAGCATGGAATTTTTTTTTAAAATAAACATTTCTTTTTTGTTGTACCAAAATTTGAAGCCATTACCTTTGAAAATATTTTAAGTGTTATTTACTGTTACAGATTCATTTTATTTAAAACTAAATTTTACAGCAGTAAAATAACCATGTTTATTAACACATATTTAATGACCATTGTTTCAGGACTGAGCATGACTTTACCACAGGCTTAAAAAATTCATTTGTAATTTAGAGGTTAACTTGTGTTTCAGGTGATGCAGATATTTTTTCCACATTCCCTACAGCTTCATCCAAAAGAGTTTCCAGGAGAGCATCCCAATGACTGTCCACGGAACATCAAAAAGGAGGAGTAAGTTCTGAGCTTTTTGTTATGGTAAAATAGCTGGTGGAGTAAGGTCTGGGTCCCACTTATCATAGAGTTACTAGGATAGTACTGTTTGGGTCCCATTTATTGTAAAGCTACTAGAGATGTAAGGTCTGGATTCCATTTATTGTAAAGCTACTAAGGTAGTACTGTTTGGGTCCCATTTATTGTAAAGCTACTAGAGATATAAGGTTTGGGTCCCATTTATAGTAAAGCTATAGAGATGTAAGGTCTGGGTCCCATTTATTGTAAAGCTACTAGAGATATAAGGTCTAGGTCCCATTTATTGTAAAGCTACTAAATATATAAGGTCTGGGTGCTATTTATTGCAAAGCTACTAGAGATGTAAGGTCTGGGTCCCATTTATAGTAAAGCTACTAGAGATGTAAGGTTTGGGTCTCAACTGACTAGCTACAATCGACCGCCGCTGAGGGCGGAAACGTGAAATGACTACAGTCAACCACACGACAGCAGTTTTTAGAAAAAAAACATAAACAATCCCAGAAAAATAGTTTTGCTACAACTTCAATGAAAACTTATTGCCTCTGAAGCATTGATATATACTAAGAAAATTTTTCTGAAATTGGTTGGTTGAAGTTTTACAGCGCTCCAGCACAAAGAGGCCATTTAGCACCATACAAAATGTTATATCCTTCATTGTATACAAATGGTAAAAAGGTTTTGAATTGGCCAGCGATACGAAACCAAATTGCTAATGGTAAAATGATAAAAATGGTAACGGTGATAAAAAAAATAAAGTTTCCCGATCAACAGGGATTGCAAATAATGTATGACAAAGAAAACATATGAAATGTAATTATAGTGACCATACATATATAACACATAAAAATGTTTAAGATGATAGCATAAAAGTTATAACTTATGATATATGTTTACTTCCTTAAGGAAGTCTATAACATAAGAAATACTAACTGTATCAAAGAGCTCCCTCATGTCTTGCACATTCTAATATTGATTACATGTAGATTGGAGGTCGAAACACTCCAGCATCAAGTGCTTATCTGTGAATAGTTCATTGCAAGATATGCATTCTGGTGGGTCTTCTCCTTTTAGTATGTAGGAGTGGGTTAAATGAGTATGGCCGATTCAAATTCTAGCAATGACTACCTCCTCCCTACGGTCTGCTCTGTAGGAAGGAGTCCATTCTTCTAGGATTGGCTTGATGGTATGAAGTTTATTATTCACGGCATCATTCCATGATGCCTGCCATTTCTGATGTAAACAGTCTTTGATACAACGTTTAAAATCAGTATATGGTGTTTTAAAATCAGATGGTTCTAATGATAGAGACATTTTAGCAGTGCTGTCTGCTTTATCATTGCCTTTAATTCCTACATGGCTGGGTAACCAACAGTATACTATATTGTGGGAGGTACTCAGCTCAGTATGCTTAAGGAGAATATTTTCTAATAATGGATTATCTAGTTTTCTGTTATGTAGTGACTGAAGTACTGATAGTAAGTCGGAGAATATTATGCTATTTGAAATACTCTTGCTTGCAATGTATTGCAAAGCAAGGTCTATTGCTCTAATTTCGGCTGAAAAATTGACGTACCATTTGGCAAGCGAACTTTGGTTGTGTGTTTTCCACTTACGAAAACTACAGCAGCCTTTTCCTCATCTTTTGATCCATTGGTATATATTTTTGTATAATTTTTAAATTGTGAGAGGAGTTCATGGTAAGAGTTGTGGAAAATGGAAGGATTTGTCTCCGATTTTTTTCCATCATGTAACGTGAAAATTACCCTTGGTTGCTGAAGTAGCCATGGGGGTGTTTCGGAGATGTTTGCTTTCAGAATTTTTGAAAGATCAATTTGGGTACTTTCGATAAATTGTGATATTTTAATGCTAAATGTAGGTATCAATGTTCTACAACTCATTTGATGTTGCCGCAAATGGGTATTTGTTTTGTCCATCAAAGGGAGCCTTTAACGGCGTCTTCAGTAACATGTGCACCTTTATCAAAGCAAGCTGGCGACTTTTGATCAAAGAAGTCAGCAACAAACTAAAACTAAAATAAAAGCATTGCTTCAGTTTTCATTGTGATTAGAACATATTTATTTTGCTGCAAAAGTTTCCTTCTTGCAACAAAAATGTGCGTACGGAGGACTCCCAAGTCGGCAATTTGATGCATCCCAAATCAAAAGTTTTCATCCAAATACACGTAATTAAGCGTTTCTGAGATCACTGTTATCATGAAACTTAAAATAGAGATTCATCCCATAGTCCAATTGGTCCAAGATGAAAGTGGTGTCACATCCACAATGTCACCACATGGGCCATCTTGAAAATCTTGTTATTGCTACTCATCCTGATTGGATGGTCATAGGGTTTTCAAAAAAATATTTTGTGTGATTTATAATTGGTCCTTGATGAAAATGGTGCTATCTAAGGTACAGTATGGTCACCATGGTAGTCATCTTTAACATCTTGTTACTCTTCCTGAATGGATGGTCATATCAACATTGGGTTTTCACTAAAAGACTTCTTACATTTTTTTAATGGGTTCTAAATCAAAACAGTGCCAATCTGGTATCCAATATATCTGCTACTGTAGCCATCTTAAAATTTTTTATAACTGCACCTCCTAAATAGTCATGTCAGTATGGCTCTTCACTGAAAGAATTCTTACAATATTTAGTTTAGTTAGTCCTTAATAAAATAATGCCGATCACAAGTCCAATATGGCCATAATGGCAACCATCTTATCTTGTCACAACTCCTCCTGAACAGAATGTTTTTTTGACGTAGGATTTTCACCAAAAGGCTTATTAAGATGTCCAGTTGATCTTAAATGAATTTGGTGCTGATCTGACATCCAATATGGCTGCCACAGCAGCCATCCTGTAAATCTTATTAGTGCTACTCCTCCTCCTAAATGGAAATTCACATCTTGAACTGTTACCTTTTCTGCTCTCTAAATGGGTGGTTTTCAGTAATATTCTTCATATGAGACCCAGTTTGTTGTTCATGAAAATTGTGTCAGTCATTATTCCAATATGGCAGCCTGTCTTAAAAATCTCGTCACTACTCTCCTGAATGAATTATTATTATGACATGGGGATTTCACCAAAAAGACATATGATCATGTCTAATTTGTCCTGAATGAAAATGGTGCAAAGCTGACATCCAATATGCATACCACAGCAACTAATCAGAAATCTTGTTATTGCTGTAGAATCTTAGAGATGATTGCAGCACTTGACAGTTAGGAAGACATGGTCTTATCTTGAGTTAATGGAAATTTGTTGTTGTTGTAGGATTTAATGCCATTTTTCAGCACAAGATAGGCTATACATGGCAGCCAGTATTAAAGGTGGAGAAAGAACCCTGGAAAACCCGGGAAGAACCACCGACCCACGAGAAGCTACTGGCAGTTTTCTCATTTACCCACGTGTTAGCTCACGCAGAGTGGAGATGGCAGTGATCCATAATGGTCAGTACTTTAGATCACTAGGCTACTCTGTTCCCCTATGTAAATTTGTTCTCCCAATGGAGCATGTCCCACTGAGGGTTTCTTGTTTAATTTTCTTATAGTTCCTGAACCCTGTAATAAATTCACATCATATTTGGAATGAATCATTATGCAGCTAAGATAATTATTTAAAATTAATCGCACCCCTATTTGTGTTCATTGTTGGGATAAGTTAACATTTGAGGAATGTAGTTTGGCAGTGACAATTAGAAGTACAAATAAATAGTCCCAGTTCAGATAGATTTATCACTGAATTTTACAAATTCTTTGAGAAAGATGTTGGGGATATTGTCTTTGGGTACTTAAACACAGGATACAGCATGACATAATTTTTAGTCTCAGATAATCATAACTTGCATTACAAGAAAAGGAAAGAGATTTATATGGAGGATAGGAGACCAGTCTCACTGTCTATTGTAGATTCAGTGATTGTTTCAGCATTAATTGTTAACAGCGTGAAGAAAGTCCTCCCTATTATGAGCAACAGTCCAAAATTTTTATGAAATGGAGATTTATTAGTAAAAATATAAGGATTTTGTATGATCTTATTGACTGACTCTTTTTGCATGGGAGTTTTTTTGGGGGAAAATGCTCTTAAATATTTTAACTTTGGAGAAAAAGTTGTGTCATTAATAATGGGTATTTATCTGTTTTTATTTGGAGGTTATTAGTTTCCATTGAGTCCTATACATCCTGTGTTTTTAAATTTTGAATTGCACTTGACCTAAAAATGAATACAATATTACATGCATTTTATATGCCTGCCTTGTTTTCCTCCATCTGTTTATCTGTTCCTAAATTTGTTTCTGCACATTGTCTCAAGTTGGCCACCATATACAGTTACCACAAATTTGCTGATGACATACACTTTTGGTAAGGAAGATTCCAATCTATTTTGGAATCAAACCTCAAATGTCAAAGTTTCTCAGATTCAAAGAAGAAAAAAATGGTTTTTGAACTTTTATATTTGCTCCATTTCTCCAAGGTCTATTACCACAAGGTTTGGATGGTTGTACATGGTGAGTAAGGAAGAAACCTATCAGTTTTTAGGTCAAAAAGCCAAAGGTCACTGGAACATGTAGGTATATATGTATTTGTATGTAATGGTACATCAGCACAAAAGTGGCTGTATGGTTTTTACCAATATCTAAAGTTCTCCACCATGTATAGTCAAACTTTATGTGTTGAATGCAATTGGAACAAAGAAGAATCCAATTAATTTCATTGTCAGAAGGTAAAAAAAAACCCAGGGTCTTTTGACTTAAAGAATAAAAATGATATCCACACAATAACATTAGTTCTAAATTACATACTCAGACCAGCATTTATTGGTGGCTTGCACTTGGAAGAAGGCTATTAATGTATGGGTCAAAAGATCAAAGGTTAAGGTCACTGCAACTGAAACTAATAAACTTATACTAGTTTCTACATAATAACATTAATTCTTTATCACTTGCTGGGACTAAAGGTTTTGCATGTTTTGCACTTGGGATTAGTAGAAAGCTTATCAATTTCATGGTCAAATTGTCAAAAGTCAAGATCATAGAAAGAGTATAGTATCTGCACAAAGAATTAAGTTAAGATTTAAGTGATCTACACAGAGGTCAATGAAATGTGGCACAGGTGTGTAATGTGCCATCCACAGTAATCTTATCAATAGTAGAAAGGAGTTCACATTTAGGCAGTATGCTGTAGATAGTTTTCTATTCATAGTTGGTTTCCATTGTCCTTCAAGAAAACCAAACTATTTATTTTAATAACTTTGCCTTTGTATCAGATTTGTAAAGTGTTGCATTTTTTAATTAAAAATTATTTGGATAGGAAACAAAAAATGTGAAATAAAAATATTATGTCCAGAAATCGACATTGGTCAATATCCAATTTTAGGTAACTGTGGGTAGAGTATAACAATCAACATTTCTCCGGTTGTAGATATGGTATTAGTGATGTCCCTTTGCTTCAAGTCATTTGGGGTAGAAATATATGCTTATTAAGGTGTTCATTCAGTTCTATCATAATTTTAAGCACAAAAAATGCAAGAATATTTTCTCAATTTGCAGTAGTCATAAACTTATATATAGCTTTCCTAAATATCTTATTTTTGCATACAATTGTTCAAAGTCCTTCTAAATGGAGATGGATTTACTCCAATTTATTTCTGACCTTAGGAGCCCTTCAGTGCTTAAAAAGTAGACTTGTTTGCAATTGCAGGCGAAATGTCAATTTATCTGTTCTCATTTAATTTAAAGGATATGCTAGAACTTAAGTATTCAAAGATGGAGGAAGTAAAGAAATAGCTTGGCAGTTTAGTAGAAGAAATGTATGCATTACTGAAAACATCACTTTGAGAACATCCTTGATTTTGTCAGAATTCTTTTTCAGTTTTGCAGAATCCAACATCCCATATAGACAATGAATTGAATAGATCATTTTTCCAGTTTATTTTAAGTGGTAACTGAGAATTTACACAGACACATACTTCATCTTTTAAGGAAGGGAAATTAAATGTTTCACAAATTTGTCTGTGTTGCATAATCATATACAGATATAGCAAATAATGATAGTATATGACAAGAATTAGTTTTAGAACAAATGTTTTGGAAATTTGGAGGCACAGTTTTTTTAAAGTTAAGGAATTATTGAAAGAGAGCTGTAAACACTACAAGTTGTTTTTCTTTATGCTTCACCACTATACAAAATAATAATAAATAAATAATAAAACATGTATCTACTGCTCAGGAATACTGATGTAATTGAATTGGTTCTAAGTTTAAATGGTGCCAGTCTAAAAAGCTCCAGTAAGGCCACCAAGGCAGCCATTTTGAAGTCCTTGTCGCGAATCCTCCTGAATGCAATTCACAGTGGGGTTCACAGATTGACGACTTAAAAGGTCTTTTTTGTCCCAAATGAAAATGGGGTCTGGTGTGGTAGTGTTTATGATTTTTAACGTAGCTTTAACAATTTTTCAGTCATATCTCTACGATGTCTGCAATGTGGCAGTTTATAGTGATGTCTTGCACTGGAGCATCATGCTGCAGACATGTAGCATGATGTCCCACCCAGTCACATTTTCCTGACACCAGGCCGACCAGTCCTAACACTAACCTCTTAATGCTTAGTGTCAAGCAAGGCAGCTGTTAGTACCATTTTTGTAAGTCTCTGGGGATCGAACCCATGACCTCCCGCATTTGAGGCGGATGGTCCAACCATTAGGCCACCGGAGTGGTGAAAATGGTGCAAGTCATACATCAGATATGACTGCAACAGTGACTAATCAGAAAATCTTGTTATTGCTAAGAAATATCACACATGGTTTCAGGACTTGACAATTAAAAATATGAAATAGTCCTATCTTGAATTTCTGGATATTTTTATTTTACCATTAGTGTTGGCTCTTTTGAGGCAAGCATGTAACACTTTCATGTGGTTTTTTTTTTTAATTTTTCAAAAGGAAACAGTATCATTTTGAAGAAAACAGGCATTTTTTTAGTACTCTCTTGAAGCAAAATCCTACAAAAATGACACAGACTTTACAAACATTACGCATACAATTAATATGATGTCAAGCAAAAGTAAATTTGTTGGTAAGAAGAGTTTCAAGTCTTCCACAGCTCTACTGATTATTGTGTGCATTTCTGTTTACTTCTCATGTACAAATGTCAATATCCCTCAAGGCCAATATTAAGCAGATATTAAAGATATTTGTTGCTACTCAGCTGAAAGGTGTGGGTTTCAATCAGTTGCCATATCCATCTGGATAAGTATTCGAGAAAGCCATGTTATTTCCCAGATATAATCAACTCTGATGTGAACAGCATGCACACACATATACACGGGTACATATTATTATTTTAGATCAAGATATGTGCTATTTTTGCATTCCAATAACTTAAAATAAAAGACAGAATAGCAATAGCACATTATGTGCCAACATATATGAGTCTGTATGCATTATCTTCACTGGGAAAATAGGTACTGTAATAATCTAACACAATATCAGCCAGCCATCAACAAATATGAATCAGGGATCTGACTTCCATGATAGAACCAGTTGTGTCTGTGTGTATTCATGCTAGTGTGCATCCATTGCATGTACATGTGTGTGTATGCAGGCATATATGTGTGTGCAGGCATATGTGTGTGTATGCAGGCATGTGTGTGAGAGTGAGGTGTGTGTATTAAGTATGTAAATGTGTGTGTGTGTGTGTGTGTGTGTGTGTGCGTTAGAGAGAGAGAGAGAAAGAGAGAGATGATGATAAAAATAATATAAGATAATTCCTGCACACAAATTATAAGTCGTGCTATAGGGGAATGTGATATTTTGACAACTTATGTTCACTTAGAAACATTTTGTTAAGATTTTCTTTATATATAAAGTTTTCTCCTTTGCTTATATTTCTTAAATGCCTTGATGGATTTTCTTTATACCATGGATGAAGCATTATAAGCTAAGATGCTTGGTCAATGTGGGTGTAACAGGGTTGCATGAACAATTTTGTAACACAGAATTATGCACTAATTCTGAACATTCAGTGATATATCTACCATGGTATACCGCAATTATTATAGGGACCAAAAATTTAATTTACTGGGGCAGTCAACTGTGAATTTTAAAAATGTCTAGCTTTCACATAGGTGAGAAAACATATAGCTTTGATTTATAGGCAAATAATACCATGTTATATTCATTATATTATTTGAAGAAAGAAAAAAGAATTGTTTTGAGATAAAAGAGTATACAGTATCTCAACTTGAAAGAAAAATCACAGCTCTGCCCTTCCCCTAAATGGTCAAAAATCACAGCTCTGCCCTTCCCCTAAATGGTCAAAACTTACAGTAGACAAATTTTGTCAGGTGTAAGTTAATTGCTGTATACATTGCCTTCCATAAATTATAACTAAAGTTGGATGATTATGTTTACATTAAGAGCCTGTAAAATGTTGACATTAGACAGCTTTTGATAAATAAAGTAATTATTGACCCTGAAGCATATAATTTACTAGTTACATTATAATTGTAATGGAAAGAGAAACTTTATGTACATACATTCTATTTAGTTTAAATCCCTTTAATGAGCTTTAAGTATGCTGGCTGTTTTTTACTGCAAGTGAAATGACATCCAACCAATGAAGATTATGTTTTATGTGAATATGTATGTGTATGTGCATGCAGAAACGGCCCTAGAATGTGCAGGGCCCATATCAGTAAGCGATGAGTAAGGCCACAAGAAAAAAAATTTGCATTGTGGAGTAGATTCCTGTCATCAGCATGGGTCCCTGAAAGCGCAGGGCCCAAGGCTGTTGCTTTGTTGATCTTGCCCAATGGCAGAGCCTGAATGCATTACACTTAATAATAATAATAATGTTAACATTGTGCACTGAAAGAAGCATGCAGCAGCAAACCATGCAACTCAGACTTCCCTGTATGTCTGCTCCAACTGCAATAGATTGTCACAGCCATAACATATAATGCCATAAATCCCCAGAGATAGACAACACTCCAAGGGAACTACTCATTGGTCTTCCGAGACTGAGCTGTCAATGAAGATGATGATGATGCACTGTCTAATCTTTAGAACCTCTAAACACTTTACAATATTAGATAACACATAAAAACATATACAATGACAAGATAAACACAAAAACCATCAAAGTACCAAAAAAAGCAAACAGACAGTAATTAAGTAAAGATTAAGTCTTCAGATAGGTGAGTTTTAAGAGCACTCTTGAATGAGATTACAGCGTCTTTGTGTATAAGATCAATGGGCAGTTCTTTCTATAATGGTGAGTGAAACAAAGAAAATATATCAAGCAGTATATAAAATTATATAACATGTTAAGTATAGAAAGCTAGAATATAAATGAATTCACATTTCTGCATATTTGAAAATCACCATTCCAGTGAGTGGCCTAAGTGTAAGATGCTCACCTTTGCAATTTATTGGTATCTTGGTATCTAATGTACCATGTGTATGTGAGTAACCCTTTCAGCAGCTTAGCATTGGTCATTGGTTTTTCATAATGGTCTTCCCAGGTTCTTCTTCCCCTAAATGTTCTGGCTTCCATGTATGTTATTGTTGTAGGGTTTAATGTCATTTTTCAGCACAAGATAGGCTATACATGGCAACCAGTATAGCTGGTGGAGGAAGAACCCTGGCAAACCCTGAGAATCATTTAATCATGAGAAGCTACTGGCAAGCTTTCTCACATACCCATGTTAGCCAAGCCTGAGACTTGAACCCACATGGACAGTGGTGATATGGAATGGTGAGGGCTGTAGACCACTCTGCCACTTGAAGCCCTGGCTTCCATGTATAACATATTATGTGCTAAAGAATGGCATGAAACCCACAAAACCAGATCAATCTACCACTCCAATGGAACATGCTAGTTCATTAGGTCCTGATTCTTTCCTTCATTGTTCTCACTTACTGGAAGATTTGATTTCTCTAACATGAAGCTCATGTGTAGATCTCATCATCACATTATTGTGAGAAAAGGCTCTGCTTGACTTATGGAGAATGTTCATTGTGATCTGTATAAAGATTTACAAACATGAATTCATGTAAATATCTGTCAACACCTTTTCCAAATTAAGCTGTCTACAAAGGATGCTGGTAAAGTATGAATCATTTCAATAAGATTAGAAGGATCTGTACTGTTGATTTCAGTGTACTGAGTCCAAGGTTGTAATTAAAACTACATTTTAATGTACATTCTATTTAAAATAGCCAGCACCTTTTTACAGACTGGAATTGGAGCGAAGATCTCATAAAAGTAACACAAAAAATGCAGAAAACAGAATTTTTATAACATGTTTCAAATTATAAGTAGTCCTGACTTGGTATGTAAATATTTCATGGGGATTACTACAGCCTTCAGTTAGTACTAATTCAGTGTGACCAATATTTTATGGTTTATTGATTTCTTACCTTTGTATTAAGTTCATTTTCTCACATTTAGAGTGTTTGACTAGATGATTGTGATCAATATTTCCCAGTAGGGATTGATTATTAAGCATGGTGTTTAACTTAGTTTTTCAGACACTAATGTCCTCAGAGTGATGAAACTTGGTATGTAGATGCATCAGAGAGTGTGATATCCACAAGTAAAGTTATCATGATCTATATATCACACCTTTTATGCTGAGATCAGTTTCTCAGTAACTGTTGCCTTGCAGTCATGCAACTTTGTAGATCCTTGATAAAAAGTACTTCACTTTTCACTAAAATCAGTTTCTGTGACCTGTAGAAAAAGCAAGATTATTGGGTGGATTTAAGAAAATGTTCTGTTTTGGGCAAGTATGCCATTTTCTGATTTGTCCTGTCTCTTTTATGTGTGCGTGTAAATTTGCCACGGAATTTAGTTTTTTGATGAGTAAGAAATGTACACTTAATAATTTGTCATTTTTAGAATTTGAATACAAATCCTGAAAACGTGCATCAGTTTAAGATAGAATGTCCAAATTCATGAAAAATCTTTTTTTTTTCTAGGGCAGTGCTGATGAAATGTAACAATGCCAATAGTCCTGACAAGTATGGTCATTACCGTGAGGCAAGGTATTGCCAGACCAAGCACCACTGGTTTTGGAAGGTACATAATTGCTAATGAACATGAACGAATGTCACAACATGGATAAATTACATAAGAAACTTGTTTTATCAGGAAACCTGTTATTGGAGTTAGCAGAATATAAGAAAATATACAGTTAATACCTGCCATTTTATTGCCTGATAGTATCAGCATTTACAAGTGTTCGGATTTTGTGTTGCAAATGATATTGAAGGTTATATCACTTTATGTCTACAAAGAGGCCAGACATAGTAACCTGCAGAAATCTTATTTCATAGGGACTGAACCAGATAAGGTTTGGACGGTCAGTGGAATGCCTCCTTTCTGTTTAAAATAGTATATTTGTTAGTGAAAAGAACAGAAAATGGCTATTTTAATCTAAAAAGCCACTCCAATTTTTACAATCAGGCTTTTTTAAAAATCTGTCGGATTTCATATACAAGTGCATGTCCATCCATATATATACACACACACATTCTTGGCTTTCTGAGTTAGTAGTTAAACCCAGTATGTTA
This sequence comes from Potamilus streckersoni, assembly GCA_016746295.1. Lineage (NCBI taxonomy): Eukaryota > Metazoa > Mollusca > Bivalvia > Unionida > Unionidae > Potamilus > Potamilus streckersoni. The sequence goes on from JAEAOA010000432.1 coordinate 420,325, forward strand.
AGACATTGGTGACTGTTGATAATCACCTTTTTCCCCTTCTAACAGTTATACCACACGTTTGAAAAAGTCCAGGTGATGAAAAACTACCAGGGACTAGTCCTACTGCTGGAAGAGGACTATTATGTCACCCCTGATGTCATTTCCGTCCTACAGATGATGCACAACCTAATGAAGAAGTAAGACTGATTGTAACTTGTTGTTTCAAAGTTGAAAATTAATATGTGATTTTGTCATGCCTGTAGCAGATAAATAGCAAGACGCCAGTATCATTTTTTGGACATTGACTGCATTGTTGTCATCAACATAATGGTGTAGTGAATGCAGTTGATGTAGAAAATGGGTGTTTTTTGTCTGACTTTGAGGCTGGAAGATACCTTTAGGCAAAGATGGTGGTATGACCCAGGATTTAAATAATCTAGAAATCTCTTTTAGGCAATTATTGATGACAAATTATGGTTGTGGTATATTATATAGCTTTAAAATAAATTCAAATTGTATGCAGTTATGGTATGACTATGGATTGTACTCACTGGGTTGGACTGCAGAGTAGCGGATGGGAGGTGATGAAAAATACATTATAAAAAGTAGAGGAATTTATGATGACAAGCTTCAAACTTTTTTTAATTACAATTTATAGTGACCATACTGTAATGCTATATGCATCATGCATGAGTGTCATTGTTCAAATATTTATGGTTATATCTTCATGAGTAAATATAATTTCTAATGATGCATATTAAAGGTACAGTTTCATTCCACTATTTCGTTTTGAAAAATTCTAATTTATATCTGCAGTGGGTGCTAATTCATGTGCAAATTTTACCATTGAAATTTGATTTAAGGTGAACTTTGTTTTATTATGATAGTAATGTGCTGTTGTTTTCTTTCTATTGATTGGGTCATAATCTATTAATAGCTATGACATGCATCCATTCTCTGTTACCAAAAATAGTTTTAATTTTTACTAATAATAATAACAAGCTATGATCTTGCTACCATTACTAACAAAACATAGGTCTACTGTATTTTCCAGTCAGTTTTATGTAAAGGGAAGCAATTCAAATTTAAATGATTAGACTCTACAGTAGTTGTTTGCCCTTGTATTTTGCTCTTAAATATTATCTTTCTTCATGTAACTAATATTGATGGCATATAGAATGTCATAAGTCAGGGAACAAAATGTGTATTTCATGATGACATATCTTCCTCATGAAATCATATTTCCCAATCTTGTTTGATTTGGTATAATGAACAATTTACTATCCTTGTTTTTTGGGGACTTATGAAGATTTGTCGAGGGAACTTAACATCATCTTCTAACAAGGGCAATAAACATATAACATCAGTGCAGAATTCCTTTAAAAAGAAAGCACTACAGCAATTCTACAAAAAATGTTTGAGATGTTAATGTAAATTCTCTAGTGACAAGTAAAATGTAAAAAAGAGCAAAATTTGAATAATATTATAAAGGTTATTTTGAGCAGTCTGTTTACAATAGTACAGTTATCTCCTCTTATAAGCCCATCCAGCTGGAAAGTGGCCTTATATGAGGGATGCTTTTCTAGACAGTGATAGCACAGACCAATGGATTACTTGTCCAGACCTATTTTTGGTTCAGCATGAAAATGAAAGCAATTGGAGCAAAACTGAGTGAGATATGATTGAGTTAATAATAAATATTAAATTAATAATAGTTACATTTAAACACAAAGTTAGTAAAAGTAGAATGCCGAATGTTCATAGATCTTTCAGGAAAAATGTTTTTGTGTTGAGCTTAAAAAACCTAAAGACAAATAAGCCTAACATTTTATTTTAGCCTAAAACCCCCCAAAAATAGTTTACAATTTTGATTTTAAAATTTTTTTAAAAAATTAAAATGAAACCTTAAAAGTCTTCAACTTGAATCAGCAGTAAAAAGGTAAATTAAAGTTTTTATATGAAAAGTTTGCACTGCACCTTAAAAAAATGTGCGCCACACCAGAAATCAAGTGCAGCTGTTGTACATCTGGGTTATCAATAACTTGCACATCCAGTTTATTTTGGCTTTTAGTAAAGGTGAGACCGCTCTGGTGGCCTAGTGGTTAGAGCGTCTGCCTCGGATGTGGGAGGTTATGGTTTCGATCCCCAGCTGAGTTGTACCCATGACTTACAAAAATGGTACTAACAGCTGCCTCGCTTGGTGCTCAGCATTAAGAGGTTAGTGTTAGGACTGGTCAGCCTGTTGTCAGGATAATGTGATGGGGGGGGCATCATGTCACATGTCTGCATCATAATGCCCCTGTGCTAGACATCACTATAAACTGTCATTCTGCAGACATGGTAGCAATATGACTATAAATTTATTAAGGCTACATTAAGAATTTAAAACACACACACATACAGTAAAGGTGAGCAAGACATGTTTGCAAATGAGTTGGCTGTCCAAACCACAGTACACTTCTTTGTTGGAAAAAGATGCTGTGTATTCTGGTAGATGTAAATTGTGTATAAAAAAAATCATTATTATGAGATTGGGTTAAAGTGGTTTACAAAAGACATGCAAAAGGAATAAAACATCAAGTGAACAAGAAGAGCATATCCTCCACATTGGACTTGAAGAAAGTCTTGACTGTGAGTATAAATATACATTATTCATCTGTCTATCTTCCTCTCTGTCAGAATTTTGGCATAAAAAATTTTGCAGAAATTACATTGAATTTGAAGCTGGTATGACTGTTTACCTGAACAAAGAAAAATGTTATGAACAAAAATAAAAACTAAAACTAGTGAAAGGGTTTAATTGTCCAAAATACTCACTATTTTAGTATTTTCTAGGATAAACATCTTTTGCATAATTTTGCTTTATCATCATTATTATCTAAAACTTTAGTATTTATAAGGGTATCAAAAGGGAAACAACTGTCATAACTGTAACAATAAGCTTACCTTCCCTAATTTCAAATTTACAATTTATATGTAACTATTAAGGTGTTTACCTATTATTACTTTTATGGTGGGCTCCATTAAAATCTATAATGATAAAAGTAACTCAGGTTAAAAATGTCAATAGAATTTGTGTTGAAACTCTTCCAACAAGCTGTACATTACAGAACATTGAATATGTAGAAAGTACAAGCAGTAGAAATATTATGGCATGAAAAAGGTAGAATTACAATAAAATAATATTTAACATTTTCGTAATGATATATAAATGTAAAACTTTGGGGTTGCTTTTCTTTTTTTAGCCTCAGCTGCCTGATTCAGAAAAAGTACTGTTATCACAAAATGCAAGATTGTGTAGCAAAAAAGACACATTAAAAGCAGAAATTATTTGGACATAGCATACTATAGATAAACACTGCAGCTTTTCATCAGATTCCAGAATAATGAATGTATTCTAGTACATGTTTCCTGATAGTGCAGTTGCCAGAAAGTTCCGTCTTTCAGACAGGAAAAAATATTTGGCTTCATTTGGATTGGCTCCATATTTTCCATTCTTTTGGAGGATCTGATAAGATGTGAAGAGTTTGTTTTGCTCTTTGATGAGAGCATGAATGATGTCCTTGAAACTAAAATGGATTTCTATGATCATCTTTGGGATCAGGGTACAGTGAAGAACATCAAACTTCCTTGGTCATTGTACTGTTTCAGATATGGTCTCTGCATTAGAATCTGTGACAGCAAACCTGTATTTGAACAATTTGATTCAGTTATCTATGGATGGGCCAAAGTTTATTTGGACTTTTTATAAGAAGATTGATTCTACTCTGGCCACTAAACATGATGTCACATTATTAAATGCAGAAAGTTGTTCCCTTCCCAAGGTCCATGGTGCATGCAAGGCACCAATGGATGCTGTTAATTAGAAATTAGACAAAATTCTGAAATCCCTTTTCCAGCTTTTTCATGACATGCCAACAAGAAGAGAAGATTTTGTAAATGTTACTGTTAATTCCATCTTTCCTCCTCAGTTCTCCAAACATAGGTGATTAGAGAACACAACCGTTGCTCAGAGGGCTTTAAATCTGATGGAATTGTTAAGAAAATACGTTGGTGAGGTAATGAAATCAAGTGTTTCTGACCTGAAGACCAAGTACTTAAAGATTGTGAAAGAAGCCTTTTTGAAGGATGAATTTTGACACAAAAGTTGGCATTCTTTATTTCATTTTCCAAACATGTTGAGCCCTACATTAGAGAATACCAAACTGATGCACCGATGTTACAATGTGCTCATCATGATCTAAATGCTATTGCTATAGGCCTTCTAAAGAGGTTTGTTTTAATGACAAATTTCTCACAAAATCTCCTTTTCACTATTGTTTAGTGAAAGACATGGCATGCCTTAACCTTGCTGTCATTTTACAAACTAAACCACATGCAGCGGCTAAATTGAAACAAATCATGCACTCATTAGTCAGCAGGAGAAAGTACAATGTTAGTTGCTGTGCTGCTATTCTTAATGAGTTTGCAGCATTTGTTGACCTTGCCATTTGCAATGGATCACTTGGATATTTTTCAAGAAAGAAATAAATGTATTGACAATTTTCTCTATGACAGACTTGCTCATCAGTGGCAATATTCCAACCTTTGGCAAGTTGTGAAGACCTTACTTCTCTTGTCACATGGGCAAGCCACTGTTAAGAGGGGGTTCTCAGTAAATAAAGAAGTTGAAGAGGTAAATATGACAGAAAGAACTTTGATTGCCGAAAGGGTCATTATTGATGCCGTTAGAGCTGCTAGTTGAATCAATAAAGTTAAATTCACCACAAGGCCGCTTATCAGGGCCAGTAGTGGACAAACAGATCCATGATAAACTAGAAGCATTGAAATATGACTGAATTTTGCATGACACTTTGTGCAATGTATATTTTTGTCTACATTTGTTTACTAGGATAATGAATTGCTTTGCTCTGTCTATGTAAATAAAGGATTTAACCTTTCATTAAGTTCATTTAGATCTTAACAGTGCTCAGTATGTGGAAGTTATATGATTAAAAATAATGTAAAATTGGTGAGTATGCTATTATTTGTGTGCATGAAAGTCGGAACACCTTGCAATTTTTTAAACCTAAAAAAATTCACAAAGACTATAAAAAAATCTTAAAAGCCATAAAAGTTTTAGATCAGAAATTACTACTAACCCAACTTTAGCTTCAGACTAGAATCAGAATTATAAATAATTGGAAATTATTGGAAAAATAACTCCCAAAACACTTATATGAAAAAATAAATAGTAAAAAATAAACCAACATATGCTAAAAGGTTTAAATTTAAAAAAATTTACATGAAAATGTTTTGAGTCAGATGAGTATGTCTTAATAGATGAAAAATAATAATTTGTTCCTGTCCAAAGACTTACCAGTACCTTCAATGTATTACTTTATTTTACCTTATTTAAGTTATAATATCTGGAAAAAATTTTCATTTTTATCAGCAACACCTGAAAAAAAAAACACATGTCTGGTCAGACAAGCTTTATTACCTTCACTTCCCTTTAGATTCACTTGCCTCTAGCAATTTAGAAACTGTTAATGACAAGGTCTGTAAATTTCCAATGCACAACTTAAAAGAAAAATATGGTTGGATTAAAAAGCAGGAGCATTTTAAAAAGGCAATAAAAAATGGCTATTATATATACTCACATATAAGCTCTTTTGCTTGTAAACTGACCTTCCCATATGAAGAGGTAAAAGCATTAAAAAATGACTAATCCACACATAAGGCATCCCACAATTCCAAGATGACATCACATGATGCAAGCAGTTAAGTTTTAAATGCATTTATTTAGGAAAACCACATTACTAAAATGAAGTATTATCTTCAAGCTTTATGAAAATGAATGTACAAACATTTTGTCAACATTTTTTTATTTACATGAATGATGACATCAGCAAGAAATTTCTTGCTTTGTTGGCAGTTTTCCATTTAAAAATGATGATAGGAGGCACCATTGAATCATCAGCTAAACAGGCTGCTTCAACTGTGAAGTTATTTTTCCATGACTGGTCATATTTATTACAATAGTTTTCTCACCAGCAGTATTGACTATTTGGTTGCTCAGAAGTTCTTGGGCTATAGGCATCTCATCCATATTTCCAATTTGTGATAATTAAAAGGAATATTAATTTCTATGTTGGATGATAAACTTCTAAAACAATTGATTTTTTTCTTCATTTTTTTTAGTAGTTTATGTGAGATCTTCTCTTTCAAAGACAGAAACCATGCTGGTTTATAAAACGTGAATACCATCTTGTTCAAGCAACAGTGTTTGGTAACTGCTGACTTGTATTTGTTTTCTTTTTCCATTTGCATAGCACACAGACAAATTGTAGTTCTTGTTACAATGTGTCCATTTTGTTACAAACAAAATCACCAACTTTCTCCAATTCAATGAATAAAGCAGTCCAATGTGCCTCCATTGTTCTTGACATCTCTTCTAATGGCACTTTGCATTTCAATACTTCTGTACACAAAATTTGCATGCTGTAGCATGTTAATTGATTTGGCATTTTAAAAAACTTTACATTTGAACACATTCTTTTTTTTCCACCACTGTTTATTTTAACTATTGCTTTAAAATTTTTTAGAATAAACTTATTTTTGTTACTAGTAGTGTCCTATTTATACTTTAATATTGTGAAATTTGTCCATGGGTGGTTGGTTAATTGGATAATTATTTATCATTGTTTCTGTTCTTTACTAAAGGTAGTTTGATTCAATTTTTAAAAAAGACTTTGGTTGTCCTTGTGGACATTGTTACACACAAAACTACTTCAACCATGACTCCTGCTCTTTCCCATCAAACAGTATGTATATCAATCACTATGGATTAGTATATTCATTGACATACTGCAACAAAACAAACCCCTTATCCCTGAGGTATTATGTACCACAGATTAGTCATACTGCTAGTTATTCTTTTATAGCTAAGAATCTTCTTGGCTTTATAATCAACTTAACAGTAAGTAGAAGATAAACAGTGATTGTGGGTGCTCATTTTTTGGTATATCAAGTGCATTTTTAACATTATCCAGATGGCTGCATTTTATTTATAAACATACCTGTTAGAGAAATTCCACAAATTATATCATTAACAACTAATAACTCTGACTTTTATATTGATAATTGCATTTTATTTACCCTTCACAGATGTGTGTATAACCTATGGAGCATCTCACTATTGTTGCTTTAAGACTAACTATCATACATGTATTCTGCTCTTGACACCAAAATGTTTCTTCAGAATTATAACTTTCAAATCTTTTTATTTAGTTTGTTTTCCTAACTTATTAACACCGAAATAGCATATGTTTGTAAGGTACCACAGATTTTAATGATCGCTGATTAGTCAAGGGTTAAACACTTGATGTAGAGACTACTAATATGGCGGTTCTTTTGGAAAATACACATACAGTTATGGCTCTATTACAAATTTGGTTGTTTTTCCTGGTTGATGGACATATATCAAATAGAAGTTGAGTATGGTAGTGCCTGATTGCCATTCATTATCCCACCTATCAGGTTAAAAAAATACTTGAATTCATGACAACACTTATGGTATAAGCTATGTGGCATCATTAGGTATGTAATCTTGTCTTCAGTGATCTACAAAAACAAGGTAGACTGGTTGTCAACAAAAATCTTTTTTTTTATTTTTTCTTAGTTTAGGTCTTGGCCCCTATTCTTCCAGGCTAATATTGTTTCCTAAATTATTTGTCTTATATGCAGGTATATACGGTAATTAAAACATGATATCATGATATATAGTGAAGGTAACTTAGACCCCAGTTATACAATAGCTATTTTATGGAGAAAAATGCTAGACACAGCAAAGCATGATTTCATGGCAACTGCAATGTCTTCTTTATTAGCAAAGCTTACAGATCCCAAACTATCACTATGAATCTAATGAAGCTTTCTAGCTTACTATACTTAATGCTTTGGGAGTGTTTTCTTCACCATTCCACTCCAAGTGGGCAAGAAGGCAGAATCATCCCATGATTTCTGCATTATATGGTAGAGCCCAGTGCTCATTTTTGCTATAGTAGGGGCAGGGGTAAGAGAGGACATCCCCTAATATGGCAAAAGTAGTTGTTTTAAACTAACATTGTCCCAGGGTATGCCCTTATTCCCTGAAGTACAGTATTGGCTGTTGTCGCCCCATGCCTTCTTGATCAGGACAGAAACTGTTTATATCCCAGCTTTAAAGGACATATGCACTTACTTGGTATTATATGAGGAATTAAATTTATGCAGTTGCACATGTTCCTGTGTCAGTCCTTACATCATGTGACCATGTAACTTGCAAACCAGTGAGATTCATACCCAAAAATCATATATAAACTTTCTTGGCATTTTAAAGGTCAGGTCAATAATTCAACCAGCATAGTTTTTCTAGTTTCTTGCTACGACTTGGATACTTGACACTGTGTCATATATTGTTCATAGCTCTGTCATAATAGCGTGCATGTGATATATATATTCACACACATACAGTATAAAAGGGAAAATTACTTATATAATCCAACAGAAAAGCATTAAAACAGGGATTAAAAATGTGAGACTTTGTGTTCTACAATTTGTGACTATTATTGGGTTGAAAATTCACTTGCTCAGCTCCACAAAATTTGTCAAAATTTCAGGCAGTGAATTTTCTAACCCATTGTCCAATTGGACATGTGATTCAGTACAGTCTCAAAGTTCCTTTAATGAAAAGGACGGTCTATGGAGACTTTTGCTCACTCTAGCTGAAAAGTGTTTTCTGTACAAAATTTCCACTCTGCCATGTACCACCACCCGCATTTCTGCATAGCATGAATTTAGTTCAAGGAAGAAGCTTGGGTTCAAAAGTTCATTGTTCACTGTGACTGACAGAAGGAAAATGGTTTTTTTCTGTGTGTCTAACAATTATAGTTTTGGATTACATGCTTTAAACAAATTTTGTGCAATTTTGCACTTTAGATATAGATGAAGCCTATTGATTTTCCAGTAAAAAGGTATGGGTTGAATCATTGTGACAAAGTAAAATGCATTTTGCATAATTAATTGGAGAGTAAATTCCTTGACCAAGCTTTATTGATGGTTTGCACTTAGCATCTTAAAGAATTCTAGAGGTTATGGTGGTCTGAATGTCAAAGGTCAAGGTCATTGTAAATAAAATAAAAATAATTGGGTCTTCTGCACAGTAAGTTTAGTTTAGGACTGCATACCTCCCCTCAGGATATCTGCTTTCTGTTATGCACAACAGAAAGTTTGTAATTTAAAACGGAATAAACCAGTACTCTTTCATAATTGGACCTGTATAGAGAACAAATTCTGATCTGCTTGCCCTTAAGTGAACTGTTACATTTTACAAAACTTTTGAAATTCCCAAATTTGTATGCATAAGTGAATTAACAAAATTTTATACTCAATTAATTACCCACTGTCATTATACCTGCTTAATATATTTATACATAGTATTCTTTTTTGCAGAGACTGTAAGGATTGCACATTGTTAGCTGCAGGGAATTATGACAAATCCCAGAATTATGGTCTAAACTCAGGGAAGGTATGTCAAATTTTAAATACTGTGTCTGAACTCTTAACAAATTTTGTAACAAGTGCCAATGGGTTAATAATTAAAAATAATTATTAATTATGCCAAATGATGATAGCATTTAGAATATTGGAGTATTTATGGTTTTATATAGCTAAGATTCCACACAGTCTAAAATAATATTGAAATATTTAGGTCGATGTGTAATTTATGCTATGTCTTATTTAATAGTTATCCCCAAGTATGGGTCATTACATAGAATAGTTTTGTCTACTGTTCCCTGTCACTAATTGCTCATAATCTTTATTTTGGACTTAGCTATAAAAATACAATTCTACAAAATCCATAGCATATAATGAGTAAACAAAATAACAAAGAAAATTAAATTTACATAACAAAAGTAGGACTCTCTTCATTCAAACAGTCTGGGAGAAACCCAATTATGTGTGTAGCTGGAATGTTCTGGAACTCGGGTAAGTGAAAGTTACCTAACTGGGTTCAGTGTGGGTCAAGTGGTGTTTTAGATATTCAAGGTTTGCATAAATTAATTTTGTCGTGTCCTATTATGTCACATAATATCATGTCCCATCCCATCATGTCCCATCATATCATAAAATGACATGTCCCATCCCATCACATAAATTGCCATGTCCTATCATATTACATAATGTCATATCCCATCATGTCACATAAATGTCATGTCCCATCCCATCCAATCATGTCCCATCATATCATAAAATGACATGTCCCATCCCATCACATAAATTGCCATGTCCTATCATATTACATAATGTCATATCCCATCACATCACATAAAATGTCATGTCCCATCACATCCCATAACTTTCTTTTCTGCTCATTAATATTTAGAAGCCTGTATGGATTCAGTCCAAAATTTGGTAAGAGGCTTGACAGTGAAATTTAGGTTTTTAGATTTTCATCATTTTTTTAATTAAAACAAAGTTATAGCAACATTTTCAATTGAGAATTTTAACTTCTCATCAAAATCATTTCCTCTCAGTAACATTTAAAGGATTTCATAGCTTCAACCATATTTGCTATGAGGCTTTATGTAAGGAAAATCTTTGGTAGGTTTGATTGCTAGCTCATCTGACCCTAAGGTAAATCCAGCTTATGGTATGGTCATAAATCTGTTATCCAACTGTTAGCATTTCCTTGTTACCACTCTTGAAGTTGTGTGTCTGATCCAATTTTGATGAAACTTAGAATATAGGTTGAAATCATTGAGATCTCAGATGAGTTTGAATATGAGTGAGATCCATTTATATTATTGCCATGATCGTAATATCTGATCAGTTTAGTTTGTTACCATTTTGAAAATTATGTTTCTGATTAGATTTTCATATGACTTGGAATATATGCTTACATCATTCTGGTACTCAGACAAGTTGAATAATGGCACAATATCCATGCATATTAATGGTTTGATCTCACATCCGATTTGTTTTCACTCAGTAGGAAATATTTTCTGATCTGATTTTTGATCAAACTTGAAGTAAAGGCTTTGATGATGAGGTTCTTGCAGTGGTTTAATAAATGAGAGACATACACCAATAAATGAGATCAGCTTTCATCTGGTTATATGGACTTGTTACCCTTCTTGAAACTTTATTTTCAGATCAGGTTTTGAGTAAACTTGATACATAGAGTTAAATCAAGATTTTGCTTGACTGAAATCCTTGCATAATAATGAGAAGATCTTTAATCAAATTGGGTAAGCTTGTCAACATTTCCTGAGATGCCCATTGTTCCATGAATGTCCCTAGTTGCCTATTTTTTATGAATCATGCAGCCATATACAAAAATCATCATTTTTCATTTTTACAAAAAAAACATTTGGTGGATGTTGAAGCCATATGAGGGTTTTTTTTATTATTCCTTTCAAGTTTTTTTTCTGGCAGTTTGTAACATATCATCAGTTTCTGGCATACAGCTAGAGAGGTTTTGGTTCTTTCCTGCCTTTATTGTGATTTGTGACATAAGACCAGTTTCAGGCATATAATATACCATTATAATCAGAACGTTTGTTTCATTCCTTCCCAGTCTTTTCCAGTAATTTGTATCATATGATCAGTTTTGTACTATTATTAAGAACACTTCATTTAGTTTGGTTATGTTTTCTTCATGATGTGTGGTGTTGTTTATTTGTTTAATTAGATTTCTACAGCAATTGTGTTTATTTGCAAACTGTAATTGGCAGTATTTCTACAAACCTTTCATGTGTGTCTTGACTTTCAAATGTCAGTGATTTTAACCCCCTCCTGATGGTCAGATGGAGTCAAATTAAATCTAATTAAATTCATCATTTGAAAGAATAAAGGATAAAAATGTGTCCTTCATGTTTTAAAGATAAAAAAGTCTGTCCAAAAGAGCTGAGAAAAGAACCATATGGTGTGTTAAATGAACTGGAATCGACCTTTGTCATGTCGAAACAAGTTTAGAAAAGGATCATTTGACAAAGCTATAAAGAGCCAGTAGCAGTTTGGAGGACAATTAAAGTCTACACAGAGCTGTGTACTATAAATAGTGTTATAAAACTGCACATTGACTTGTTTTGTAATGTTTTTGAATGATTTTATCATCCTTCTAGCTTAACATGGGTAGTTTTTATTTGCTGCAGTGTCACATATTTTTCAATAAAAAACACAAATTTTTACCATTTTTTTTCTTAATTTTCCTAATTAGCATTTCAGCAACTTTATTTCTGACCAGGTTTTTTTCAGACAGGGTAAACAGGGTTTTCAATATATTTAATAGCCTCATTTGTGAGCAAGATCTGCCTATATGACTGAGGTGATCTTGCATCGGATTGGCTGAGTGACCAATTTTTCTAAAGATAGAGTGCTATATTTTTAAGAGGTTTATTGAACTTCCTATCAGTAAGATTTGTCTGTATTTATAAGCTGATATCTGATTAGCTTGGTATTTTACAATGCTAGTATTATTTTATAGGATTTTAATCAGACTTCACATGAGGCTTTTATCATCAACATTATCTGTTGATTATGCTAGAGAAATTCATGCATATTGATTTGATCTAACTTTCAGTTCGCTAATATGATTTCAGCTATCTGACAGTTGTATTTATTTTTCATACTTTGATAAAACCTGTTAAATAGTCTTGTGTTATCAAGGTGTTGGCTGAGTGTCTTTATGAACATAAATTTCACACATTTATGAGGTCTTGTATCTGATGGGCTGAGCTTTTTACTGCTATATGACACCCAATTTCAGTCAAATTTCATCTTGGTAAATAAACTTCTCACCATTGTCTTAGACAGGTTACATAATAATTGAGATTACACATATTAATGAGATCTTGCTTCTGATTGGTCCAGCTTGTATACTGATCTTGAATCTGATAGGTCAAGCTTATATACCTCAGCAGATAATTGACTTTTTCTCATCCATTTGTGATAAAACTTAATAGATAGGTTCATTTATAGGCAAGAGTGTTTCTATATTAAGCCTTTATCTTGGTTTTAGGTTGAGGTTGCCAACTGGATCTCATCAAAGCATAATATGGGAATGAGCTTTACAGTAGACCTCTGGAAAGAAATTAAAAGATGTGGAAAGGTAAGGAGGCTACATTGTAACTGACAATAAAATCTACATGCAGCAATTTTTATTATTCTCTGAAATTACATTTGGCTCTTAATATTTAGCTCACCTAGATGTAAAGGACATGTGACCTTATGGTGTAGTCCTGCATCATGTATCCAGTGTATGTCTTGCATCTGTCCATCATTAATTACTTGTTGTGACATTAGAAGTCATATTTCAGATCCATCTTAAGTTTAACTTGGAAAATGGGTTTTATCATGAAAATCTCATAGTAGTCTGATAATGAACTGGATCCATGTATAATAATGAGGTGATCCCTCATCAGATTGGCTGAACTTGTTATCATTCTGAAATCCATATCTCTGATCCTGTTTATTTTATGATTATATTATTATGGTAATCTTGCATATAATGCCTGAAATTTTTACCATTCTTCAAGATCTTGTACAAGTTCAATACTGAGTGAGATGCATTCATATTAAGGAGTTGATCTCACATCTGATTTGTTGAGCACCTAACCACCTTGGAGGCCATTTTTCTAATCCAGTTTTGATCAAAGTTGAAATTGTCAAGCTCTAGGATGGGTTTGATAATAAGCTTGAACATTGCATATTAATTTAGTCTTGAGTCTGATTGGCTAAGCTTTTTACCACTCAGGAAGCCAGATTTGTGATCTGATTTTGATCAAACTTGGACTATATGCTCCAGTCATCAAGTTTATGAAGTGTTTTATTCATGAGTAAAATCTTTGTATAATTTATTGGCTGAGTTTATTACCACTCTGGGAACCATTATTTTCTGATCTGATCTTGGTCAAAATTGGACTGTTGGGCAGATATCAAGATATTTTGCAGTTTTGAAAGTAAGTGAAAAATTTAGTGAGGTTATCTTGATTGGCTGAGCTTGTTATTTTTCTTGAAACTATAGTTTTATTCCATTAACATTATCAAGATCATGGGTGATTTAATTTCTGAGGAAAAGAATGCACATCTTAGTTATACCTTTATCTTTGGAAAGAATTTTAGAAGGAAATATACATAAAATCAATAGAATATAAATTTTGGGAGATACTTTACTAAATATATACTTTTTATTTATATATATATATATATATATATATATATATATATATATATATATATATATATATATATATATATATATATACTACAAAAAATGCTGAATAAACTTTTATGTGAGTGATATCTAGTCCACTTGGGTCTCTTATCTTTTTATTTGATTATATTTTTTCTTCTTTATTATCAGATAGTTTTCTTTAACAAAGTTATTGAATGAATTTGTCATGAGAAGATATGTCATATATTTAATAGATTTAGTTATTAACCCAGGTCATCGGGATTGGTTGTTGGAAAATATATGATAAAAACATTGGGATTTGCAATGCAGGGTTTCCATGCTACCGGGAAATCAGGAAAAAGTCATGAGTAATAAGGTGGCGCTCTACAGTTTCGTATTTAGCATAGGGTTAGAATTTTAAAGAAAAATAATTTCCCCAGGTTTCCTCACTAGTTATACTGGCCATTTAAAAGAGACTTTGTATATCTTAGGTATTATTCAAAGAACCTTTAATTCCCTTTATTTTGATGTATGATTGATGGTTGTAATATGGGTTAGAGAGTATACAGCTTGGCCTTACTCCAGATGTGCACCTTTCAAAAAAGTGCTAGCTCTACTTGCTCATTTTCACTTCTCAAACTTCAGAGGTAAATTGTAGAAATAGAGCTGATAACTTTTTTTTACATTTTATGTATTTGGTAATTCATTCATTGCACTTTTAGAAGCTGGTATTGTCTCGTTTGGCAAAATTCATTTTCCATATTTTAATAGCTACCAAGAATAGTGTACTTTAGACAAATTCATGTTGATTTTTGGAGCACAAGGGAGCAGTCATTTTAGTTAGTAGTGATCATTTAAAATTTCCAAAAGTACAATATCCAAAGAAATATCAGCCACATTACATAAAAGTAGCATATAGTTATGCCAACATTCTCTCCACTGTGCATGTTTAAAATGCAAACAACTTCACCTTACATACATCACACTCTCAAAAGTACATAATAACTAGTGAGCGCCACCTAATAGGTTTATTTAAAAATGGGAATGCAAATATTGATCTGAGACAGGGAGAAAACTGAAGAATTTTCACCTGCCACATGATCATCCAAATTAATATGAATTGAAACTAAACAGATCAAGAGTTAAATTTATTGTGTTCTTTTCAGAAGTTTTGGAGGTTTCAGAACTCCAGTCATTTGAAATAAAGTTGCTGTATGGTTCATTTGGGTACTTGCCCAAAACATATTATTTTTAGTCAATCCAAGTGCCCAGGTGATTGGATTTGTCAAGTAGACTGGTTGCCCCTTAGTTCTGGCAAGATTTGCTAATTTTAGACCCATATATTTTAAAATGAAAAATGGCTCCAGGCAGCCCCAATTAATGTAGTATAATCATACCTCCACCACCAATACTTTAAGATTTGCTGATACTTGGCAATTTTCAGTGCATAATTTCATGTTTTGGGTGTCCTTGGCAATGACTGCCTTGGCTATACAGTCCATGGTCAGATTACATTGAAAGTAGTTTGGGCATCAACTAGACACAAGTGGAATTTTTATTTTAGAATTTCAAAAATTAAGTCCTTTTTATATAGTTACACAGAAGTATATAATTTTAAGGGCTTTTTTGTATATATTTAAAACAACCTTTCCTAAAGGAATTTATTCACAGTTAAGCAGAGTAAAGTTGACATTTTCATTCTGTAAATTAAAATGAGTTACATGAAGATGTATATCAGTTTCAATACTTATCCTTCTTTCTAGTGACCATTCTGGTGGCCTATTGGCTAGTGTCCACCTTGGATGCGGGAGGTCATGAGTTTGATCCCTGGTCGAGTCATACCAAAGACTTACAAAAATGGTACTAACAGCTGTCTCGCTTGTCGCTTAACGGATGCATTATACAGTACTCCCTTGCCATACAAGTTTATTGTTTCATGTAAGGCCACACTATACTGGGGTACATTATAAGTACTCCCTCACTATAGTGTTATTGTGTTTTGTGTGAGGCCATTCACTTGGGTACATTATATGCATTATAAAGTACTACTCCCTTGCTACAACACTCTTTAAAGAAGCCATACAAGTGTATTGTGTTTTGTGTGAGGCCACCTTACCCTGGGGTACATTAGAAGTACTCCTTCACTGTATTGCTGTTTAAGGGATCCATACGAGTGTATTGTTTTGTGTGAGACTGACTGCTCCAGTGGCCTAGTGGTTAGAATGTCCGCATCGGATGTGGGAGGTCATGGGTTCAATTCCCGGTCAAGTCATACCAAAGACTTACAAAAATGGTACTAACAGCTTCCTTTTTTGGTGCTCAGCATTAAGAGGTTAGTATTAGGACTGGTCAGCCTGGTGTCAGGATAATATGACTGGGTGGGACATCATTCTACATGTCTGCAGCAAGATGCCCCAGTGCTAGACATCACTATAAACTGCCACACTGCAGACATTGTAGCGATATGACTGAAAAGTTGTTAAAGCTGCGTTAAAAATCACATTACATTGTGTGAGACCATTCACTTGGGTGCATCTTACAGTACTCCCTTGCTATAACACTTTAAGGGAGCCATACAAGTATAGTTATATGTAAGGTCACCTTGTTTTAGGGTATATTAATATTACTATTACATAATAGAATATGATGCACCATCATATCCACTCTTTTAAAGGAACTGTGTCATACTTTATTTTCTTTAAATGTAACCACTGTATTTGTTGTTGCAGGAGTTTTGTCTTTTTGATGACTATAACTGGGACTGGACACTGCAGCATCTCAGTAGCCAGTGTATCAAGCAACAAATTAAAGTTCTCAAAATGAAAGCCACTAGAGTGTTCCATATGGGAGACTGGTATGTAGAGTAAAGAGTGGTAGATTGTGAGTAATTTTTCAGTCATTTAGCAGGCAGTTTTTTGTCATGGAATAGTTAAATTTGTTTTGTCTTTGTTCTTAAAACCTCTTCCGCCAAAGTTGTAGACATAAAGATCTCTTGTATTTATGGATGTACGTTCACACACCTGTATATTATATTTCATTATGTCCTAACATTAAAATTTAAGAAATATTTGATATATTGGAGTCTAATATGGTACAAAGATTTATGAGAGCAATATTTCAGTTTAATTCAATTATCAGCCTTTTTCATCAGACTGTGATAGAGCTTTTACATTGCTCACCATAAATCTTTGCCTTAAGACTTGTTTTCTTTTCCAGCTTAAAAGATTTCACGAAAACTTAATCATCCAGGATCAGTTTGGTTCTTATAAGTAGTATATAACATAAGCTGAAATATTTTCCAAGAATATTGAAATGTTTTTTTTAAAAACCCATTTGATATAGATGTCTTCTAAGACAGTCTTATTAGCTCTGCATTAAATAAGCTGAATATCAAACAGGCATTAACAGCACTTGGCATATATGCAGCATTAGCCTGATGCCTATGGTTCACATACAGAAATGAAAGCCTGGTCTATGCACTGAATTATTTGAAATTATTTGCATCTGGATATCAGTGTTAATGTCTATTGATTTCTCAATGATGACAAAAAAAACCCCCAGATCAAATAGGGCTGGTATATGGAATTTTTACGAAACACTCAAGTAATAACTTTTATATGATTGCCATATTGTCTGTGAGAGTTAGACTGGTTCCTTTTTTTCACTGTAATATGTCTTTTGGTCATTTTTTAAAAAAGGAAAAAGGATTAATTAAGGCTTAAAAAACACAATTTTTTATTATATCTGGAGCTAATAAAAATTTCAGTATTTTTGAATTACATTTCTAATATTATAAACATAAACAAGTTATGATAGTTGTTTGTTATTTTGTTATATCCTAGTGTATTGATACTATTCATGCACCCCAGATTTTTAGTATTGTAACCCTATTTTAGTTACACAGAATAAAAGCTATCCAACAATTTAGTGGGAACATCGGATCATGATACTGTGTTTACAGTATGTACTTACATATAAGTCAAGTCAAACTGTAAACAAGATATATCCTGATCTGCCATCACATAATACAATAGCAGATCAGTGTCTGTGTTGTTTGTTCTGTTAACTGCTGGCTGCTCTTAACAAACTATAAGCCTAGTTTTGATGACAGTGGCAGATCTGGGTCTATACAGTTTTGCAATTCGATTGACTTACAATGAAGTATACTTGGATCTGCCATCACATAATACAATAGCAGATCAGTGTCTGTGTTGTTTGTTCTGTTGACTGCTGACTGCTCTTAACAAACTATAAGCCTAGTTTTGATGACAGTGGCAGATCTGGGTCTATACAGTTTTGCAATTCGATTCACTTACAATGAAGTATACTTGGATACTAATCCCATTACTTCTTACAGCGGTGTCCACCACAAAGGGAAGAACTGTCAGCCTGCTAACAAGGAAAAGACGGTAGAGCAAGAGGTCCAGAGTAACAAGCAACACTTGTTCCCCAACAGCATTTCCATAGGAAGCTACTCAGGTTTAAAGCTTCGTGACCCCAAACCAAATGGAGGCTGGGGTGACAGTCGTGACCATCAGTTGTGTCTTAGTTTTATTCAGAACACAACAATCCATTAACTTTATAGAATGATATGTGTGATTTCTGTCTGTGGCTTACTAAAAACAGGATTATATGATGGATGCATGAGTGTACATGAACATGTCTGAAACAGAATCAGAGAGACTTAAATAATAAAGTAGCTTTAATTTTTAATTTTGTTGTTACTTATATAAATGAAATATGTGAGTTATTCCTAACAGCAAAAGCAAAATCATTGTACATTAATATCATTAACACATATAGATGTATCCTGTGTGATGTAATGATTAGATTTGTATCTAATAAGCCTGTAATTTTTGGCCCTTTCTGGTAAAACACAGTGACACTTAATCAATCTCTTCTTGTTGGAAATTGTATTTGTTTAATCAAATACATTAACCAATTATAATGCCTTAGTGCTACATTAACTACCTGGCAAATACAGTCCTTCCCAATCTGATTACAATCAGATAAATTAACCAATTATAATACGTTAGTGTTATATTAATACTTTGCAAATACAGCTTTTCCAAGTCTGATTAAAATCAGAAACATTAGTTAATTGTAATATGTTAGTGTTACATCTACTACCATGAAAGTACAACCCTTTCCATTTGGATTAAAATCAAATCTTTGCTGTCCTGTGTGTAGATCTGATGACAACCACCTAAGGGTTATGTTCTGCTGACCTTTGAATTAGCCATTGGAAATGAAGTTTTCAAAAATCTGAAAGTGAATCAAATTGTTTGATACACATTCATGCTCTTCATCTACACTGCTCAGTCTCCACACACTAAAATATGTGACTTCATCTGATTGGTTGATAAAATTAGCAATTATGATAATAACATATGTTACAAGAAAATGATCCCTAAGTGGTTGCTGTCAGATCTTCATGTATAATAGTGGATATACGATTTTAATCATATTACAGCCCTTTCAAACTAAAATGCATTAGCCACACTTTTTGGCTATGTTAGCAATAAATGTGTTAAAAAGCCATCTGTTTGCCAAGATGAAGGTCAGGTGAGAATGGTCTTCCTTTGTATTAAAGGATTGGTGCCCCAATCCTGTAAATCATCATCTTAGTTGATAGAGTACTAGGCTCATAAATACAAGGGTCATAGGCTCAATTCCTGCAGCTGCCTCAATGTTTACTTGGGAGAAGCAATTAGAATTCATTTCTTCAGCATGATATAGATTAATAGTTTGTTAAAGTTGCTGTTAAAACCAGTGAAAAGAAAATCCATTCTTGCTTAGAAGCACACTTTTTATTGGGTACTGTAATTATACTGAACACACTCTCAGCTCGTACAGACCCCTCATAATCATTGTAGCCTTGGTGATCATTTCCTCGAAAACCAGTATCACAACTTAGGCACCAGAAATCAGCCTGCTCTCTACCGCGCTTTAAGCTCTGACACAGTTGTAACTTTTTATTTAAAGCGAAGGTCTCAGATGTCGACAAGTGCTTTGCAGGCCTGTGAATGCTCAAACCTTTCTTTTAGTACATATACCAGAAACCCTTTAAAACACAGGCAGCAACCAGTTTGAAATGTTGATATGTATATATTATATTAAACATGATTGCTATATGAGAAAGTGACAATGGCTATGGTGCAAACTTAATGTTTTCAGAATGTGAAAATGAAAATTGCATACAAACTTTTTGAAGATAAAACCTCCCAAGTGAATATACTGTATATACTTGCATATAAGCCCACTCACATATAAGCTGACCCCCAAACTGAACAGGTATAAACACTAAAAAGTGCATAACCTGCATTCAAATTACCCACAACTATGAGACATCACAAGATGCATGTGGTAATTTCTAAATGCATTTATTTTGCCAAACTTTTATTTAAAAAAGAAAACGTATACCTATCTCAGGCTTGGCACATATGATTATTAAAAAGAAATGGTATAAACTTGTTTGGAAAGTAATTTATTTAATTTTCTGTTTTCTTATTTCTGCCTAACATAGATTTGTGTATAATTTGATCGAACTATGACAGGAATTGAACAATCACAAATTGCTGTAACACCTCTTCCTTTTTGACCCAGTTATTATTTGTTTATGCATTATGCATTGGACATGTTATATCAGTGTGCCAGTAATTATGCTTTATTTTGCCTTGAAATCATAAATACCTAACTCAGAAAGAAAGCAATGAAAATTTAGCTGGCAAAAAAGTTAAAAATATTACCTATTAAAGAACTAATCTGTTTGAGAAAGCCAAAATAATGTACAGGAATCCAATGATAGCACTCCTGAATATTTACAATCACTATTCCAGTATAGGCTACCAGGCAATACTCCCTACCTTCGATCCATGTTTTCTACCAAACAGTATAAAATTTCCAAACCAAATAAGGAATTTTTTTTCAAAGTTTCCATTACTTTGGAACTTTGCCTGGAATAGTATTCCAGTTGAGATTAGAAATGCCCACTCTTGTTTCCTTCTTCCAAACCTAGTATATTTAGTGGATTCAGAGATGCAGGTAAAATAAATAAATTTCTTTGTATGAAAGCCTCATGGTAGGCTAATTGTGTTACCTTCTTTAAATAAAATCATTATTACTATGTTGTGGAAGGCTTGTAAAGTCATGGAAATGGAATAAATGTTTGGATATTATGGAAAATTTTAGGAATTTCATATATTCACATTTTTTATATATTATGTCGATCTTCAAGTTTACAAAGTTTTATGATGTTTAATCCTTGTGTATTTAGATTAAAGAGTAATTTTAAAATGCAATTCAAATGTTTAGTATTTTAATGGACCTTTTAAAGCCATATTTTAAATCCTTTCTAGGTTCTGATTGCTATTTTTTGCTGAAAAATAAACCATTTAAATATCAAGAAACATGAGATTTTCTTTAGATTTTTCATAATAGATTTCCTTTTGGAACAGTAACTGTATGTGCTCAAATTGAGTCCAGCTGCAGACTGCACTGAACCTGATCTGTCATTGCATAATGCACTGGTATGTCTGAGTCTGTGCATTTTTTTTTATGAGTAATCAGTAGAATAAAAAACAGGTGCATGATGTGATTGCATATGAAGGTGTGCTATGTTGTTTGCATTTAGATTTCATTGTAAGCAGATACAGTAGTTGGTGCAACAGAATTTTAATTTGTGTAAATCATCATAATATCTTTATATGTAATTTGTGCAAATAATGTTCTGCTCATTATTTTTATATTTATCATGATATACTTATTTATCATATTGTAGTCATTGATCTATCCTATTATTCTGTCATAATTTTAATGATACTTAACTTTCTCGCTACATTTTATTTTTGTCAACTGTCTTTTTTAAGTTTGAAATGGATAATGTATACAAATTTTAATCTAAAAATGTTTCTTAAGTGTTGGTCTGCATACTTAAGTGTTGACAAGTGTTATTGTGTGTTGACCAGCATTATTGAGTGTTTACCTGTGTTATCTGCTCTTGCATAATGTGATATGAACTTCAGTATTGACCAGTATTCACCACTGCATAATGCATCAAAAGGATTTCTTCTCTTTGTTCTATGCATGATATGGAACAAACAGTATAGATCCTTTTCTAATGGTGCATAATTCAACAGTAGGTCATGGTAATCTGGTACTATGACTAGTAAATATACGAGAAAATGCACTATTAGCTTATAATTCAAGTAAACACACTTTAAACAGAATTCATAGATTCCATATCACTGACACATAATGGAATGATGTTACTTCATCATTACAATTGTTCAATACTGTATTATATGGTGCTCTTTATACTGTATTATAATTGCAATATATTCATATGTAAAGTATCATCCAATCATGTTTTCATATAGAACTTGAGAGAAGTTGATGTACTAATTCATACTTCACAGTGCCTAAAATCTATGACTATCAACATAATACAATATTTAATGAGAAAAGAAAGAATGTATCCAATGCTTGTTGCTGTTTTATCACTAAGAGAAAAGGATTCAGTAATTTGGAAAAGATCAGCACTAATTGGTGGCATAGTTGAGTAATTGAAGATATTATAAAACCAGATGACTTCACTCAGAAACAAACAGGGTCCATGGGGGCATGTGGTCAGAGTAGTCCCCCTTGAGTCTTTCATGTTGTATAACCTTGCCAAAAAATGAAGTTCACTTCACCTTGCCTTGATTTCATTATGTTCCCTGTCCAACTCTCCCACCTCCCCAAACACACATGCACATTTGTATCAGTTAAGTGCATCTATAATGCCAGTGAATTGTCCATATTGATGCTACTGTTTCATTTAAAGAGGAAAATAGGATGTTAGTGGAATACATTATATGCTCAATAGTTGGTTTAGGTAATAAGTGTATTATCATTAATGCCAGAAATTGCATTTTCTCCACGCTTCTCTCCAGAAAGATCCTTGAAAAAAGAAGTAAAAACTTTAATTTCTTTAGTTCAGTTGGAAGCAGATTAAGACCACTTGGATGTATCTGGGTCCAGTATTTCATTCTATACATATAAAAGAGCACAGGTTGATGTTTTCTAGACCGAATATGTTCTACAACAACTTTGGTGAAGCAGAATCATAGGTGTTTTAAACAATCTTGGTCTTGGTAGTAATTTATCAGTAGTTTGATCACCTGATATGAAAACATGCAAAACAAAAGTCTAAACTTATTATTTTGAAATGTAGAACTTTTTAACTTTCTACACTCCTGTATATTTTTTTGTAAACATCACCCTAGTCCAGTTGGAAAGATCATTCATTTTCTACAAGTGTTGAAATTTAGCATGAAAAGATAATTTAGCTTATATTTGGAAAGCCATTAGTAAGTTTATGATAGTAAACAATAGTGTGGTAGATCAGCTGATACAGCATTTGATTTGTGATCCAAAGTTCATGGATTTGATGCCCACCCAAGCAAGCCCAAATTAGCTGACTTGGTGTGTCTGTGTGAAAGACACTTTACTTCCATTTCCTTGGCATGATACAGACAATACTGTGTTTAAAATGACATTAAAATCAACAAACACTCCAACACCACCTCCAAAATGAAACAAACTGGACTATAGCCATATACATCAACATACACACACCCAAATACCAAATTTGATTATAGACATGTACATAACCAAAATACACACCCAAAAGAAAAAAACTTTATTTTATTAGACATATAAGTCACCAACACAGATACACATACTCTCCAAAACCAAACTTGAGTGTAGACATATACATAACTAACATCCCCTGGCAAAGTGACTGCTTTGGATGTGGGAGGTCTTAGTTTCAAACCTGGCTGAGTCGTACCAAAGACTTTTAATAATGGTATTAACAGCTGTCTTGCTTGGCACTAGGCATTAATAGGTTAGTGTTAGGACTAGTCAGCCTGGTGTCAGGATAATGTGATTGGGTGGGACATCATGCTACATGTCTGTGGCAGGAAGCCCCAGTGCTATACAACACTATAAACTATCACACTGCAGACATTGTAGCAATATGACTGAAAAATTGTTAAGGCTACATTAAAAATCTAAGTCACACACATGCACCAACACCCACTGCTCCCTTAAAACCAAACTTGATTATAGACATATTCATAAACCAACACACACACAAAACAAACTTGAATGTATGTATAAAATTGAAGGTCCCGTTGCTGTTGCTTTTCACTTGGCAAGCTCAAAGATTTGTCTCCATTTTAAAATATTTTTAAATTGGTCAAATTTTTTTCATATTGCTAAATATTTAATTAGCTTAATGTCAGTCTTGATAAATACTTGAAGTTTGGTTGTCTTGAAAAATGCTTGAATATTAGTGGTTACCTGGAAAAATGCTTGAATTTTGGTGGTTACTTTGAAAAGGACTCGACTTTTATTTTTGTTTTTACAATGTTTGAAAATGCTCTTTTGTCCTTAGAAAGGTGTTGAATTTAGAAACCAATGCATTTCACTTAAAAGAATTAAATTACTGATTTAACAAAGGAAAAGGAGCCCTAAAACTTTGGAATGTAAGGAATTTATCTTCCTAGAATTATACTTGTATGTTGGATTGTGTACTTATTAAATGAGAGTTGTGTGCTCATTAGCATCTAGGATTGTTACCACCATGTGTTTAAATGATTGGATGTTGTGTTAATTTGAGCAATGATAACAAAAAAGTTGAGGCTTTAATGATATAATATGTGTTAGGTATTTCTGAACATTCCACAGTATGTACTTTGTCCAATTATATTAATGATCAACAATTTAATGCTCTGAGGCAGAGGTGTGACACCTTTTGTGATTCTGGCTTTTGATAGCTGGAAAAGTATCTTGTTCTAATTCAAAGCAAAATAATGGTTTCTAATTTATATTTTGAAAAAAAAACATTCTTCAGAAAAAAGAATTATCTCAGTTCCAAAGAAAATTGCACACACTCATTTAAATGGTGAGTACCTTATAATGGATGAATTTTCTTTGTGTATATCAATTGTTACATAAGCTGTTATTTAAAATTTTTAACTAAAGTGTGATGATTAAGCTAATGAAAGACATTGTGCTGACATTTGAGAGCTTTTTTTTATCAAAATAGGAAGTATTGACTGTGAGACCTAAAGTTTACTATATGCACTAGTGATATAAATAGCCAGGGAATAGTGGGATAGCAACACCTGGGTAAGAGATTTATAAAAGAGGGCCAGTTAACATAAAACACACTTGCTCAACAAACAAGAAAATATTTAATTTGACATAAAAATTATATGACAATCAAAGAGAAAGTAATTGCACTCTGTGAATCTTCAGATGATTCAGTCTTAAAAAGGAAAACATGTACTTGGCACTTTAATATAGTCTAGTAAAAGTAATATATGGATATACATATATATGCATTTACTCATTTTAAATTAAACATAAATTGTTTTTTTTAAAATTTAAAACCAATTAAGTTAACCAAAGTCTATTCAGTCCTGATTATTGAATTATTGAATACTCTGCACATTAACTGGTCTTTTGCTATGGTGGCTATGTACTAAACTTGAGTCAAGAAAAGTCAAGTGGTATTGTATAGGGTAGTATGAAACATTAAATCTGGATTGTATTGGATCATACCTTTAGATTCATTTCATCCAAAATTGTCTATGTACTTTATAAGTAATTTTGCCATATGGACTTTATGGGGCTTCTAAATAATGATCTTCAAAAGAAATGTGGATATTTAAGAATCCAAATGAAGTGAATACTTGCCGCTTAAAAGTATGTAGAATCAAATTCTATAAAATTACACCCATTACTAAAATAGTTGATGCTAAATGCCTACAGTATCTGTATGATGTGTACTATAGTCAGTAACAAAAGTTACATTTTTTTTAAAAATCCGAAATTATTTAAATTATTGGATATGGCCCAAATATCTTTGCAACATTCCTGAAAACTTCTTGAATTTCCTGATGTCTGTATGAATTGTGTGATGATTATTTAGAATGTAGGTCAAATGACATACCATTGAGTAACAATACAAGTTCTTAATGAACACTCCTTACTTTGACAAGCATGTCAAACCTTATTTGAAACAATACTTTGTTGAATTACTGTGTGTCCTTTCTTTTAAGTTAGATCCAGCTGATTAAATCAAAATCTGCCATCACATGATGCCCCAGCAGATTGAGGTCTATGCATTTTGTTAGAAGTAATCAGTAGAACGAACAGCATAGACCCAGATCTGTTAGCACGTTTTGCTATGGGAGATCAGAGTCTGTGTTGTTTACAGTTGGACCATATGATAGGAGATAGGACCCCGCCCCCGTTTTTGTAAACAAAAGATGTATCCTCAGGAATATCAGAATTTTGTATAAATACAATGGGAAAATGTGTTAGCCTATGCAGTTTGTTATGAATAATCAGTAGAACAGACACTAATCTGCTAACTCATTATGTGGTGGCAAATTGGAATTTCTGTTTCTTACAAATGTAACAGATTTAATAAGAAAGTGCATAGGGTACCAAAAAAGTATCACCTTGCCAGGTTTTTATTGCTCACTAAAGTAATAAGAATAAATACTAAATAAAACACTGCTTCTGTTGAACGAGATTGTTGTTTTTTCTGTGGAGATGAAGTCTGAATTGGTTATTATTACCTGTAGAGATGAAGTTTGATTGGTTACTGTTTCCTGTGAAGGTTGTCACATTGGTTAATATTACCTGTGGAGATGATGTCTGATTGGTTACTGTTTTCTGTGGAGATGATGTTTGATTGATTACCATTACCTGCGGAAAGATGATCAAATTAATTTGTATGCGTTGATGCAAAATTATTTGGCTCTTTTGGTTCCAAAAGTTGAGCATCTTGCATGGTAATATTGGGAAAGTATTGTGATAAAGCTGTAAATAGCATTCCTTATTTTCCTTGCATTCTAATAATATGGTCTGTAAAAAACAAAAAGACCATCATACAGTACT
Source organism: Potamilus streckersoni (assembly GCA_016746295.1). Taxonomy (NCBI): domain Eukaryota; kingdom Metazoa; phylum Mollusca; class Bivalvia; order Unionida; family Unionidae; genus Potamilus; species Potamilus streckersoni. Next base: position 447,464 of record JAEAOA010000432.1, read on the forward strand.
ACTGTGCTTATTTGGGATTTTTGTTAAGAGTCTATTGTGTTTGTTCAAGGTTATTTTTTGTGCATATTCCATATCAGTTTTAATTTTGTTCAATGCATGATAAATTTTAAAACAATATTTTAGATAATGTGTTGTTTCATATTTTTCAGTTGTATGGAATTTATCTTTTTAATTTCCAGTATCATTTACTCTGAATGACCATTACATTCTTTTCAAGACTTTGCCTCTACACCCATGGTCATTTTACCTTTTCAAATCTAGTATCAGCTGGGCAAACACTATTGATTGTAGTCAATACATTGCACCTTCCCCATGGCAATATTGAATTGTATAGTGCTTCTTTCTAATAACACTATTCATGGGAACCATAAAATACACCAATTTATATTAGGTCTTGTTATACTGAGATGGAACTATAAAAGGGGACCACATGAGAGGAAATGTTTTACTGAGGTATTTTATAGATAATGTTACTATTGAAAATCTATGGGATCATTTACCATATTCACCTTAAAAAAGGACCACTTTATAACAAGGTACTTTGTAGTGAGTGAGGACATACTGTTTGTATCCAATAGCATATATCATCAACAATTGTCAGAATAAATTAGATAAATTGTGTTTAACAGATGTTGATCTGCTCTTTGCATTCGGATGTTCATTATATATTGTAGCCTTATAAAATATCTTCTCAAAAATGGCGTTGCATGTTGACTTTGAACTGTGGCATTTGATGGATGGATGTCTAATGATACAGCAACACATGAATTATAGATGGAACAAAGTCCTTTCCTCAGAATCACCCTATGGCAGCTGACTTGGCCCCATCAGGGTATGATTATAGCCTGTTTCAATATAATTAGGGTATAATTATAGCCTGTTTCAATATAATCAGGGTATGATTATAACCTTTTCAATATAGTTAGGGTATGATTATAGCCTGTTCCAATCTAGTCAGTGTATGATTATAGCCTGTTCAAGCCTAATCAGGGTATGATTATAGCCTGTTCCAGTCTAGTCGGGGTATGATTATAGCCTGTTCCAATCTAGTCAGGGCATGATTATAGCCTGTTCAAGTGTAATCAGGGTATGATTATAGCCTGTTCCAGTCTAGTCAAGGTATAATTATAGCCTGTTCAGTCTAGTCAGGGTATGATTATAGCTTGTTCCAGTCTAGTTGCAAGTCCATCCTGCTAATGACAGAGCCTCTGTGGCTACCATATGAACTTCGCACATTTTCTTTTAGGTCATTCTGGTTATATGGAAAACAAAAATACATGAAGTGTGTGAAGATCCATTCTCTTTTCTTAATTGTGTTAAGTAAGTAGATGTATAAAATGGTTAACATGACTTTTTATGATTTTTTTATCAAATTGCATTAATTTCTTTTGTTTAGGTTTCTTAAAAAGTAGATGTAGTCAGAGAATTAAATGTATACCAATGTGAATGAAATGTATGCATATGTGGCTTGTAGTTTATATAATCAGTATGATTTATCTCTGATAAACATTGTTTTGCTGTTAACGATGTGGGCCTCGCAGATCTTTTGACCCATGCTTCTTTGTGAGGTTATTGGTATATGTTTAAACAAAGATATTTGATGGCTGCTTTCATTACAGCCTCAGAAATGTGGATGTGAATGCTGTTTTTGCGATAAAGGTTTAACTTTAGCCTGCCTGAAATGAGTTTAATAACAATCTGTGATAAGAGAAAAAAAAGAATTTGCAAACATTTATCATCAAATCATGTAGAATTGGTTAATAAAATGTTATTCTCCAACTACCCGTGCTGTTTTGTTACCCCAATTACAGTATCCCTTGCTCTTATCATCCAAGGTAGTAAGAGTGCAATCAGGCTTATGCTCTCTGTTGTTTGCTTGTCTGCCCATCCTGGAATTAGTTTATCAACTATACAAAATTTATGTGTACCTAGGATGCATGAACAGATTTGACAGAATTCATTTTTCACAGCTTTAGGCCTGGCTTTTATCAACATAACTTAATTCTTGACCTCTTCTTTTAGACTCAAGCTGACCCTATCTAAAGAGTTGATGGATTGCACATTGGGTAAGGAAGAAACTTAATAATTTTTGGAGTCGTAACCTCGAAGGCCTGCATCACCCGGTTACTGTCACCGTGACGATAAAAAGACAAATGGCTTACACACAGTAACATGAATTCTGTGCTATCTACAGTTGCCAAACCTTGTGGATGGCTGGCACTTTGGGTAATGAAGAACTCTATTCATTTGGTCATCCCTAAATTGATATCACAATCTCTTTGTGCAAGAACTGCTCCTGTGGCCTAGTGGTTGGAGCGTCCACCTCGGATGCGAGAAGTCGTGGGTTTGATCCCCGGTCGAGTCATACCAAAGACATAAAAATGGTACTAACAGCTGCCTCGCTTGGCGCTCAGCATTAGGAGGTTAGTGTTAGGACTGGTCGGCCTGGTGTCAGGATAATGTGACTGGTTGGGACATCATGCTACATGTCTGTGGCATGATTCCCAAGTACATTAAATCACTATAAACTGCCACACTGCAGACATCGTAGCGATATGACTAAAATTGTTTAAAGCTATTTTACAAATCCTAATCATATCACATCACATAAATTAATGGTCAAGAGAGATAACAGTGTTTTGCTTATGTTATTTTCCGAAAATTGAGAAAAGAACGAGAAAATATAAGATGTCAACACTTAAATTGAAGTATTAGACTGTATCTCCGTTATTTAAACGAAGGTCATAAAAAGCACGAGTGCACTGAAATTATTTTAAAACGGTATTTAAATCAAGCACATAACCATTTTGAAATTTAACTATGACTAGAAAAGCATGTAAGGAAATTGGTATATTTGATAACCGGCAATCGCAGATGCATTTAAAGCTGACCACTGAAAGAACCCATGAAAATATATACTCATCAGTCGAAAAGTAGTCGGTATAGTTAAGTAAATAGATGCCAATACAATAGTAAACAAAATAAAAATGATTTGTAACGTTTAAGTACTCCAAACTGACTGTTATATGTTAATAAATAACTGTATGGCTAACATACAAGAATCATGAACAAGATTAAGTATGTGGTAAAAAGTAACGTGAGCACAAATTCGATTCATAGTAAAGTGGCCTCATATGGTTCAGTTTTGATTTTTAAAAAAAATACCAGAAATGGAACAGGTGTACGTTTCCCCCGAAACTGTCTCAACAGTTGCAAAAAGGTATTTTTATTGCATATCTGAACAATTAGCAGGCAAATATATAATTATTTTTTCTTGCTTAATACTGTATATAAAAATTACTGAAACATATTAAGTGTGTGTGTGTGTGTGTGTGTGTGTGTGTGTGTGTGTGATAAATATTTCGATACTATATTTGCCGATTCCAAAGGTAGTCAAAAGAAGACCTATGATATATCTGCTAAAAAAAAGAATCGAGATTTATGAACAAGCTAAATGCAAACAGAATCATAATGATAAAAATGAGATTCGTTTACAAAATTAAAATAATTACAGTTTATGCAATGGGATAAATCTAGGTTTTTTAAATAAATTTTTAATGTTCACTCATTTATGAAAATGATCGTCGTTAGGGAAATTTGATGATTTGGTTCTGGTAAAGGACAGTGAGACTTGAAGATCAGACTGACTTATGAAGAGATCCAACAATGAAGGAGAAACTTTTTTTGTTGTATAGAAGAAAACTTACGAGCACGATGAACTGAGTTTAAATGGATGATACCATTGAACGTTCATCTGACATTTTACATAACCAATTTGAACAAAAAATAGCGAAAATACAAAAGGAGTGTTTAACAGGATTTAATATTGAACATATTAATAACTAGCCTCATAGAAAATTCATGTATAGATAGATTTGTATTGTTTTAAGAACAAAACAATAATAAACAAACAAAAGCAAATTTGCTGTAAGATAAAAATTAAGACAATGTGTATTTTCCATACCCAAGACTGGAAAAATATCAAATAAACTTGATGTCTCTAAAAATCTATAAGAAAAAAAAGGAAAGAGAAAAGGGAAGTTTAGACTTCCAAATCGGGGAGAGAGGTGCTGCTTAGAAGACCAATATAGAAAAACGCATAAAGTCGGGCATATTGAGATGTTGATCGTTTTGGATTCCACAGATGGTCCAAAACCGTGTTGTGGGATGGATAGAATACATTTGTAATATTGCTTCTAAGAAAGAAATGGTAGATCTGTTGATGGCTTTAATTTCATGTGCTATTCTCTTGAGCCATTGGCCAAGAATTTAAACGTCACATCTTGCTATTTATTTCTCTTCAAATATATTTGCGCTCAATTTTGTTTAAAAAAAGAAATTTAAATCTAATTAATATTATATTATTAAGTGGCGTGTATAATAACTAAACTATACTATTTGTACTTTTTATACTATTGAAAATTATATCGAGACGATGAGAGCAAACGAGCTCCGTGTACTGTGTATAATGAGATAATGAAATTTAACAATGAGCAATACCAAATTTATCGCCACAATGGCACTAAGGCTTTGGGAACTAACGTTCTTTTCTGATTAAGGACATATATCTGCCCTTACGTATTCAAACATGCATTTCTATATTTAGATACATGTCATTTCTTTTGCTCACTCTCTGTCCAAAAGTGGACCCACCCATGTATAGCCAATCATGTGCTGATAAATGGCGTTAAAAAAGCCCTACAACAACAGCAGCAATCGACGTCATCTGTTTTCATAAAGAAACATTACTGTAATGATCTGTTATGACAACATTTCTCGCTGAAAATGATACCTGGTCTGATACTTTGTAAGTTCTAGAAACGGAAGACATATTCAAGGATCCCCGATTACACCAAAGGAGTCTGAAGCACGACGAAATTTCTGACTACATGAGATCACCTTATCTGTATTATAAAATAATAGATTTTTTTTATAATACCGTTAAGGTAATTGCATGTAGTCAGAAATTTCGTCGTGCTTTATTGATAAAACTGCAGACTCCTGTGATTGCACTCACAAGCACTAACTCACTAACCGTATATTGCAAGAGGGGACAATTCTATTTATTGCTCTGGCGACCTCTGTCCAGTTATACTGGCGAAATCGCAAACAATTTCTTAACAATTTATTTATTTGTTTGTTTATCATTTATTCCTTCTTTCCCTTCTTTTTTTAAATCGTGGGTATTGTTTATTTAACTGACAATCTCACCCAAGTCGATAGATTATTAGATACATGACATGATACTGAACATGCTTGAGTTTCAGAGCATTAAATGATACCTACCCTCTGTTCGACCACCCTCCCATCCGTCCTTTCTGTTTGTAAAAGTAGTCCATCCTAAATCACTAAACGTATTTCTTAAGTTTTCGGTATGACAAATGTATGAAAGCAGGCTAAAGGTATTTCGCTATCGTTCCATGAAATCAGTCAGAAAGCTGGATTTTAGCCAGCTTTTTATTTTATTTAGGCTATCTAGTTCTTGGAGGAAGTCGTACATATATAATGGTGGGTGAGTGGTTGGGTGGATGTTGAGAGTGGAGGTGGGGGTTGTTAAGATCTATGAGTTGTATTGTTCTGGGGGCAGGGTTAGAGGGCGGCGAAGACTTGCGGGTATAAAGTGGTACTCTTTATTGTTGTCATTACTCTGACAACGCACACCAACCTCTCAGTTCCTTGACGCTAATTGTGGATCTATGTTACTATTCTATTGTTTGAAGCATTTATATGTAAACTGCATTTTTAAGAGAAAAATCGTGTTTTGTTATCAGAGATTTTTCACAAGTCGATATAGAATTTTAACACTGCAAAAGGTCTAACGATTCAGCCCTCTAACCTCCAACTCCAGTTCAGCTTCCACGTTATATCTTCCGTCTCAAAAACTTAGTTAAAATAATGTGTTTTGTTGTTCTTGTTGTTGTATTGGAAATATTTAGGACCGACCTCGTTGACCCAGAGGAGACAGTACATTTAGTGTTTGCTCATGTACATTGTGAGTGTTCACTTTGTCTTATCAAAACTTTTTGAACAAACCAATGCTGTTTCTTAAATTGATTAATTTTTTAAAAATTGTTTTGCTAACTACAAAACTTCCACAAAAGGTACATGAAAATAGTAATAATGATGTCCTAATTACATTTGATTATTGGATAACTGAGCAAGAACTAAGAGTTTACTTTCATTTTATTTAAAAATTTTTTATATCGTTGGACAAAAAGTACATAATGACTATATAAACAGTTGGAGGTGTTCATTTATTTTCAAAAATAAAGATTAAACAGCTGTGTGTCATAAATGTTTTCCAAATGTTTTTTTTTTAATTCTTTAAAAGAAAGAATCACATGATGCTCTCTTATGATATTATCATTTAATCTGTCTTACGGGAATTCAACGGATCATTTGGTTTGAAAGCGACAGTTTAGAACATACATGGGTAAATCAAATCTAATCAAATGGCTCTTTGTCGAGACTAGCACAAGATAAATAAAACCGTGCGTAGTATACCAAGCAATGCATTAAATACCTTTGGTCAGTACTGTTGTTATATTGACCATTTATCTCAGCAGGGTATATCTAGCTAATATTGGTCCTTGATGTCAAATGCATTTTGAAATTTCACAGTCCGTAAACTTTTGCTTTAACAAACTAATCTTATCCAAAATACGAAATCACAGAGTGCCACCTTACCTATCACTCTATCAAAAGTTATTAATACCTCTGGAAGGCAACCTTAATTTTTCAGAGTAAATTACACATTTACTGTGGCGAGAAGTACTGTGCGGTCAAAATTGGAAAGGGAAATAGTAAGTCACAACCACTAAGCAATTTAGAGTTGTCTACCCTTTTAGCATCTATGACGCTATTTTTATGACGTCACGTATATGACTACGCACAAATGGCGTAATATCAGTGTTTATAGTATTGGGCTTTGTCATTTATCAAATCTTTACAAATGACAGCTTCGACTGATACTCCCATAACAGATCGGGAAGTCTATAAAATATTGAGGTAAAGTGAGTCTTGTTAACGATTACGTTTAAATTGAGTTCTCCTAATGTAGAGTGCTAAAACAGCTTGACAGGCTGGTTGATTGGTATTTAAAGAAACTTTGAAGATATTATTTTTTTAATCTGTATTATGCAGAGGAATTGCAAATTAAGTACTTCTCCCAAGGAGGTAGTCGACCGGGTCGGCATAGGTTGGCATCGAACCCGCGTCCCTTAGACGCTAAAGGTGGGCAGATTGAAATTAGGGAAAGGTACTTGATAACACTGAAATATTGTTTCGTTAGGTTTGACGCCATTTTCAGAACATTATATGCTATACATTGCGTCCAGTATATTATCCTGGAAAAAACATCGATCCACGAGAAGCTATTGGCTATAAGTGAGAGTAGAGGAGATAAACAGAATTTAAGGGAATGTTATCAGACGATTTAATTTTGGTTCAGAGAAGTGATGACAATGTCCATAAGCGATAGCGTTCATGCTCAATAAATATAGTCGAAAAGGCTGGGAAAGGGGTGATCTGGAGAAGGGCGGAGGAGAGAATTAGGTTTATAATATACTTGAGCTGACATTTAATCGGTTTTACTTGCATTTTCTCGAGTGTGGATGAGGAGAACACGAGTTTCAGTTGATTTTAATACATAGTATCTCCTCTGCACTCGCACCGCAGCAATGCACATCTTTGACAATTGTCACCTTTCTGTTTAAGGCCAACGGATTGCAGCCCTGTTTACTATGAAGCAAGGCTGAAGAAGCACCCAAACAAAGAGGCAATATCCGAATATCAGGCGGTAAGCACACATTACCATATTACCTAAAATGATTTTTATAGAGACTGCATAGATAATGCGCCCGCTGCATTCAAACTCTACATTTTAGAAATTTGTGATTTCAAAATGACAATCTAAGCTAAAGGCTAATTTTTTTCCATTCATTTGTCTGTTGAACTTCAAAATGCAGTTGTAGCGAAAGATGTATTTTTTAAATATAAAATAAACTAGAGTTGATAATGCAATTGTGGTTTCGTGTTCCTTTATGCGTTGAAGATCTATGAATTTACTGACAATAACTGGCTAAAGTGTGCATGATTTTTAAAGCTATAAGTTGCGAATTACTGTCCTAGATGAAGCAGGGTAACATGCCATTTTATCAGTCAGCTGCATGTCTTTTGATGAAGAATTGCATAATGTATATAATATGATAAAATATAATATGATATGATATAATATAATATGATATGATATAATATATAATCATGTAATTCATAAAATCTTTTTCCTGTTATGTAAGACTGTCTAGTCGTTTGTAGTCTCCTTCCTTTTTCCTTCTTTTTATTCCATGTTGGACATTGGAACTCTGGGTACTTGAAACGTTTATGTTGTTATTCTTCTTTTGGAAGAGATCCTCTACCCAATAGTTATTTAAGTTTATAACATAACTCTGTTATTGTAATCACATATGCAGACTGAATAATATAATAGTCTTCTCTTTTCTTTTAATTTTTTAAAAAAATCTTTCCATACGTACCACCTTGTTCTTCATTGCGAATCCCTAAAAATAGAATAAACCAAACTAACATTGAAAAAGAAAAAGAAGGTAGATACTAAAGATCTTTGAAAGTTTTCTCAGTTTTAGGAAAACTTGACGAATATTAAGCAAAAATGCTCATTTTAATATTCATCCGCTTTTCCCATATCCGACATTTACCCTTGATACAGATGGGGTTATCATGAATAAGAAGGGTGATAACTATTCTGGACATAGTGCGAGTATAGTGACTCTGCAGTGTGCATATCGTCTGACGACGACAATAATATGCAAGTTTCACATCAATACGCCGACAAATGAGATAAGTTGCTATCATTTATTGCATCTAACATTAGGTCACACGGATAACTCTTATATAAATCGATGTTTCACGGTGATTTGTTAATATGCATCTTCACATGTGAACCAGAGTGTGTATCTAATTTCACTGCAATCGATAAAAAATTATGTAAGATAAACGTGTTCACAAGATTCTGTATTGCACTACATTCATTTTTTTTTTTTGTCGAATAAATAGGACTATACTCACTGACAACTTCGGGAGCACAGTGATTTGTCCACGTCTGTAACTTCTTTACACTTTTGACAATATTTACATTTTTTAATCATTTTAGGTGATTATTTTGTTCTTATTACCAATCTTCTAATAAAACAAATACTTAGATTAGGAGAAAAATATTAATAATTACAGTCTACTGCATTGACATGTTTGGAATTACTGTACGTTAAACGACACTACATTTTTCCTCTCTGTGTGAGTACGTGATTTGGATTTTTAACGTAGTTTTAACAATTTTTCAGTCATATAGCTACCATATCTGTAGTGTGACAGTTTATAGTGATGTTTAGTACCGGGGCATCATGCCGGAGACATGTAGCATCATGTCCCACTAAGTCGTATTTCTGACATCAAGCCAACCAGTCATAACACTAACCTCTTAATGCTGAGTGCCTAGTGAGTCAGCTGTTGGTACCATATTTTCAAGTCTTTGTAAGTCTCAGCCAGGATTCGAACTCGCGACCTCCCGCATCTGAGGTTTTTCCTTTCTAATATACCCAACAACAAAATAAATAAATGAGATTATGCTTCCAATATTGTACACATGCTTAATTCATGTATGGACATATCTGAACTTAAATAAAATTGTACTTAAGCTTTAAAATATGGTATGAATCATTCAAAGAAATGTTTATATAGTATCCATTTGACATAAAACTTTTTCCATGTACAAATGATATATGCATAATATTTTTTCCGACATGGAATAAAACTTTATTTCTTTTTTTTTTAAATGAGCCATGTTTAGATTTTTATTGTTAAATGTACATATATAATTTTAATTGGCAGAAAAGAGCGTATCTCTTTTATTGTTTTGTGATTATACCAAGAATATATACTCTTTAAACTTTATAATTGTGCAAATGATTATACTTACTCCTTATCCGCCAAATAAAACTAGTAAGTAATGACTCAGTTCTGGAACATTTCGGAAAAGGGTGAGACAAAGTCTTAAAGGAGTCATTACATAAAGGGCACATGCTTTTTGGGACTGTTACAATTTGTTTAAAAATGTATTTGTTGGTAAAATTATATACATTATTTTGGTTCGAAAGAATGTTGGCTTAGGACACCTAGTTAATTTAAAAGGTAAGAAAAAGCATTCCTTCCAGTCACTATTATCTATCAACTCCTTTTCCATTTCTAGGTTCTAGGATGTTGACGTTTATTTCAAACTTATCACAAAAATCATCTGTATTAATCCAGGAACCGTTTTCTTCAACTAAATCATTTACATATTTAAAAAATACCTCTCTAGCCTGGTATATGTTCATAACATTAGAATTCCCAACTTTAATATAAGGATTCATCGATATTGCAGTTTTAAGACAATCCGCTGAGTTCTCTAGAGTAAATTAATTGTGTAATTGTATGCTGTATAGAATGCATTCAAAGTATCTCTCACCTTTGTCAAAAGTGAAAAACGTCTATAATTGACATGGAAGTTGTTAAAATCTTTCCTTTTAGGCTTAGAGATGACAAGTCTGCTAACCGAATTGAATTTTCAATGAATGTACAAGCATGTTTATATCTATCATTTTCAAGCCACTTTCAAAATACTATTTACATAAAACTATTGCATCTAACTATTAAAGCTTGACTTTAAACTTAGAAATGGGGGATTACTTTTGAATAGGGCCAAGCTTTTCACTGCAATCAATTTTCCAAGTGGGGTATTCGATCTTTTTGACCACTGTAAAAGTAACGATTTAACTTCTCTAAATTTGCTTTCGTAATTATGCTCAGCCATGTAATAGACTCTGTTGAGAATGTAATACCTAGATACGTGAAATAAGATGTATTCCAGTCTAAATGATATTCTTGGTAGTACATTATGGTACTTCCCATTATACTTCCTATTCATAACCACTGAGCCCTGAAAATTTAGAATATTGGTAGATAAGATCTCGAGCTAACATAGATTCTATCCAGGTTGATAGCGGTGTCGTCTGCACATTGTGAAGTGAGATTGTTGGTGGGGTTTATATTTTGAATTCCTTTGATATTTGGATTAAATGGGCTAATATTTCTGCTAAGAAACGAAATATATATGGGGAAAGGAGTCACCTTGTTTTTTTATAGTGACAAGATTGGATATCCTTTTAAAAGAGGAGATGGATATATTCTTGAAAATCCCTGTTAAAATGTCAACAAAAAATGTATAACTTTATTAATACATGGTCACGCAATAGAATCGAATGTTTTCTCAAAACCTGTTAAAAGATGTACAGGTTGCTTGCTTTCGAGTGAAACATAAAGTCATAAAGAGTACGGCTATTTTCTCTTATGTATCTTCCTTTAATAATCACTACTTATAAATGATGGCGGTATATATTTAAGTGCAATGCATGCTGATACGCGTTTGGTATGCTACATTAAGGAAATGTGCCTCCATTTTCTTAAAAATTGTTTTGGCTTATCCCCTTTAGCGAGACGTTCTATAAAACATTCCTTTTGAGTGGATGATAGATTGCCAGTATTAAAGGCAAAATCGATTGTTCTTATAAAATACTGACCAATAACAACTTAAAGAAATCGACCGTAAATCCGTTGGATCCTGGACTTGTTTTGTTAGGCATGTTTATAAAAGCTTATTTCTGTGATTGAAATGGGGACATTCGTTAGTTTACTTTGTGTATTGTCTAATTCAGGAACGTCTATTAAAATTCAGTTAAACTTAAAAACCAGTTGGGTCTGCATTGTTGATAGGAACATAATTTTGCATAGTTTAATTTAGTTTCTGTTCACATTTCCAGTTCATTTTGTGTACATGTTCCATCTTGTTTAGCTAAATTTGGCATAATCATATTTATATAGTTTATATTTTCTAAATTACAGACATAATTTTAAACCTGTCCCATTCTTGAATCCATTTTGCCCAAGATCTTACACGAATTTCTAAAGACTGGCTCTTTATCCTTTCTAATTCATATAGATTGTTTATATTGCTTTCCTCTTCTAAAATAATAACATCAATTGTAATTTGATCTTCCTGATAAGCTTGCGGTCTTTGCATATGAAACATAAAAACATAGTTTTGCCTTTTATTTCCAACAAAAGTATTTAAAAAACAAAAAAAAAAAACAAAAAAAAAACAAAATGGATAATCTAATCTCAGAAGCTGTTAATGGTTCCAATTTATAATTTGATGTGGGAGATATACTTGTTTTGGTACTCTTGAACATAGTTTTTAACAAGTGGTATGTATTCTAAATCTTAATAGAGAATGGTTAAATTTCCCACATTTTACTGGTCTTTTTGGGTTACTTTTCGAAAAGCAAGAGTTGGTAGGATTAGTGAACGGTCTGTTCTTTAACCTGATTCTATAGAGGCACCATTTACAAAAAAGAGATTCTTAAACTCTTAAACTAGGAAGAAACCTAACGTTGCTTGCTTGATGGGGGTTATTCTTTCCCCAAGTGTATCGTTTTGAATCTATATTTCTTTCTCGCCAGGTATCAGTTAGCGTATATTCAGCACCAACATGAATTTCTTCCTGTAGGGTGATTTAGAGAGTTATAATTATACGTACAAAGAGCTTGATTCATAACTAGTCTGAATCCCCTGCAATATGTTGATTTGTTAAAAGTCCTCTATATCCCGTCTCACTTCAGTGTAGAAATTTGTTGTGTCAGCATTAGAATGATAAATATTTATAAGTATGTACCTGTAAATTTGAGTTTAAAATTCCTATTGTGTCCATTTACATCTACTTTTGCTCTATGTATGTTAAACTAAAAGTTATTGCTAAACACAATAGTCACATTGGATGCAAAAGAAGTGAAGATACATTCGTAACCCCATGTCGATCTAATATGTCTTCCATCGTTTAATAAAATGTGCATCTTGTAATAGATATATTGAGCATTCCTTTTTTCAGGTAAATCAAAACACTTCTTTTTACTGGGTCCTCTAAGCCTAGGCAATTCATTGAGGCAGTTCACAATTAGTCATATATTGTTTCTATTGTAAAAAAAGAAATATTTATTAATTAGAACATTATTTCATGAATTTTCAGAGACTTTCTTCTCCAAAACTGTAATTGTGAACGTATAATTGCTAGTCTTAAGTTATATATATATATATATATATATATATATATATATATATATATATATATATATATATATATATATATATATATATATATATATATATAAAGAAAGTTTTTATTGAGAGAGAGAGAGAGAGAGATGTAAGCATAACAACAGGTGATGTCTGAAAAAGGGTAACACAAATTGTCAAAGGCTATACAATACTGCTGAGAGAATTAGCTAAATGCTGCATACATGTTTTAAACTGGTAAAGCTGATGCCCTGTAATATAATAAAAAGTATTTTTGTGACCGTTGTTTTGCTTAACTTATCCATTGAAGTCTTAAAAACTTTGCTCTGTAGAATTTATTTTAATTTAAAATATCTGATGTAGTCCGTGTAGTCTTTGTCATTGTTCGTCCCATCTATTAGTGAAAAACTAGTTTACTTAAGCTAAATGACAGATACCCTTCCCCAACCCACCCTTGAATGCATCACAACTTCACTACAACATAAAAACTTTCAATACAGGTCATTGTGAAATTCAATTGCTGATGTTCTAGCATATTTACAGCAGCCATCAATATTTAATGGTGTCTGCTCCTTACTAATTGTTTACGACGAAAATATCAAATAGATTGTGACCTTTAGAAATTTTCACACAAAGCTTCAAACTCTAGAAAACCATTAGGAAGCACAATGAATATATCTTTGATCATTTTACAAATACCCCCATCCACATTATCAAAGACCTATTTAACAACTATTTCACAAAGCTTTTGACTCGGTCATCTATGGAGGGGGATAACTTTGAAATAGTTTAATCTATTTTTTCACGTTGTTTTGAAAAATAGCGATGCATATATTGAATGAAAAATTACTTTCTGCATGTATAATTTTTTTGGCCTCTTTCGTTGAAATACATATTTTAAATACAGTCCAAGTTCAAAAATTAGATTTCCCTTTTACCCATACAATTTCTACTCCAGTTCTAGACATCACTATAAATTGGCACACTTCATACATCGTAGCGATGTGAATAAAATTGTTAAATGTGAATAAAATTGTTAAAGCTATGTTAAAACACACACACACACTTTGTGTCCAAATACATTTTTACACACATTTGGGCGATAACTTTTTAATTTGTTGTTGTTGTAGTAGGGTTTAAGGCCATGTTTCATCACGCGATAGGGTATACATGCGGACAGTATTAATAATGGAGGAAGTACCCGGGAAAAATCCGGAAGGAACCACCAACCCACAAGAAGATACCTACAAGCTTTCTTACATATCCATATCGGCCGAATCCGAGATTTGAAACCACGAAGACAGAGGTGATATGGCAGTGATCTGTAACGGAGAGCGCTTTAGACCACTCCGCCACTCAGGGCCCCTTTTTTAATTTATATAATCTGACAGAAAAGTGCAGGTGACAACATTTTTTTTAGAACAATTACTCCCTCCCCCCCGACTTTTAAAAATAAACACCGCTTAAAATAACCTACATTGAACGGTGCTGACATGTCAGCACCTACATTGAAAGGTTCTGACATTTTCGCAGTCAAACGTGCAAAAACGCATTCCGAGCGGCTTTCATGTATCGTTCTTGTTGCAGGTATACAAGAAGTGGCCATGGCAGCCTCCTAGAGAGAGTTTAGCACCATATGTTTCCCGGCATCAGGATGATGCGAAGACCAAATTCAGCGATGTGACCACATATCGCAATGATTTCTTAGGACTCAAGGTATTATCGCGTATACAGACCAACAAGTGCGTATATAAATGCGTATGCAATAAAACCTATTTATTCAATAACCAAGGGACTGAGTCATTCTGTTCGTTACAAATAGGTGTTTGATAATTCGAGACTAATGTATAATTATCCAGGCCCGGCTCTAGGATGTGCGGGGTCCAAGGCAGCAAGTGATGAGCAAGGGGCCCCAAGCAAAAAGTGCAGTGCAGAGTAGCGCGGGATTCAAGGCGGTTGCCTCATTCGCTTTGCCCTAGGGCCAGGTCTGTAATTATCAGAACATTAGCATGGAAATACATCTGTTATGAACTGTTGTCCGTGTAATCCAAGTCTCCGTTTTGACAGATGTTATTGTATATAAATGACTAGCAATGCAGCATGTGTAACCATTTGATAGAAACACATGTCTAAGCACTATTTTAAGACATGTTTCATTATACACATAAAACAAGAACTTACATGAATTTTATACAAGTATCGACTTCAAAGGATTCAAAAGAGACCACATGTTTTAGAAGTTACTGAAGTCGACAATTTTGAGTTTTAAAGTTCTGTGGTTTTGTCCGCATCTGCAACATGAGTAAAACAAAATGTGCTGTTGTAATGATTGCTATTGTTTCATTATATTGCATTTCTCTTTAAGACACATTAGAATACACTCTGAATGGGAATTTAGCGATAAACTTAATGAACAATTCTTATATATATATATATATATATATATATATATATATATATATATATATATATATATATATATATATATATATATATATATATATATATATATATATATTCTCTTGAAAAGTCGTTAAACAAACCTTTTGCTGGTATTGGCTCCCATGTGTGTGCGTGTTGTAGATGGTAGAGAATCCACATTTCACTCGAATAATATTTATTTATTTCAGTTTAAGAAGCCCAAGAAATCCGGGAAAAACCATAAGCTTGAAGATAAACAAACTCAAACTGAAATGGGCTCGGATTTCAATAGCACCTACAACTTGGAATATTACCCTAAGGTACGTAAATACACAAGCAGTAATGAGATCGCGATAACATAATACTTGCATAACATTTGTTGAAATGAACTGTTCCCGACATGTTAATATTTCAGCCATTAAGGTATATACCGGGGTGATTGGTTTATAATATTTAACCTTTCAACTTTCACCAATGTTTGTAATTCTTTGATTTGGCTACATAAAAGAAGGCTGATAGTGTTGGGAACGCCGTATACGACGCTGTTTTATTACAGATCTTGATCAATAAGTTATGATTTGAGAGTTTGGGTCGTGTGCGAGGTTAGGCTTTGAGAGTTTGGGTCGTATGCGAGGTTAGGCTTTGAGAGTTTGGGTCGTGTGCGAGGTTAGGCTTTGAAAGCATGGGTCGTGTGCGAGGTTAGGTTTTGAGGGTATGGGTCGTCTGCGAGATAAATAAACAGTCACAGGAAAAAAGGTCCAATTATAATTTGTTTATCAAGGGCGAACATGTACGACAAAACATCAAGGTAATAAAGTCACATTCTGTAATCATTACTATTAATGATTCAAATAAATTTATAGGTTCACAGGTAAATTTTTTGTTTAATATCTTAAGTCATAAGGGTAAACTGTAAAACAAACATCTGGCATTTAGATCAGTAATGTTTTTTTTAAGGTTTCTGTTTAGCTGAAAAATTGTCAAACAAACATATAACATTGAGATTATTATCTTGATATTATTTTCCTAAAATATTATGGCAGTGATATTTTCTTTATCACGGTAATATCTCAACGAAGAACTTTATTGTATTTAAGTTGTATCATATACAGACCTCCAACATTACAAATTCAGATTGTGACCTAATGTCAAGTATCTTATTTTCCTACAAGACTCTCGTTTTAAAATTCAAATTGTTTTGTAACTTTCTGTCTGTAACTTTGTGTCTGATATAAAAGTTGGAGGAATAAAATAAGAAGTATATTGTTTAAAAACATGCCATTTCCTTTAAAACTCGTACGTCTATATATGTTTGTTTTCTTTCTTTCTTTCTTTCTTGTTGTCTGAGAAGTGTGCAGAACGAAGTAGGCCATACACACCCTGCCAGAGCCGTATCAACAGCATAACATCCGGGCCAGACCAGAGCCGTCCCATGAGTTCTTACCAGTCCGCCTACAAGCAGCGTGACAAGCTTCAAACGGCGGAGGAGTCTGATAAAGAGAAAGAAAACGAAAAGAAAGAAGATAAAAATGACATAAAGAAAAAACCGGAAGAGGTTGGTTTTTCCTAGTCAGTATGTATCTATACACGTATGAAGATAGGTGTATCGGCGTACAATAAATCTACTCGAATTGGCGCTTGTCTGTGCATACAAGATACACTAAATTTCCCTTTATTAATGGCTAATGAACATGATAATATCATTACTGCAATGACAAAGCTATTTTCTAGCATCTTCAAAATTTGGAAGGAAGTTTAAAATGTATCGGCGTCCATGTATTAAATATTAGCTCTATAATCGAACTTGTATATCTAATTCTTAAGCAAACTAATCTCCCGAACATGGGGGCAGACACCCGTCTCCTCCCTCCGATCTCACCTCTAAACATGGTGTAACTTACATCCGTAACACTTAATAGCTGACCAGTATATGTTTCCAACCCGACACCAAAAGCAAATTCTGTAACCTCCTTTTTGTTGTTTGATATCCGTTGTCTAAAACATATACATACATGACTGACATAAAAAAAAACTAAAAAAAAAAATAAATGAGAAAAGTTCGTTCATCTCTGGCTAAGTGAAACATCATATTCCCCACACATTATTTTAGAGATGCAGTCAAGTGATTTGTATTTACTTGTAAGGTTTGTCATCACTTGTTCAAGGATACAGACGATAATTATATGGAGGGTTTACAATATCATTGAAAACCTACCAGTCTTCATCAATGTCACGGAAGAGAAATAAACTTAGTAGGAATTGCGACATCATGTAGCTAATACAAAAGTATTGATATGTCAAGAAAAACAATTCTTAGAATTGGCAAGAAAAAGATTCTTCCTATTTATTTAATAAGAATGTTACTGTTAATTATTTTTTAACCATTGCCCCTTCTTTTCTGTTTCTTTTTCTTACGTATTGTCAAAAGTTTAAGGTATTTTATATATTCATGTATTTTTTCATCGTGTGTGTGTGTTTCTTGTATTAAGTTTGTTCAATTTCGATTTTAGTAAATTCTAAATTAGGGTTTGTACATTCAAATTACTTTTATCTTCTATGTATCAAATTCTTGGAGTTGTTATTTATTTCATAATTATAGTTATTGTACAAGTCTAAAGTTTATAAGAAAGAAGTTTTAATTTTAATTTTCAGTAGTAGTATTAAAATTAAGTTAATTTCAAATTTTGTAGTGGAGGTTAATTAACTAAATAGCTTATAAAAAGTTATTAATTATTTAAAATAGTTTTAATAAATAAATATAACGTTTTCTGCTTTGCGTATGGGTTTAGTTTTGGGATCTTAATTGGGCACGAGCAGCATTTACACTACGCTTCTGCGATCATTTGAACACTAGCTCATGTGCCACGAGTTTCTTGTCCAATACATTAATAGTTGTTGTTAGTTCTAATATGGTAATTTTGATCGTAACTCAATAATTTTGAAGGTTTAATTAGTTTAAATGTCATATGTTGTGTTTGAGTTAAATAATATAAGGGTGTATTAGACTTGTCGAATCTATTAAAGCCATTTCGTGAATAAGTCAGACTGTAATCATAAAAATTTTGACTCTGTCCTTTCTCCCTGGTTTGTAAAATCCATCCAAACCAACTGCAAGAAACACATCAATCGCAGTAAGTCATCGGACTCTATATCACAAGGAGCATCAGCATCAAACAGTGCACTGCTTATATCCTTCAAATTCTATTATATTGCTTTAATTCAAAGTCCGTATCCGTTCCATTTCGTGAATGTTTCAGATTCCATCCTTACAATTAGTTGATTCTCTCCTTTCTTCCTAGTCCCTAGAATCCTCTTCAACTAACTGCGAGAAATACACCAATCGCAGAAAGTCGTTGGACTCTCACATTCCAAGAAAAAGTATCATCACCAAATCGTGTACTTTCTCTGTTGACTTGATATCTTCTTCATCAAGTAAATGAAAATGGGGACAAGGAACACAAATTAAATTCAAAAGACTTCACATATCTAAGTATACTGCTGACTGACAGAATTTTCTGTACTGTCTTGTAATGACAAAACGTTCTGTAATGACTTGTACTGAGTATACTGCTTGCTGACAAGACATTCTGTAATGTCCTTAAGTATACTCGCGTTCAAAATATTGTGCAATATACATGAATCACCAGACGGTATCGTTCTACACAAAAGTAAATAAAACTCGATTGAATGTATTTAATAAATAAAGGAATTTATATAATTCTGTAACAATGACGTTGCCTTTTTAGATAGGCTTGTTTAAATCTATTTTTGGCTTTCTTATGTTTTTACTATATATAAAAGAGAATATAGTTTTCAAAGTGTTTTTGCTCATGAGTAATCTAAAATGAGCTTTGAAGAAGTCTTATAAACACGATCTTATTTCTACTTATGTTAGGTGGAATCAAAGCCAGAACCACCAGAGTCACAAAAAGGTAAGTGATACACATCTTGCGTTTGACTATTTCCTCTCCGATTTGTAATAAAAAGTTTTTATATGGTTATAACAGATCTGTTGGTGGCATCAAGTCGATTACGTATTCATTACTCGCAATTCAATAACCAGTGACTTAACCTCGATTTATAAACAAAACAAAACAATATATAAATGAAACTTAGTCACTTTTCATGCATTCGTAGCTAGGGTTTCAACTTGGAGCCCAAGAATAAGTTGATTGGAAATTCACTGAGCTGAATCAGAGAAACAGCAGTGCCCCGATTTTAAAGCCAGTAAAAATAGGATGAGTTCTATATACACTTGAACTATGAGAGCCCGTGCTTAATTTTTATAATTATTGAACCTTTTCTCGAAATATTGTTGCATGAAATCTGTTCCAACAGCAACAAAAATTTTGTATGGCAAAATTCGTTTTTGAAATCGTATCCAAACTTCGCAAGTTTCGTTTTTGTTTTGTTTCTTTCTTTTTGGAAAATCGATCACTTTTATTTATGCATTATGGGTTTGCAAACTACAAGCAAGATTTATATTGCCTCCTAAATTGAGGAGCTTGGCAACGTGCAAAAATACGCTTCTCCGAAAAAGATTTGACAATGGAGATGTTCCAATAAGCATCGGCAATTTTACACTTTACAAAAACACATATTAACACTTTTTTTTAAAAAAAAGAATTGCACTTAGTTTAAACTTACCTCCAAGAGTAGTAAAAGACTAACTTCGAAAGAAACAAGTAATGAAAATTAAAACAGTAATTGGGCTACGTGTTTGGAATTGTTTTGCTTTTAACGTGCAGACGTGATCTCAGAGTTGATCGCTGTAGGGATAATATCCAGAATCGGATGGTAAATTTTCATGAAGAAGATTCGCTTAATTAGGCCTAGCGACTGTGGAGCAGGGTGAAACTGGTGTTTGAACAGAGAGTAGCTATTATAAGCTTTTTATTATAAATTATTTCTTCTGCCTACATGTAATACTGACAATCCCACTCTTAAAGTATTGGGATTTAGAACCTGTTTAAGATTTGTATATTTTGAGTTCCCGATAAGAAGTAGGGGCGAAATTCGTCGAATCGAATCAGAGAAATAGGAGGGATCTTATGGGTTGGTTACCTTATATTTTGCAAAGAGGTGACCAATGATACGAACAATTTGGACTATGATATTTCCTTCTGAATATCATACAGCCAATGACTATCACTATATTATAAAGAAAGGTTGTTCTAGTGGGTCCCAATAAATACATAAGCTAGTGAGATAATAATTATGTTAAGTATTATGAGCAAATACAGTATTCCCACCTATGAACTATCCGATCCCTTAAATCAGTGCTGTTGATGTCCAACATGAGGCCCGTGGACTGATTTTAAATGGCCCGCCAGAGTTCGAGGAATTTTGTGTATTTATGGAAAAAAGTCAATGACATACTTTTATTTCACGCTGTGGCCCTCGGATTCAAGAACATATTTTCATGGCCCATGGTGTCAAAAAGGTTGGACAGCACTGCCTTAAATATTGTTTATTTTGATCCCTTGTTTGGCATTTTGGTAGTTTTAGGATCTGTTTTGAACCGGAGAATACCGGCTTTCGTAGAGCTGAACACCTAATCCGTAATCATCATAATTCAAGGACGGAAATGTGTTGATCCACATGACGATAGGGACGATCTTTTATAATTGTGTAGACGTTCTATTATATAAACAAGCAGGCTTCCTAAGGCTCATGCTGTATCTATTTATGTGTGAACCATTTTCTGGGCATCCGTTGTTTGTGGGCTGACAGAGATCCTAAAAAGAAGTTAGTAGAAGTCTTTGAGCTGATTTGGAGAAACAAGGGTTCCATTAAGGGCACTGCTAATTAAAGCCGGTACAGAGATGATTAATTTTATCATAACATTGCATATTGATAATACCTTCTTAAGGTATTTTATTTCGAGACCCTCTTGAAAAATGTGTAGTTAGGAATCTGTTCAGGCAGGGGAAGCAGTTTCGACAAAATCTTCGTCGAGGTTTCGTGAAACTTAATGCTGAATTATTGTAGTCATAGAAGTCTTGTAGATATTTAACCTACGAAGTCCGCATTTGGACTGTAAAGTCCCCTTTTTAAATTTATTTTTATATGGCCAACTGTTTTGAATTTGACATCTAGGAATTTGTTTGAACCACAAGAAAGTAGGTACTTTGTAGTATAACTTACAAAAATTCTAAAAGCATCATTTAGATGAAAATTTAATAAGTTGATACATGTCAATGTATTAGAAAAGAGGCATATAATATTGAAGGCTATAAAGTTACAATATTACAAAATGTTATTGAAGAAAGAGTCGACTATTTTTACATACTTTATGATCGATTATTGCATTGAAATTTCCTCAGTAATTCAACATTTAAATAATATTTGAAAATTATAAGGTATTTAAATCATTATTGCAGTCACTTGCAATGTTCCTTCTAAGGTGTGCGGCTGCGCAGCTCATTAGAAAATTACGCGCATCAGTTTCAAAATTCAGCGTGCAAGTTTTGGTGCAAATACATATGCCGCGCAGCAGTTTCAAAATTCCGTTCACCCAGGAAAAAATATTAGAAGGAACGTTGGTCACTTGATTTAGTTCAAAGCATGGTTTATGATGATATAAAACATGCAACTGTGCGTTTCGCGGGTTATAGAAGTATATATTTGTGCTTTTAGAAGCATGCATTCTTGTCATTAAAATGATATATTTATATTACATGTAGCAGGTTATAAGTTGAAACAAGCTAGGAATAGTTCTCCTTAAAAGAAGGTTTAGTTTATGTATATGATCCCTGAAATGTGTTCATACCTATTTATTTTATAGGTCTTAAGAATTTATTTCTTACACAAAGCAAACTTGCTTTGTTTTAACTCATCACTTACACAAAGGAGGCTAGATGTGTTATAACTCGTTAATTACACAAAGGCGGCATGTGTTATATTTCGTTACTTACACAATGGAGGCTTGCTTTGTTATAACTCATTACTTATACTTAAGCAAAGTCTTAGTCATCAGATTGTAACATTAATCAATTGATTGTACTGCATTACTAATGCATCATCAATTGTAGCAATCAATTGATTGTACTGCATTACTAATGCTTAAGCAATGACAGTAATCGATAGTACTGCATTACTAATACATCAGCAGTTATAGTAATCAATTGATTGTACTGCATTACTAATGCTTAAGCAATTACAGTAACTGATTGATTTGTACTGCATTACTAACACACAAGCAATTATTGTAATCAATTGATTGTGCTACATTACTGAGACATAAGAAATTATAATAATTAATCGATTGTACTACATTGCTGATACATAAAGTATAGTAATCAACTGATTGTACTACATTACTGATACTTTAGAAATTATAGTAATTAACAGATTGTACTACTTTATTGGCCAACCAGTCACCAGGTTGTTGTAATTGTCCCTTAATTGTAATGTATAAAGCCAAAGTCACAAGATCATTGGAGGTATCAATTGATTACTTAATCATAAGTACAACTAAAGTCAACAGATCATAAAAATCGATTGTAATGTAGTATAAAGATATATCTGGAGCAAATGGGGGTGGAGAAACCCGACCCAGTAAAATCCGACCCGGCAGGGATCCAAACAAATAGCAAGATGTGCTGGAAAATGAAATAAATGTAGAATTACATACCTTGGCATAATTTGTTTTAAAACACGCCAATTCTCTACAGTAGCCTTAAAATGTCTTAAAGAAACATAACAAAACAACAGCAGAAACAAGAAATAATTGATTTATTTTCTTGAATATTCATTCAGTTCATTCTCATTAATTGTATCTCCGACAGTTTAATGGAAAGAAGAAACCATTAAGCTTCGTAAATATTTGTAGCGTATTTTTTTTTAAAGCTCTAAAAGTGATATCTGACAATGATAGTATAATAAATGTTTAGGAAATACAATTATATGAATCACTCTGGGAGCTGCATGGACGAACTCCGGTACTCCACATGTCCAGTGAAAGCCAAGGATCTCAAAAGAGATTATTTAATGTAACAAGAAAGTGTGGAATCTGCTACATTAAGCTTTGCTGCGCTTACTTAGCACACACATATGAAAAGTAATTTAAAAACTAATATTTGATAATTATTCATAAGAATACGAATAACTAACGAAATAGATGTAGATTGTTAATTCTTTTCAGACTTAGCAAAATTTAAACAAGGTCATTCCAAGCCGTGAAAAAAATTATCTTAATACCAGTATTAAATATGCAGTTATGTGATATTAAATCTATTAAAAATTGTAAAATAAAAGATTTCATCAGTTCATTATTTAAAGGAAAGTGGATTCAGATATACTTTCATTTACCGTACCAACCTTGTATGATTTAGGAAAGTCGTGAGAGACCACACAAATATGTTAAACATTAGCGTTCCTGGTAAGTTTTGTTAGACCCATACTTTAAAGTGATTTTTAGAATAAAAATGTGATGATTTAGTATGGTAACGTCTCCTTATTCTTTATCGGGTATTTACAATATATATATATATATATATATATATATATATATATATATATATATATATATATATATATATATACACACACACACACACATCTGTATGTTTAACATTATGGAACTCTCTGGGGACAAGGCGAGAAATGTAATGCTAACAGGATTAACAAACTTTCATTTGCCAACTCCCATTTATCTACTATAGTAACCAACATGCAATTTTGGTGTGATCTTCACCAAAACATGTGCTATTCATTGCATAACATCTACTGTCCAACACCACATATTTACTATCCAACACGTTGTGTGGAGTGACCAACAATCGGTATAAGACCATCAACACTCACCATCAACATGTAGTTTATTTTTATTCAGTAACTCGTGATCTACTATATAATATCCCACAGTTACTATCCAACAGTCATTTGAAGTGACCAATACCCAGTTACATGTAGCTAATATCCAATACCCATCTATTTACTATCCAGTAATCCACATTTACTTTTCAATGCTCCGTATTTACTATTCCACATATCATTTTGGAGTCACAAACAGTCTCATTTACTGACTACATATTTTATGATGTAAAAGGTGAATAAAATAGAACATAAATCCTTTATGAACAAAACTAACTCCCCTATCCCCTCATAACTTACCTATTATCCCTTATATACAAAAGTAAAACACCTTACCCCCTTATAACTGACCATCCCATTATAGACAAAACTAACAGCACTATCACCTTATAATCCTTATCACCCATTAGTGAAGTGCAAGTAGAGGAAAAAGTGTTAAATATACAAACTATACATGCAAGAAAACATGTAAATGGAGAAAAAGGGTAGAGTGCTTGCATATATACACACATAATTTTCTATAGACATTAAACAAGATAGAGAGAACAATAAACACACTTAAGGACAGGTATTCACCTACTTTAACAATTCAAGAAGTGTGTTAAAACATATCTAACACTGACATTAATCCTGTATGGTAACAGGTGGGGGTTAAAATTATAATACTGTTTTCAATTTTGTAGTCCTACATTTAATTCTCCGACTAAAAGGATTCCTATTGTTGCTTGATTAACACTGGCAAAAACTGTATTGCAATGTCAATGTTTTGTTTAGTTGTTACAAATTTGTTTTGGCTCCATAGTACACTGACTGACCTTATCAGTCCATTAGATTACAAATGTTTTTTTTTGTAATTACATACCCAAGTGAAACAAGAGAGACAAGAATTAAATTTGCCCAACTGTCAAACTAAATCGGAATTTGGTATTAAGCTAAGGGCTTACTGGAGTGCTAACAAATATGCAAGCAGACTTAAAGATTATTGTACATGGAGTGAATGAAGGGAAAATAGTAGTACAAGTATTTACATACACATACAAACAAAGTATTCTACATACAGTAAACATGACCATGGGAGAGAGAAGAACTAACACGATAAGGACAGCCATTAGCTAACTTTTAAAATTTAAGAACTGTGTTAACCCCTGTGTTAAGCCCTAGGATCATCAGATATTGTATGGACCAAAGTGGGGTTTATAGTTTGAGTTTGTTTGTATTTGTAATCAGATTTAAAGTTGTCTTTTTAAAAGGCTGCTTATTGTTGCTTGATAAACATGAGCAGAAAGTGTGTTGCAATGTCAATGGTTTATGAGGCAGATTTGTTTCATCAGTTTGTTACATATCAAATACAGTCTGCTACCCAAGATTTAGTACACTCACTGACCTTTCCCTAACAAAAATCAAATTGCACATATTTTTTCTTCTTTAAATTGCATGCTGAGTGAAGAAGGCAAGAGTTAAATTTGCCACACTGTCGGACTAAATCAGAATTTGGCAAGAAGTGTTTGTTACAAGGTTGTGACACTTTTGTTCAAGTTTGCAAAGAAAGAAAATGAGTTGAACACACACACACACACACACACACACACACACACACACACACACATTCATATATGGAGTGAAAAAAAGAGAAAAGACATGCACACTACACTATAACAAAGAAAAAAAGGAATAAGATTATATACACAAACATTCACAATGACAGAGAGAGTGAAAGAAAAGTAGCATCGCTAACAAATATACTTTGCCATATATACTCGATTAAAAGTTGAGTTAAACAATGAAGATCCAGTTCTGCCATAGAATAATGCACCTGCAGATCAGGGTCTATACTGTTTGTTCTACTCATTACTCCAAGCAAACTGCACAGACCCAGATCTGTGGGCACATTATGTGAAGGCAGTTCTGGATCTGTGTAACTTGCAGCTGCACTTGTCCTATAAGCAAGTAATATGGTATACACTATCATATATGTACATGTATATACACTATCATGTGGGGAGTGGAAGATGAGAAAAAAACACAGAAGTGCTTAAACACATACACAAACATTTCTTTTTGGAGTGACCAACACTCAGTCATATGCTATCTACCCCCACATTTATTTATACACATATTACACCCACAACATACTTATGATTTCTATACCAACAAAATGCTTATACAGTACTTGCTATACACACAACATTCTTATATTAACACATACTATACCCACAACATACTTATATATACTATACCCACAATATACTTACACTTAAACACTATACCCAGAAACATACTTATATTAACACATACTATACCCACAACATACTTACACTTACATATACTATACACACAATATACTTATACTTACATATACTATACACACAATATACTACACTTAAACACTATACGCAGAAACAAACTTATATTAACACATACTATACCCAGAAACATACTTATATTAACACATACTATACCCACAACATACTTATACTTACATATACTATACACACAATATACTTATACTTACATATACTATACACACAATATACTACACTTAAACACTATACCAGAAATATACTTATATTAACACATACTATACCCACAACATACTTATACTTACATATACTATACACACAATATACTTACACTTAAACACTTTACCCAGAAACATATCTATGCTTACTATACCCAAAAAATGCTTATACTTGCTATACCCACAACATTCCTATACTTGCTATACACACAACATTCTTATACTTACACACACTATACCCACAACATACTTATACTTACATATACTATACACACAATATACTTACACTTAAACACTATACCCAGAAACATAATTATACTAACACATACTACACCCACAAAAAAATTATACTTGCACATACTATACCCACAAACATACTTATACTTTCACAAACTATACTCCCAACATACTTATACTTACATTATACAAAAAACATACTACCACATAAATGGTGGATAGGTTTAAGTTTTGTGGCAGACAGACATACACAAACATAAAGCACATAAGACTGGCAATGGCTCAATTTTATCTCTATTTTCTAAGAGAATTAGGTGACTGCAAAAAAAAAGACCATTGGGTTTTGAAAAATTCATGATTGGAAAACATTAATTGTAACTTCCTCAAAGTTTTTCCATAACCAACCCCTACTCCAGCTGTGGTATTAGTTACCACTGTTCATGAAGTCTTTCTAATGAAGGGTTAAGGTGTAGGCGAAGGTCTCATAAGTTTCTCCAAAATAATTTGATCATTTCTCTCAAGTGTTTTCAATCTGCCAAAACATAACACACTAATGGTTTTATTTTTTCTCTCTTCTCTTTCTTCACAGTAAAACTTAGACATTCAAACTTTTTGACTGAAAATTATTCTTCTACTGTGAAGGCCATATTGGAACTATAAAAATGATGCAGTCTGATGCATGTGGGTAAATAATCTGCTTGAGTAACAATTACTTTGGATGTACTTTAAGCTCAAAACAAGCAAAGTTTGATTTGTAGTCATGTTTGACAAAGCACTATTTTTCAAGACTTTTAATACATAGTCATTGCTAAAATGTTTTTTTTTTTTTACAAGCATTTTAGATCCCTTTACTTGTGTATGCATCAATACAAAATTATGCAAAAAAGGAACAACAGATGATCAAATACCTCTTAAGATTGGAACTTCAGTTTCTTTCACTGACCTCTATGCTGATGATACTACACTGTCTGAGATGGGTAAAACCAAAATGGTACTTGAAAATAACTTACAAGATGCTTTCAACAGACTTCAAGTACAGTGCAATCAAAACAGTATGATCATAAATTCAGAAAAAAATGAAAGCCCTACTAGTTACAATGCAACAAAATTGAGCAAGGCTAGATAGTGACAAACTTCAGGTTCCATTTGACAAGGTGAGCCATAATATGACCTTTCTCAGGATAAAATTCTTGGTGTATTCATAGATAACAATCTTACTTGGTCCATTCACATTAAACATGTTTCAAAAATGGTTAATTCTTATCATTGACTACTGATGAAAATTAAAACATACATTCCTCTTCAGTATAGGGTCATCTTTTATAAAAGTTGTATTAAGCCATATCTGTTCTATTGTAATGTAATTTGGGGTAATACCTCTAATTCAAATATAACAACACTTTTAAGACTCCAAAAGAGGGCTTTCCATTTAATTCTAGATCAATGTGTAGACAATTTCCAGGACAAAATGAATAATATAAAAGTTTTAACACTACATGAAATAATATTACTTAGAAAGGCCAAATTGATGTATAAAGTATCCAGTAAAGCCATTCCTGTCTATCTAAGCAATATCTTTCACCAAAGAGATGCTGATGGTACTCAAAATTTAAGGTCCATATGAAACAAAAATTACATTATACCAAGGCCAAAGAAGGAATTGTATAGAACATTATTTTCAATATACTGGTCCACTGGTATGGAGCAACATTCCCAGTGACATAAGACAGGCATCTAGCTTTTCCACAAAAGATGAAGAATGCTTTTTAAACCAAATTCATTCATGTAAATTTGTCAAAGATAAGAAATGTTAAGTTATGATTTTATCTGTGTTTTGATGGAAACAATTATTTTGTCTTAATTAACAATTATGTCTGATTATGATGCTGCAGACAGTGTTAGTACAGAAAGTAACCTTTTATTGTCAATATTTGCTAGGTAAGAAAACCTCAAAAGAAGAGCCAGAGTACATCACCACAGCCATGGCAGACTTTCGTCGACATGAAAATATTGAAAGAAGAAAGCCTTGCTACCCGGTTGTCAATGATCACTTCTTCCATGACAAGTTTGATTCCCAAACTTCTTATGCTCTTACCTACAAGCCACACAACATCACCATTCCTGAGAAACCCTTATGGGGCCGGAAACCTGTATACAAACATCCCCAAGGAGGAATGATTCTGGAGAGTCGATACATGGTGAGAGAACTTATCATATGCATTCGCATGGGATCTTCAAATCCCACCTGATGATCAGAATTCCTAGATGGAAGTATGGCTTTGCAGAATTAAGAACACAAATTCTGACATGGGTGAGGTGGTGGAATTTTGCTACCTCTTGCCAATGTGCTTGATGATTTTTATTCTCATATCCTCTATAAGTATTAGATAGATTTTTTTAAAAAAGATCCTTTCATTACATAGCCATCTAACCTTACATGATTGATTTAGCACATATTAGTCAATATTTTTATATTGCAGACCCAGAGTGGAATTATTTTGGTGCTTTCACTGACATCTGCCATTTGATATTCTTAGTTGTACTAAATTGATCTTGTATGAATTTCAGTCTGCTTCCAGTCAAACATTATCTTGATAAATATTTGGGAAGCATACAACAGAGGGTTATGTAATAAATACAAAACCAATTTTGTGTTTTGTTTTGAGTATGCATTCATTTGATAGAAGTATTGGTAATAATTATCGTATTCTTGGGTCAGATCCAACTACATGTAGGTATTCCTGTTCATTTGGAATCAAACATGTACTAGTATGTAGTTTATATATATCCAATCCCACATGTGGCACTTTATTCATGTAAATTTCATCATATCATCTGCTGATTTGTTGTGGGACTGATTTTACACGAATTTCAAAAGATAAAATAATGTTAATGGAAACATTGCCATTCTTAATATTTTGCCTGTATCAATTGAGTGCTATTTTGTTTAAAGACCAAATTTCTGTTTTACCTATGAATTGAACAAAACAATCACCCATGTGTCATTGCAGTAGCTAGGGCCAAGGGTGGTCAAGTGGTCTAAGGTTCTTGCCTTTACAAATCATTGACTTCTCACTTTTTCTCAGTGGGTTCGAGTCATGGACTTGGCCAATGTAGGTATATTAAAAAACTTAACAGTAGCTTTCCATGGGTCATTAGTTCTTTTCGGGTTCATCCTCTGCTGGATATACTGGCATTGGACCCAGAAGAACACCATTGATGTGGGATAAGGCAAGCCTGCTCTTCAGATCATAGTTTGTGGATAGAAACATGTTCCTATCCACAAATTACATCCCCTTTGGTGGGATTTCCCCATCCCCAAATCAATAGACAAGTTAGGTTGTGATCCATTGACATACTATGTAAAATGGCCACACAACTTTTCATTTGGAATCAAACATGGGTAATATGATAGTATACAAACTCAAGGTCAACATGAGATATTAATGAATACATCAAAATCAATGAAATTTCCTTATATTGATCTGAAATAATGCCAAAATGGTTTTATTTGATACATGATATAGACATATTTAAATATGTTCAGTTTTTTTCACTTATTTAACATAGTTCATTGATATTCTTCATTTTCCATCTCATTTCCGTCCACTGCTATAGTGCTCATATATGACAGCAGCTTGTCAACTCATGAAAGCCCTAAATAATCCCAAACTGGTTGAACTGTATTTTACATTCATAGGAATGAGAGAATTGTATACCAGTCCATATTATGATGTAACCCAAGGATATAACATATTCTGAAAGTGATAAAATCTTGACTGGTCTGCGTAATCTTTCTTAACATTTTTGATGCATTTTTCTTATGGAATTTGAAAATTGACTAAACAGGATCTCCACATTATCTACTTAGTCAGAAATGCTTTATGTAAGGTAGAAGTAACATTGATTACATAGACAAGAATATGACAGTATTGTGCTGTGTGCAAGAGGGTGATAGGTCAGAACACCAGGAGACAAAAGGATAACCCATCATTATCAATCATTTGTAAATGTATACAGAAATTTGCCAAATAGATTTTAGATCCATATGCATTCCATACCTTCATTTAAATTGTGTAATAGTTGATATACATCAACATCCCTTGTTCTTTTTTGGGCAGCCCATCATTTCATGTATATCTGTTTGTATATTTATCAGTTATGTGCCTAGTCCAAACTCATCTGTCCACCAGGTCATGGCAATGTTGAAACATAAACCTTGTAGTAATATGCAACCAAATTTGCACTGTGGGTGACTTCTGGGCTGATCTTGTCATCAGTCATAACTAGGTCTCTGTGATGCATGTGGTGTTCACTTTATATATCTTTGCTGATAAACTGTATAGTTAAATACCTATTGATCTTCCTACCTACGTATTGATCTACGTACATACCTATAGATCTACCTACCTACCTATTGATCTACCTACCTACCTATTGATCTATCAGCACAACTTTCTTTGCATCTTGAAATAAACTTTAGATCAAGATCACAACAAATTATTTTTCAGCATACAAGAGACAGACATCTTTTATGGCCTTTATATTCTAAAAATAATTTTCAACTGTATTTATCAAACTTGCCATGTGAGTGCATTTGGGTTGATCAGGGATTTTGGAATAGGTTTTTATCATCCATGGCTTCATTTGTATGGGGCCTGAATACCATTGCCAATAATATTATTTATTGGCCATTTTTGGAATACTTTTGTGCTAACGTACAGTGTGGGTGAATCTTGTGATGGTCTTGTATCAAACTT
The DNA here is from genome assembly GCA_016746295.1 of Potamilus streckersoni. Classification (NCBI taxonomy): domain Eukaryota; kingdom Metazoa; phylum Mollusca; class Bivalvia; order Unionida; family Unionidae; genus Potamilus; species Potamilus streckersoni. The sequence goes on from JAEAOA010000432.1 coordinate 479,396, forward strand.
TGTAATTCAACTCATTTTAGTGTACTGTCTTTCCTAATGCATCCCTAAAAACCATCTGCTTTCAGAAGGACTATACAGATCCTAAAGTTATCCATCCAGTTGCTCCAATCAGACCACCTGCTGGTATGAAAAACATTTCAGGGGATGGAGACATCCAAATGCAACCCTACACCACTTACTCTTTAAACTATCAGGAGTGGAAGAATGCACGACCTGCCACTCTCTGCCCTCAAGACTTTAAACTGTATGAACCTCCTACAGAGAAAATGATATGTGAATCCACTCAAAAAGAACACTTTAAAGGTTAGTCTTCTTCCCTTTATGCTGGATTGGACATAACATATATATATATATATATATATATATATATATATATATATATATATATATATAGAGAGAGAGAGAGAGAGAGAGAGAGAGAGAGAGAGAGAGAGAGAGAGAGAGAGAGAGAGACACACACACACACATACAGATAAGAATTATAACTGGTAAAGTGCATGTACTAAGAATCACCCAAAGCCTTGTCTAGACTAACCATCCCACATGCCCAATTGACTAAGTACACATTCCTAATATTAGATGGAACTTTGTTGCGCATAATGCATGCAATTATGTGGCGATTACAATAAATCATTTGCATTTCAAAGAAATCCCAAAATAGAAATAAATAAAGTGTAAAAGAAACTTTTTGTGTTAATTGCAGTAATTTGTGTGTTGATAATGCCACAGCATACCTAACTGAAATGGGCAAAGAGTTTTGGTCCTATACAGGTTTTCCAACTTATTGTTAAATTTGGTTCAAAACTATCCGATAGTAACCGCAACTGAGGCAGGTCAGCAAATAACACTTGAAACAGAAACAACCCAAGATAAAAGAAACATGTCCCTATTGGGTGAGGAGTTAATTTTCACATGTGGATGACTACCTGTCAGGTATGACATAATGCTCAATGGTGAACTCCAGGCTTTTACTCCTTCCAAGTAGAGATAAATTGTACATTACGCTTAATACGAGTTTTTCTTTTCAAATGTTGTAAAACTTTAAGAAGAATATCATCAACAGTCTTCATGAGTAATAAAAACATTAAAATTAACACAAGCAAGAGATCCATCCTCCTGCATTCTGAATTAATCTTTTATCAAATATGTCCCACTTTAATTCATCAAGGTTAGGAGTTTTCATTTTCATTTAAGCTAGGTGTAGAAGAGAAGTTTTCTTATTATTTCTAACCAAATCTAAGCATGCCTGATTGAGATAATCTTTCATAATGACACTTACTTGGATATGTACAAATGCAGGAGCAAATGAGTGACATTTTTTTGGCCAGTGGTTGTGGTTCACTTATTGGACCCTAAGACTTTCAGAGCTCTATCCATCCATGTGATGCTTGGTCAGGTCTAATCCTGAAACTAGTGATGTTTTGAGCAAAAATAAAATCTGGTCTCAGAAATTGTGAGTGCTGAGAACATCTACATTCCTTGGAATCAGTCTAAAGTTACATCTTTGTTCTCTTCTCTAACACCACCTGCATGGGTCTATCATAAACTGTGATTAAGTCCAGAACATACAGTACTATTTAAATGGGGAAAATCAATATTATTCAATGTGTTTTGGCCATAATAAATAGCACATGCCAGAGTTATAGCTTTCTGCTTTCCACAACCTTTTTATTATTGGTCAGATATTAAACTACAAAAGCCTCTTCTAGACTTCTCTTCAGGGCTGTCTATAATTTGTGATAGCTTGGCATGAGAAACATTTTTAAAATAAAGAAAGTGTTTTAGAAACCAAACTACTGGCAGCACAACAAGGAAACAATCTTGGAAAACATTTCAATGCTATCAATTTAAGGTTTATATACCTAGTTCTTTTTGGTTACTTATGCATGTGGCCTATATGTCTGAAATGAACACAGCAGAAGTATACATTACAATTAATTCTTACTGATTGGATTACCATATTACATTATTATAATTATAATTAGGTAACAATATTTAGTAAACTGCCCTAGAAAAAATAAATTTGTAATTTCTAAATCTTCACAAAAAATTGACTGTGTTGTGTGAACTAGTTTAACTATTTTTGAAATTTTTAAAAAATATGATATTCATCAATCACTTTTAAACCACTTTATTATTTCTGTATGGGTGATACAATAATTACACTAGTATTATGAAACTCGACACATACTGAAAACTGCTCTGCTATTTTCTTTCTTGAAAAATGCACATTTTTTAAAAATATTGTTTTTAGAATCCTAAATCTAAGATCACATTTCATGTGGGTAGAAATAAAACAGCGTAAGACACTTGACCCATGAGAATCATAAATGAAATAAATCTATAAAATAATGGAGAGAAAATGGATTTTCCTTTAGTATAAAATAATTCAAATTAAGATTTTAATTCAGAATGGGAGTAACAGAAGTTTGGGTCAAAAAGTGCATAAACACAGATCTGCCATCACATAATGCAAAGGCAGATCTGAGTCTATGCAATTTAAAGGAATCAGTTGAAAAAAACCAAAGTAGACCTTGGCACATTATGTCATTTGCAGTTATCCCCCACTTATAAGTGAATATGAATGGTAGGCTTCTTTAGTTTGAACACTTGCAGCTAACAACATACTTCCAGGTTTTTATCAAAGAAGAGTCACTCAAGGAGACTGATGCTATGCTGGCCAAAAATAATTTCAATCATTCGAACCTAAAACCATTTTGTTTTTCCTCTTTGATATTCTTCAGCATACCAAATTTTGACTCCAGCTCATGCTTAACAAAATATTTACGATGTCAATGATTGCTTACAAACCCAAATGCAAACTTAACAGACCTAGATCTGCCATCACATGATGTCCCACAAGATCGGGGTCAATGCAGTTTGTTAGAAGTAATCATTGAACAAACAACATAGACCCGGATCTGTTAGTACATTATGTGATGGCAGATCATGGTCTATGTTATCTGAAGTTTGACCCAACTTTAAAGTGTTCATATAAGGTATTCAAGACGCTAAAAATCCAAAGATGGTAATTTAATAGTTGTATTCCAAAACAAATTTGATCTGGTACATCAAAAAGGCTGTGCCCGCTAAGTTAGAAACTTACAGGTTTGACCCAGTAAATTGGTTTTGATCTTATAAACAGGTGCCAACGACTTGATATATGATATGCTGAATCAGGCTCAGAACCTATAACTACTGGTATGCTTCAAGGATATATTTTATGGCCACTTGTATTTCTACTATTTCTATGACCTTCCTTTGCACACACCTAATGCTCATAACCTATAACTACTGGTATGCTTCAAGGATATATTTAATGGCCACTTGTATTTCTACTATTTCTATGACCTTCCTTTGCACACAACTAATGCTCATAATCTATAACTACTGGTATGCTTCAAGGATATATTTTATGGCCACTTGTATTTCTACTATTTCTATGACCTTCCTTTGCACACACCTAATGCTCATAACCTATAACTACTGGTATGCTTCAAGGATATATTTTATGGCCACTTGTATTTCTACTATTTCTATGACCTTCCTTTGCACACACCTAATGCTCATAACCTATAACTACTGGTATGCTTCAAGGATATATTTTATGGCCACTTGTATTTCTACTATTTCTATGACCTTCCTTTGCACACACCTAATGCTCATAACCTATAACTACTGGTATGCTTCAAAGATATATTATATCCACTTGTATTTCTACTATTTCTATGACCTTCCTTTGCACACACCTAATGCTCATAACCTATAACTACTGGTATGCTTCAAGGATATATTTTATGGCCACTTGTATTTCTACTATTTCTATGACCTTCCTTTGCACACACCTATGCTCATAACCTATAACTACTGGTATGCTTCAAGGATATATTTTATGGCCACTTGTATTTCTACTATTTCTATGACCTTCCTTTGCACACACCTAATGCTCATAACCTATAACTACTGGTATGCTTCAAGGATATATTTTATGGCTACTTGTATTTCTACTATTTCTATGACCTTTCTTTGCACACACCTAATGCTCATAACCTATAACTACTGGTATGCTTCAAGGATATATTTTATGGCCACTTGTATTTCTACTATTTCTATGACCTTCCTTTGCACACAACTAATGCTCATAATCTATAACTACTGGTATGCTTCAAGGATATATTTTATGGCCACTTATATTTCTACTATTTCTATGACCTTCCTTTGCACACACCTAATGCTCATAACCTATTACTACTGGTATGCTTCAAGGATATGATTTATGGCCACTTGTATTTCTACTATTTCTATGACCTTCCTTTGCACACACCTAATGCTCATAACCTATAACTACTGGTATGCTTCAAGGATATATTTTATGGCCACTTGTATTTCTACTATTTCTATGACCTTCCTTTGCACACACCTAATGCTCATAACCTATAACTACTGGTATGCTTCAAGGATATATTTTATGGCCACTTGTATTTCTACTATTTCTATGACCTTCCTTTGCACACACCTAATGCTCATAACCTATAACTACTGGTATGCTTCAAAGATATTTTTTATGACCACTTGTATTTCTACTATTTCTATGACCTTCCTTTGCACACACCTAATGCTCAACCACTTCTGCAGCTGGCACAACTATTTATACATCTGGTCTCTGCATGAATCTGATCCAGTTGAAATTGAATAATATGGTTTCAAAGTCTTGATCTGGCGTGAAAACAACAAAATGTCCATTAATAAAATCAATACCAAATGGATGATAATAGGTACAGAACAAAGAGATTAGAAACATAATATTTGGGAGCATGACCGAATTGTTAAAGGTAACAAAAAAGATGCTGAATATGAAAAATATATGTACTGTATTGTGTATTTTGATTGTAACTTAAAAATGGAATGAAGATATCTGCTAGTTATGCAGACCTATAAAATAAAAATGTCAAATGCTAAGTCACATATAGATGTAACTGCACAATGACAACAAAGTCTTGATTTTCAGCTCCTACAGGGGTTTCAGATAACCCAGTGATCTAAAGTGATTGACTTGTTAGATTATTTAGTTTTACACCCACCTGATGAAATATATCATTCACCTGTTTCTAGCGAATATTCTTTCTGTATGAACTGTATTTGCTCCACATATTCTCCAATAAAATGAAGTTTGCTCCACATTTTCTCCAAAAACTCAAAGTACGTGTATATATATATATATATATATATATATATATATATATATATATATATATATATATATATATATATATATATATATATATATATTTGCTTCACATTTTCTGTAATAACACAAACTACATTTATTTACTTCACATTTTCTCCAGTAACACAAACTACATTAATTTCTTTCACATTTTCTCCAGCAACAACACTTTTGTAGTGAGGATAAAAAAAAATCCCATATAAATTATCATTTACAAGCAGGAGACTGCTTTAAATGTTGCATCTCCAGCCATTATTTATGGAAGCTAGACTAATTTAAACAGTTTCCCTATAGGGCAAGTAAGACAAGTCCTTAATTCTGCTGAACACTATGCTCCATCTAATGAAATTACATTATTTCTGCTGAACACTATAACTCTCCTTCAGACACAGCAATAACTCTGCTTAACACTATAACTCAACTTCAGACACAACAACAGCTCTGTTGAACAGTCAATATCAAACACAGCAATAACACTTCTGAACACTATAACTCACCTACAGATTCAGCAATAACTATGCTGAAAACTTTAACTCACCTATAGACACTGCAATAACTACACTGAACACAAAATGTCACCTTCAGACACAGCAATAACTCTACTGAGCACTATACCACACCTTCAGACACAGCAAAAACTCTACTGAACACTTTAGCTCACTTAAAAGACACAGCAATTACTGCTTAACACTATATGTAACACAGATACAGCAACAGCTATGCTGAACATTCTAACTCACCTACAGACACAGCAGTAACTCTGCTGAACACTATGTCACCTTCACACAACAATAACTGCTGAACACTATGTCACCTTCAGACACAGCAATAACTCTTCTGAACATTATAGCTCACCTTCAGATACAGAAATAACTGCTGAACACTGTCATCTTCACACTTCAATAACTCTGCTGAACACTATAACTCACAGACACAGCAATAATTCTGCTGAACACTATACCACCTTCACACACCAATAACTCTGCTGAACACTATAACTCACCTACACAGAGTGGCCAAGTGGTCCAAAGTGCTCTCTGTTACAGATCACTGCCATCTCACCTCTGTCTGGATTTGTTCGAGTCTAAGATTTGCTTAATGTGGATATGTGAGAAAGTTTGCCAGTAGTTTCTTGTGGGTTAGTGGATCTTTCTGTGGATTTCCCAGTTTCTTCCTCCACCATTAATACTGGCTGCCATGTATAGTCTATCATGTACTGAAAAATGGCATTAAATCCAAGAATAACAACATAACTCACCTATAAACACAGCAATAACTCTTCTGAACACTATAACTCACCTGCAGATAAAGCAAAAACTATGCTGAACTCTATGTCACCTTCAGACACAGCAATAACTCTTCTGAACACTATAACTCACCTGCAGATAAAGCAAAAACTCTGCTGAACACTATGTCACCTTCAGACACAGCAATAACTCTTCTGAACACTATAACTCACCTTCAGACACCCCAATAACTCTGCTGAACATTATGTCACCCTTAGACACAGCAATAACTCTGCTAAAACTATAACTCACCTTCAGACACAGCAATAACTCTACTGAACACTATAACTCACCTGCAGATAAAGCAAAAACTCTGCTGAACACTGTCACCTTCAGACACAGCAATAACTCTTCTGAACACTATAACTCACCTTCAGACACCACAATAACTCTGCTGAACATTATGTCACCCTCAGACACAGCAATAACTCTGCTAAAACTATAACTCACCTTCAGACACAGCAATAACTCTGCTGAACACTAATTCTGTTGAACATTATGTCCCACCTAAAGACATAGCATTTATTTTGTTGAACACTAGATCTCTCCTGAACACTGTGCCTCTTATAAAGACATGGCATTACCTCAGCTGAACACTATCACTCCTCAAAACATGACATTCATTATGTTGAACACTATGCTTCACTTAAGACAAAATATTAATTATGTTGAACACTATGCCTCACCTAAGACAATGTTAAATCTGATGAACAGTCTCAATTAAGACAAAATGCTAATTCTGCTGAACACTATGCCTCATCTAAGACAAAATATTGATTCTGCTGAACACTGTGGTGTACCTAGGACACAATATTAATCATGTTAAACAAAATGCCTCATCTAAGACAAAATGTTAAATTCTGCTGAACACTATGCCTCACCTAAGACAATATTATTTCTGCTGAACACTATACCTCATCTAAGACAATATTAATTCTGTTGAAAATTATAAGACACAATGTCAATATTAATTCTGCTGAACACTGTGCTTCACCTAAGATATAATCCTAATTATACCGAACACTATGCCTCAACTAAGAGTGTTACTTCTGTTAAATACTATGCTTCAGCAAAGACAATGTTAATTCTGCTGAACACTTTGGATCACCTAAGACAATGTTAATCATGCTGAACACAATGCCTCACCAAAGACAAAATGCTAATTATGTTGAACACTATGCCTCACCTAAGACAAAATATTGATTCTGCTGAACACTGTGGTGTACCTAGGACACAATATTAATCATGTTAAACACAATACCTCATCTAAGACAAAATGTTAAATTCTGCTGAACACTATGCCTCACCAAAGACACAATATTATTTCTGCTGAATACTATGCCTAACCTAAGACACAACTTTAATCATGCTGAACACAATGCCTCACCTAAGGCAAAATGTTAATTCTGCTAAACACTGTGCCTCACTCAAGACACAATGTTAATCATGCTGAACACAATGTCTCACCTAAGGCACAATGTTAATTCTACTGAACACTATGCCTCACCTAAGACAAAATATTGATTCTGCTGAACACTGTGGTGTACCTAGGACACAATATTAATCATGTTAAACACAATGCCTCATCTAAGACAAAATGTTAAATTCTGCTGAACACTATGCCTCACCTAAGACACAATATTAATTCTACTGAACACTGTGCCTCACCAAAGACACAATATTTCTGCTTAACCTAACACAAAATATTAATTCTGATGAACACTATGCCTAACCTAAGACACAACTTTAATCATGCTGAACACAATGCCTCACCTAAGGCAAAATGTTAATTCTGCTGAACACTGTGCCTCACCCAAGACACAATGTTAATCATGCTGAACACAATGTCTCACCTAAGGCACAATGTTAATTCTGCTGAACACTGTGCCTCACCCAAGACACAATGTTAATCATGCTGAACACAATGCCTCACCTAAGGCACAATGTTAATTCTGCTGAACACTATGCCTAAGACAACATTAATCATGCTGAACACATCTCCTCACCTAAGTCATAATGTTAATTCTGCTAACACCATGCCTTACCTAAAGACAAAATATTAATTTTGCTGAAAACTGTGCCTTACCTAAGACAAAATGTTAATTCTGCTGAATGTAATTCCTCATATAAGTCACAATGTTACACCCAAGACAATGTTAATTATGCTAAACACTATGTCTCAACTAAGACAAAATTAATTCTGCTGAACACTATGCCTCACCTAAGACAATATTAATTCTGCTTTACTCTTAGCTTTACCTAATACATAGCTTTAATTCTGCACATTGTGTGTGACATTTTTTCAGGAGAATATATGATCCCCAGACAACCATGCCGTCATATTTCTGAGCATCGTCTGGATGACCAAGTTAAACGTCCGATGTACTTCAATACATCATACCAAGAAAACTTTAAAGTCCCTGAACGACCTAAGAGTGGGCCCACAGCTGCTGAAGAAGGCAGAAAGTTTAGGATTAAATCCAGAGCCTGGCGTGCAAATATATAACTCAGAAATATAATTTTTTATGATCTTGTCTGTAACCACTATAGTATTGTTCTTATTTATTATATTAAACTTATCCAGGATATTTTTAAGTGTTGATAAGTAATTACTATTTTCAACAATTATTTCTTATGGAATTATTTACTGCTGATTTGCCTTATCTATATAAATATGTTTGTCAAGTCTTAGTCCAAGATATTTCATATAATTTACAACTTTTTCATATGGATTACCATGTTTCATATGTTATATGAAATCCTTTGTGGATCCAATATATTTAATGTGATTTTAAACTTTTTTATATTGAATATCAAATTTTATACATTATGTTAAATCCTTTTCTGATCCAATTTATTTTACATAATTTTTAACTTTTGATATGGTATATGAAGTTCTATACATTTTGTTAATTCCTTGTTAATCCCATATGTTTTACATGATTTTTAACCTTTTCATATGGAATACTAATTTTTATACATTTTTATATCAAATCTATCAAGTATCAATAGCTGATGCATATAAATTTTTTTTATAAAAAATCTATCTGTAGTGTCAACAGCTGATGTATGTACATTTTTATATCAAATCCATCAAGTGTCAATAGCTGATGTATGTACATTTTTATATCAAATCCATCAAGTGTCAATAGCTGATGTATGTACATTTTTATATCAAATCCATCAAAAGTGTCAATAGCTGATGTATGTACATTTTTATATCAAATCCATCAAAAGTGTCAATAGCTGATGTATGTACATTTTTATATCAAATCCATCAAAAGTGTCAATAGCTGATGTATATACATTTTTATATCAAATCCATCAAAAGTGTCAATAGCTGATGTACTTTTTATGCAGATAGCGTGTGCCTGATGATAATTACAAACAGTAAAATGTTGGAAAATGTTAAGCAGCATATCTATAACATATTTTGAAATAAAATTTTGAAATAAAAGTCTTTCTACAGCAGATATTAAACTGGATCTTATGATTTACACATACATATAGTCTAAGAATAGGTTCAAGTTCTCTCCTTACATAAATCTAACAAAAGATATGCAAGACAGAAATCAGTAGAGTTATGTCCCCTTAGCAAGGAACATGATTATATTGTGCTGTCATCATGATGGCTCAAACACTATGCAATGTTGTTTATACATTTGTAACATTTTTAGACTTTTTTGGACAAAATTTTGAGAGCATATTTTCGCAAAAATTACTCAAGGTAGACAAATCAAATTTTTACATATATCTGAATAATGCATAAATGATCTGATTAGATTTTCAGGTCATTTAAGCCGACTACCATTGTTACTATGAATATATGGTCCCAATGTATAAATGGACTATTTGTATCTACAAACTATACAAGAAATATTTAAAACAGCTTAAACTCTCTACAAATGGTTTAGAATGCTGGGTAGAATAGTTAGGCCTTATCTAAGATGCACAGCTTCCCCCTCCCTCTTTTCATGGTGCTGAAGTATAATAGTCCCTGATATAACCCTGTACAGTTATAACATAAAACACAGTCCATGATATAAACATGTGTGGTTAGAAAGTATAACACAATCCTTAATATAATCCTGTATGGTTATAAAGTATAATAGTCGCAGATATAACCCTGTACAGTTATAAAGTATAACACAGTCCATGATATAAACATGTGTGGCTAGAAAGTATAACACAGTCCATGATATAACCATGTGTGGCTAGAAAGAATAACACAATCCTTGATATAACCCTGTACAGTTATAAAGTATTATAGTCCCTGATATAACCCTGTACAGTTATAAGGTATAACACAGTCCATGTTATAAACATGTGTGGTTAGAAAGTATAACACAATCCTTGATATAATCCTGTATGGTTATAAAGTATAACAGTCCCTTATATAACCCTGTATGGTGCCTAAGTATAACACTGTTCCTAATATCACCATGTATGATTAAAAAATATAACACTGTCCCTGATTTAACCCTATATAATGCCCAAGTATGACACTGTTCTAATAATATAACCCTCCTATGGTTACATAATATAAGTCCCTTTTATAGTCCTGTATAGTTCCCAAACAAAACAGTTGCTAACACAGTCTCTGATATAACTCTGTATGGTGCCCAAGTATAACATGGTCCCTAATAAAACCCTGTATAGTTACAATGTATAACAGTCTCTTCTATAATCCTGTATAGTGCCCAAGTAAAATATGGTCCCTAATAAAACCCTGTATAGTTACAATGTATAATAGTCTCTTCTATAATCCTGTGTAGTGCCCAAGTATAATATGGTTCCTAATATAATTGCATGGTTACAGAGTATAACAGTGCCAGATATGCCTATGTATAATGCAGCCCTTAGTGCCAAAGTCCTTTTGTATTTGGTGAATTTTATTTTAATGCTCAAACACTAATATGGACTGAATATTCAATGTTTCCTTGTCTGAACATACATATTCAGTGAATTTTTCTATTAGGTGCAAGTGATTTTGTGCCCTATGAACACATTTTGAGAATGGTTCCTGCTTTATTTTATTTTCATTTTAGGAGGATTTGAACATTTTAGAAAAATATTTTTATTTATTGTTATAACAAGGTATTAGAGAAGCACAATGATGGATATTTCGCATCATTAAGCCTGTGAAGCAGTACCAATACCCATCTTGAATATAGGTTGCCATGGATCATGGCCACAATTGTATGATGTCACAAAAATTTTCCTTACATGCTGGTACATTCATAATCCTCAGAAACACTCCAGATATCACATCAATCCCACTGTGAGCTATACCGTAATATGATGCAGATAATGTAATTGTTGCCTTTACTACTATTTTCTCAGGCAATCATTTGTTTATCTCTAGTCATATGTATATACTTATTTTCCTTTTGCCTTTGATGTGTTTTCATTTTTGGGATGACATTACTATGTAATGATATATTGTAAAATCAAATGCTTGACAATGCAGGCATTTTGCATGATAAACATGGGGAGATTTAAGTGTCTGAATCACACCTTGTATATCTAGTCTGGTTCCCAGAGTAACTCCACTCAATCTAATATAAAACTTGTAAAAATACAATAAAAATCTGACTCAAATGTGCTGATATTTGACCATGGGTTGTATAAGTTTTTCCAAGAGATTGCCTTATTCCATCCTTCCCTTTAAAAGCATGAGAAAAAGTTAAGTTCTTTATAGACTGATTATATATCTTTATTGCTCACACCATTTGTACAAAATTTTTACAAAAGTTTAAATAAATATTTACTTTTACATATTTTGATTAAGAGCAGACAACAAATTTGCATTGATAGATAATATCATAAATCTACTTTCCCCCAAAATCTGTTGACAGCTATTGCAGATGCTCTCGGATCCAATAAAAACAATGACAAGTAAACCTTTGCACTTTCATTTGTGATAAGGGAGTGACACCGTGGTCCTACAGTAAAAACCATCCTGATGACGAGTTTTTTATGATTAAGCATTGCAAACCAAACTAGTATCACAATATCTTTAAAAAATTCTCTTTTACAATTGTTAACAAACTCGCACAATAACAATCCAATGGTTTGAGGATAAAATTGATTTCATCATTGCAAAGATTTTGTTATCACTTATCCTGAGTTTTCCCTGGGTTAGAAAAATCTCTTACCCAATAATTACCATATATACTTGTTGGGAAGTTAGGTCCAGCTGTGAACAACATAGAATCTGATCTGCCTCTGCATGGTGTGCAGGTAGATCTGGGTTCCTGTTGTTTGTTCTTTTGATTACTCCTAACAAATTGCACATACCCAAATCTGCCAGTGCAATATGTAATGGTAGATAAGATTACATGCTAGATCTAATATCAACAACTTGCCAGTAGCTTCTCGTGGGTCGGTGGTTCTTTCCGGTGATTTCCCGGTTTCTTCCTCCACCATTAATACTGGCCGCCATGAATAGCCTATCGTGTGCTGAAAAATGGCGTTAAGCCCAACAACAATATCAACTTAACATTATTATAGACATATGGTAATGCACAAATGGCACAAAGACTAAGGTCTTTGTCTGAAAAGTTTTATGAAAGATATAATGTATAAGGTAGAAGCAAAAATATATTTTTCTATAAATTAGTGTCACCTAACCTCAGCAAACAAGATTTCCACCAAGCCCTAGGCATGCCTTGTCCTTGACATAAATCTTATCGCATCAGGTTTGATTTACCTCTCCTACCAACACAGAAGTGGATGATTTTATTAAGTGATGGCTATCCAGTGTATTTTTTCAAATTTAAGCAAAAGATAATGAAAAGATATATAGGATTCAGTTTGACACTTAAATGAATTACAGTAATGAAAACACAACAAATCTACCACATTTTGACACACTGCAGTATGGTAACTGGATTGTTTGTGATATCTATTACCTCAATTAGGCATGTTAAGAGACGTCTCCGACCTTATATCTGGGAAAGCAACCTCAATTTTCTTCGACATGGTTAAAAAAATAGATAAATGTTAGATATATCCATTGTCATATTTTACATCTCTACTTTGGATCCAAATTTTTTTTACAGAATTAACAATTTGTCATCATATGAGCTTTTTTTTGGATTGATTAATTTTATCATAAGAAAAACTGTAACCTCTATTTCGAAGAGCATAAATAACAACTTGTGAATTTCATTAAGCTTTGGTATCAATGTTTATGCTTAGGCCAAAAGTAAAATTTTTTTCCATACTGAATCTTGTGCTTATGTCTCTAATGTGTAAAGTCCTATTTTCTTTAATGTGTAAGGAAATCCTATTTTCTCAAATTGAAAACAAAAATTTGTGGCTTGAAGCAATGATAAAATCCATGAAAAATGTTACCATTAATATAAAAGTGAATTCATAATATGACCCTGCAGTGAGGAATCTGCCTTTAAATGTTTCTACATGGTGAGTACAAAAGCTCAGCAATGCTAGATCCACTTTGATCCAAGCTAAAGAAGCTGCCATGGACAATACATTAAATCTACAATTTTCATGTTCTTCATTGTCGTTGTGTCCTATCTTTTTCCAGGATTAAGGATTTCTGGATGATTTTCCCAGAACTGGTCCCCAATCAGGTCCTCATTTAGGGAGATGATGTTGGGGCGGGACCGAGAACTTGGGACACGGTATGAGCCTTGGCTCCCAGAACTGCTAGATCCTGTACTAGATAAAGACTTCTCTAAATCTTGATTGTCCTGAAAAATAGAGGTTCTGACATAAATACTAAATTCAAATGAAATTTAAAAAAAAAAAAGTTTAAAGAGAGTGGTTAAGATAACTACCCCTCCCCATCACAGGAATTTTGTTATATGATTAACTGGAGGTAACTCTAGCTGCCTTTCAATGACTGACCCTTGCATACAGTAATATAAATGGTGGCCCAAATGGGTGACTGGCTGGAACATGGCTGCCACAGTGTTGGTAAACTATAAAATACAACAGTGGACCTTAAGTTATTACTATTTGCTGTTTGACTCTTCAATTGTCACCTTATCATTTGCGCTTATTAATAAATAACATGATTATACCTTATCCCGGATAAGAATGGTGCCTTTTCTATACAGCTCTGGAAGGTGGTTGTAGTTTATGTTCAGTTCTGAGAAGAGTAACTCATTCTTGTCACTAGACATTGTTCCCTGTGATAAAAAGATAACATCAGCCAGTTATCAAACTAAATTTTTTTTTCTATCTTGGCATGGTGAAAGGAACTGCAAGTATTTAAGCTTGGTCACTCAGGATAAAAAAAAAAAGAATTTCTGTCTCCATTCAGAGACTATGTTAAAGGCATATCATTGATGACATCATCATAGCTGATCCTTCAGAATGCAAACAATTAACAAAGCAACTGACCAACAAGCATGTAACACACTGGTGCAATCTGCACTCTATAGCACAATGTAAACAGTTCCTGGTGACTGACAATTTTTGTTATCTGGATTATGGAACAATGTTAGAACTGTGAAAATAATAACAACAACAACAATAATAATAATAATAATAATAATAATAATAATAATAATAATAATAATAATAATAATAATAATAATAATAATAATAATAATTTGCTTCAGGAATGATTTAGGAACTTGCAACTGAGATTTCTGTTATTCAGAGTCACTTGAAAACAGCAAAGACTGTAGGAGTTTTAAAAATCTGGATTTATTTTGGAAAATGCTGTCTTTAAAAAATCTATATAATGGACTCATCTTAGAGACAATGAATTAAGATACTAATTTTGGTCATAAGGTATATTATTTAGTCATGTCTGACACTAGGTTTTCTAACTGAAACAAAACTTCATAAAGCATAGACCCACAAAGTTATTATTTCTTGTATCTATTTATGAATAAATCTAATGCCAGCCTGCTTATATTTCTCTGATAACAAATGAACTAAAGCACATTGGCTTTAGTAAAGTTTTCTTAAATATTTTTCCTCGAAGAGAAATCACAGTTACATAGCTGCCTTCTATGAAGCTTTTAGTCTCATGCAGCCATTGTAAACATTGATTTTAATACTGAAACATATTCTAACTAATCTGATCTTAATAATGAAATAATGACCCCTGTGACATTGTTTACTAGACTTAAAAAAATGAAATAGAACATTCTTTTCTATAATATCAAAACAGAATATTAGTATTCATATAAATTACTCACTAGCATTTTAAGAAAAATAAACTTCATAAAATCTGCATCAAAAGGTTTCATGATTGTCCACTCTTATAATCAGGATTTGACAGGCTTTGAGTTGAAGTCTTGGAGTGACAACCATAATTACCATAGTTCATTCATCAGTAATTATGTTCATCAACCACTTTAGCTAAGGCTTCAAATTGTGGCTTGATGGCTAATGAGCCAGTCAGCCACTTTAGCTAAGGCTTCAAATAGTGGCTTGATGGCTAATGAGCCAGTCAGCCAATTTAGCTAAGGCTTCAAATGATGGCTTGATGGCTAATGGGCCAGTCAGCCACTTTAGCTAAGGCTTCAAATGATGGCTTGATGGCTAATGAGCCCATCAGCCACTTTAGCTAAGGCTTCAAATGGTGGCTTGATGGCTAATGAGCCCATCAGCCACTTTAGTAAGGCTTCAAATGGTGGCTTGATGGTTAATGAGCCAGTCAGCCACTTTAGCTAAGGCTTCAAATGGTGGCTTGATGGTTAATGAGCCAGACTCTAAGTCAAAATGAAGTGGGTCTGAATGGTACAAATGGTCAAACTTGTTTTGCATGTCCTTGGGCAAGGCACTTTACTCCAAATACCTGGCACTAAACAGCCTATTTGTGTTGGTATGCCATAAAGCCCACACCAAACCTTTCATGAATGTATGCAGTACATTCATCTAATTCCTATAATCATTCAAGTACATTACACAGTTAACCTGTTATAAGTATTGTATCACAATAAACAATTTGTGAAAGCAATGAGTAATTTATCAATGATTAATTCCATTTATTATAAATTGATTGAGATTTCTGCAATATGATTGGATATTTAATAGTCATGTGACACTGATGTGGAAGTTTATACATAAATTCTGGGGACTTCATTCAGTTAACTGATCAGATTTCCAATATGCTTTTGGTCAAGCTTGGTCTATATCAACTCCTTACAACATAATGATAACAACAATAACACCCTCACCATCGTAACTTAAAATTTGCAATCCTATAAAAACTCTGATTAGAAGTAAAATGTAATCATACAGTACTCCAGCTTTCATCTCTGAAACCAAACAAAGCATATGGAAGCTTTAACTCAACAGTAAAATATTTTTTGGGTGTTTGCTTCAACATGTGTTTCACAAGCTCTTATTTAAGATACAACACACTGTAAAGCAGACATAAGTATAAGGTGGTAATATAACACACTGTAAAGCAGACAAAAGTATAAGGTGGTAATACAACATACTGTAAAGCAGACATAAGAATAAGGTGGTAATACAACACACTGTAAAGCAGACATAAGCACAGGGTGGTAATACAACACACTGTAAAGCAGACATAAGTACAGGGTGGTAATACAACACACTGTAAAGCAGACATAAGTATAAGGTGATAATACAACACACTGTAAAGCAGACATAAGCACAGGGTGGTAATACAACACACTGTAAAGCAGACATAAGTATAAGGTGGTAATACAACACACTGTAAAGCAGACATAAGCACAGGGTGGTAATACAACACACTGTAAAGCAGACATAAGTACAGGGTGGTAATACAACACACTGTAAAGCAGACATAAGCACAGGGTGGTATGCAACACACTGTAAAGCAGACATAAGTATAAGGTGGTAATACAACACACTGTAAAGCAGACATAAACACAGGGTGGTATGCAACACTAAATAAGACATAAGTACAGGGTGGTATGCAACACACTGTAAGCAGACATAAGCACAGGGTGGTATGCAACACACTGTAAAGCAGACATAAGTATAAGGTGGTAATACAATACACTGTAAAGCAGACATAAGTATAAGGTGGTAATACAACACACTGTAAAGCAGACATAAGCACAGGGTGGTATGCAACACACTGTAAAGCAGACATAAGTACAGGGTGGTATGCAACACAATGTAAAGCAGACATAAGTATAAGGTGGTAATACAACAAACTGTAAAGCAGACATAAGCGCAGGGTGGTATGCAAGACACTGTAAAGCAGACATAAGTATAAGATGGTAATACAACACACTGTAAAGCAGACATAAGCGCAGGGTGGTATGCAAGACACTGTAAAGCAGACATAAGTATAAGGTGGTAATACAACACACTGTAAAGCAGACATAAGAACAGGGTGGTATGCAACACACTGTAAAGCAGACATAAGTATAAGGTGGTAATACAACACACTGTAAAGCAGACATAAGCGCAGGGTGGTATGCAAGACACTGTAAAGCAGACATAAGTATAAGATGGTAATACAACACACTGTAAAGCAGACATAAGCACAGGGTGGTATGCAACACTAAATCAGACATAAGTACAGGGTGGTATGCAACACACTGTAAAGCAGATATAAGTACAATGTGGTATGCAGCACACTGTAAAGCAGACATAAGTACAGGGTAGTATGCAACACACACTGTAAAGCAGACATTAGTACTGTGTGGTATGCAACACACTGTAAAGTAGACATTAAGTACAGGGTAGTATGCAACACACACTGTAAAGCAGACATTAGTACTGTGTGGTATGCAACACACTGTAAAGCAGACATTAAGTACAGGGTGGTATGCAACAGACACTGTAAAGCAGACATTAGTACTGGGTGGTATGCAACCCACTGTAAAGCAGACATAAATACAGGGTGGTATGCAACACACACTGTAAAGCAGACATTAGTACTGGGTGGTATGCAACACACTGTAAAGTAGACATTAAGTACAAGGTGGTATGCAGCACACTGTAAAGCAGACATAAATACAGAATGGTATGCAAGACACTGTAAAGCAGACATAAATACATGATGGTATGCAAGACACTGTAAAGCAGACATATGTGTAAAATGATATGCAACAAACTGTAAAGCAGTCATACGTACTAGGTGGTATGCAACACATCGTATAACAGACATAAGTACAGGGTGGTATGCAACTGTAAAGTAGACATAAGTATAAAGATGATATGCAACAAACTGTAAAGTAGACATTAAGTACAGGCTGGTATGCAACACACTGTAAAGCAGACATAAATACAGGATGGTATGCAACACACTGGAAAGTAGACATTAAGTACAGGGTGGTATGCAGCACACTGTAAAGCAGACATTAAGTACAGGGTGGTATACAGCACACTGTAAAGCAGACATAAGTACAGGGTGATATGCAAAACACTGTAAGGCAGACATTAGTACTGGGTGGTATGCAACACACTGTAAAGCAGACATAAATACAGGATGGTATGCAACACTGTAAAGCAGACATTAGTACAGGGTGGTATGCAGCACACTGTAAAGCAGACATAAATAAAGGATGGTATTCAACACCTTGTAAAGCAGACATAAGTACAGGGTGGTATGCAATACACTGAAAAGCAAAAATAAGTACAAGGTGGTATGCATGCTGACTTCCAAACTTGAAAACTGTCCTTTTTGCATAGACCTGTTTTTTTAAAAGATAATCATTAGACACACTTTTGTTGGAGAATGAGTTATCTCTCAGCACATATTGTTACTTTATTGAAATGCACTTATGGATTTGCAAAAGCAAAGTTTTTTCTGACACAATTTTCTTGGCTCCTTTTTCTGTGGAACTATCTTGAAATTTTTTGCCAAAGAGAAAATACTAAATGAATGTGTGAAAAAGTAGTAACATCAGTATTAAGTTACCAAAAACTGAATTTCCTGACAATCTGAACACACTTAAAAGGATCACTGGTCAATATAGTCATTACCTTTAACCTGTCTTGAGCCTGGGCAGGGGTTAGTCCTTTGTCCTCAATCAGCTTCCAAAAACATGTATTATACAGGTTGTTAATATGACCTAGGAAGACAAGATTAGCACTATTTCATTAGGACAATGCAATTTTACATGACTGTAAAAGTATGTTAATGCATTCTTTGATTATGATTAAAAATGTCTTACATAAAAAAATCCAAATTATAAGTGAGATAATCTTGCACTGATACATACTCAAAGCTATTATGCATTAGTACTCCAAATTACAAAACAAGGGCATTCAGTATTTTGAAACTACATTATATTTGGTTCTCTGAAGATTTGTATTTAAATAAAGTAAAATAAATTTAGTAGCAATTATATGTAATTAAGCAGTAGAATCGACAACACATGACATACCCATCCAAATTTTTATATTCACTAGCAGTGCATTGTGGGTCTCAGTGACTTGGATCTTTTGTCAAGGTATGTAGTCTTGAATGAACTTCCTGTGTAGACACCATTTTCTTTCTTATTAGACTGTTACCTTTAACCTTTAGACCACAAAATCTGTGAGTTTCATTGTTATCCTATGTGCAAGTCATCCATCAAGCCTGGTCAAGGAACTTATTCTAGAATGAAAGTCATAGTACAAAACCTCATCTTTAATTCACAATTACCAGGATCTTTTGATATTTTGGTTCCAAAATCAACTGGCCTTATCCATAGCTTATGTGCAAGCTCTCCATATACAGGTATGTGGTAAAGTTTCAAGGTTAACAATAACCTTGACATTAGACTTTCTGACTAATAAATCAAGTGACTTCTTTCTTATGCAAAATGTAAGTGATCCATAAATTTCAGTGAGGGAACAGTTCATTTTCTAAACTGAAATTTTTGTGCAAAAAGTTTTCTTTGCACTTTTTTCAGCCACAATGATCTTGACTTTTGACCCCCAAATCAAAAAGCTGTATTTAACTCTTAACAGCAATCTATCCACAAAGTCTAGTCTCTAATAAAGAAGTAAAGATGTTAGATCATTTTTCTTCTTCCAGTCAAGTGACATTGACCTTTGCCCTTTTAATTCAAGGTCAATCAGTTTCTTCCTTACCCTAAGTGTAAGCCATCCAGAGAGTTTGGTCCAGGTTTGTGATGTACAAGTGAAATTATTGTGTACACACCTATTGTTGCTTTTATTTACTTGGACCTTTTGACCATGATATCAATGTGCTTTTTCCTTAGCCTCTAAGACAAACTATTTACAAAGTTTTGTGACAGGATATGACTGAGAACTCAAGATATTGTGTAGAAACAAACTGTGTATGAAAATTATAAGATAATGTGCTTCACCATATTGAGGGTGAATAAACAAATTCTGACCACATTAATTGAATCCATAAGCTTACCTGCTTTAGATGAGTAGCAGTATAATAAGGGGGTATTAGAGTGAGGGAGCTTTATAAGAGCTATGTCATTATTGTGAAATTATGTGCACAATAAACAGTCAATCTGATCAGACCAAAGAGGGATCATTTCACATAATGGTCTCTGACTCAAATTTACTGTATATACTCATGTAAAAGTTAGATCCAGCAAATCTGAGTCTCTTCAGCTGGACCCAATTGATATAAGTACATACTTACAATCTGCCTGTCGCCAGCTGAGGTAATCTCGTAAGTTCTTGTCTGTTGGGTATAACACTGTACGAGCATCAAAGGCTGGAGGATACTGCATCATCTGTGTGCCGAAGTAGCGTGGCCAGTAGAAAACATAAGATGAGGCAAACAGACTGGCAATATTTGTCATCATCTTACTGCAAAAAATGATAACATTCATGATACATATTGGGGATAAAAATTCTCTCATCATCAAGTTCATTTATAGCCATTTCTTCAAATGTAATACTATAATTATTCTTTATTCTTTTAATATTCATTTTATATGGTAGGAATTCTAGACGAGTACTGTGTTTTAACAAACAAATTATGCAGTTCAGGGGGAGTAACTATAAGAAGATTTTCAATATGGCTGCCCTGGTGGCCATAATGTCTGTGTGGTAAGTGCCATTTACATTTAGGACCAAATAGACATCATAAGAAATTTCTTTTTATTGGAAAACTGCCAGTTGATATGCCCATCCATTTAGAAGTGATAACATGATTTTCAAAATGCTCACTGTGTACTGAATGTCCAAGCAGCACTAATTTAATTTATGACCAGCAAAATGTAAACAATGGGCTGAATATAAGTATAAAGTTTCATAGCAAGTAGTTTGGGAGGAGTAAGGATAACAAACTCTGGCCAATGGATTGGTGGATGATGGACATAAAGACAATGGACAACAGACCATCCTATAAACTCTTCTTGTCTATGACCTGCAGAGCTAAAAATCATCACACTTTCTAACCCAAATGTCTCATTCAAGGACATAACCCACAATCAAGAGTGGTACATGGTAATAAATATGATGTTTTTTTAAAAAATATATATTAAATTGAATATGGCTTGATTTAATAATAATAATAATAATAATAATAATAATAATAATAATAATAATAATAATAATAATAATAATAATCATCATCATCATCATCATCATCAAAAAGTATCATGCTTCTTTGCCCCATGGCTCCACCCAGGGGCATACACCTTTGGTAACAGTGGCATAAGGAGCAGGATAAATGTGGATCATGTTATATTAAAATTATTAAGCTAATTGAATGAGGGTTTTTCATACAGTTGTATAGGAAAACAAAATGTGTCATATTTCTTTGACTCTTTTGCCCTATCCAAACTGCTCCGGTGGTCTAGAGGTTAGAGTGTCCGCCTCAGATGTGGAAGGTCGTGGGTTCTTTCCCCCCCTTGAGTCATATCAAAGACTTACAAAAATGGTACTAACAGCTGCCTCGTTTGATGCTCAGCATTAAGAGGTTAGTGTTAGGACTGGTCGGCCTGGTGTCAGGATAATGTAACTGGGTGGGACATCATGCTACATGTCTGCGGCATGATGCCCCAGTGTTAGACATCACTATAAACTGCCACGCTGCAACATCATAGCAATATGACTGAAAAATTGTTAAAGCTATGTTAAAAATTATAAACACCACACACCTTTGCTCTATCCAATATTCAGAGAAATGGGAGTCTGGATGACATATTTTAAATCTGATGTGAATTTACTAAGAAGTTATTTAAACGAGATGGAATCAAAAACTTTTACCCAAAATGTTGACCCCATCTATGAATTTAAAGATGGGGTAGGGTAGGATTTGTGAAATCCAGAAGGTCAGTGTGTGATGAAACATGTGGTAAACTAGTCATGGAAATGTAAGTAAAGGAAAGAAACTAATCTGAAGTTTTAATCAATATACTTCCCCATTGTAATTCTTGACTACAAGGGTCTTCTTCTGGCAAACTCATGGGAAGAAGTGGTAATGAGAGAAGGGGAGCACTTGATATTATATTCCAAATAAGAAATAAATTGGATTTTGAGTCACTGATTGAACAGGAAACAATTCAACCTCTTCAATCTCTAGACTTAATTTTCAAAAGGTCACTTCCTTCCAAAAATAGGCATGTTTTCCATTACAGCCATTCACAGGCTAGACTATAATATTTTAATTTAGCATTCAAATTACAAATGACACTTTATTATATAAAGAATTATACAAATTCATTTTATATGTAACATGCCAGTGTGCGAGTGATAATGGAATACCACCTCTAACTCTAAAACTAATAACCAGACAAGTCTTACTCTTATATGTGACATAAACTCTTATCATGGTAAAAATTAATACCAAGTTTTATGAAGATATCTCAAATGATTGGGTAGGTAGTACCATATTACCATATATACTTGCTTGAATGCTGATAGCAGATATGGATGAAGTTTGCAGTTGGACTCATTTTAAAAGTACTGGTAACGAAAACTGAATCCAGAAAATTCATCAGGTTGCCATCTATATGTAATCAACAGCATTAGGTTGCCACCTATATGTAATGGACAGCATTAGGTTCCTACCTATATGTAATGAATAGCATTAGGTAGCCACCTAGATATAATGGACTGCATTGGCTTGTTACCTAGATATAATGGACTGCATTGGCTTGTTACCTAGATGTAATGGACAGCATTAGGTTGCTACATATATGTAATGAATAGCATTAGGTTGCCACCTAGATATAATGGACTGCATTGGCTTACTACCTAGATGTAATGAATAGCATTAGGTTGCCACCTAGATATAATGGACTGCATTGGCTTACTACCTAGATGTAATGAATAGCATTAGGTTGCCACCTAGATATAATGGACTGCATTGACTTGCTACCAATATTTATTTTCTGGTCTCCAAGGAATGTTCATTTTGCTGTGTGATAAAATTCGAGTTGCATGTTTTGGAGAACTTTCAAACCAGTTTCAAGAAGCTGCACAACTCTAAAACTGATTACTTTGGTTTTTACATATAGTATAAACTTGCTTAATAGTCATATCGACTGTAAACTGAAAAGACCCAGATCTGCATCATGCATTAAGCACTGGCAGATCTAGGTTTATGCAGATTACCAGGTGTAATCAACAGAAGAAACATGAACCCTGATCTACCTTATGCTACTGTTACAGAAGATCACAGTCCATGTCATTGGCATTTCAATGTGACTTTGATGGGAATATATAAGGTTTCCCTCCTAGTGAAGCACATTTGTCTGTGGTTTTATTAGTAAAAACTTAATCTAAAATTCATGACTCCAAATGTAATTTATGACCATGTTTAAATTCCAGTATATATTATCATATGATATCTTTACCTTTTATTAAACTTCTTGTTGTTAACCTAATAAATGAAATGGGGCATGGATCACTATGGCTACATGTATCAACAAAATGGGGCATGGATCAATATTGCTACATGTATCAACAAAATGGGGCATGAATCAATATTGCTACATGTATCAACAAAATGGGGCATGGATCAATATGGCTACAAGTATCAACAAAATGGGGCATGAATCAATATTGCTACATGTATCAACAAAATGGGGCATGAATCAATATGGCTACATGTATCAACGAAATGGGGCATGAATCAATATGGCTACATGTATCAACAAAATGGGGCATGAATCAATATGGCTACATGTATCAACAAAATGGGGCATGAATCAATATTGCTACATGTATCAACAAAATGGGGCATGGATCAATAGGACTAAATGTATCAACAAAATGGGGCATGGATCAATATGGCTACATGTATCAACAAAATGGGGCATGGATCACTCTGGCTACATGTATCAACAAAATGGGGCATGAATCAATATGGCTACATGTATCAACAAAATGGGGCATGGATCACTCTGGCTACATGTATCAACAAAATGGGGCATGGAACACTATGGCTACATGTATCAACAAAATGGGGCATGAATCAATATGGCTACATGTATCAACAAAATGGTGCATGAATCAATATGGCTACATATATCAACAAAATGGGGCATGAATCACTATGGCTACATGTATCAACAAAATGGGGCATGAATCAATATGGCTACATGTATCAACAAAATGGTGCATGAATCAATATGGCTACATATATCAACAAAATGGGGCATGAATCACTATGGCTACATGTATCAACAAAATGGTGCATGAATCAATATGGCTACATGTATCAACAAAATGGGGCATGAATCAATATGGCTACATGTATCAACAAAATGGGGCATGAATCACTATGGCTACATGTATCAACAAAATGGGGCATGGATCAATATGGCTACATGTATCAACAAAATGGGGCATGGATCAATATTGCTAGATTCATCAATGTAAGTTCCACAAAATCCTTTTTTTTTTACTGGACTGAGTATTTTATATGCCATGAAATGAATTAATAATGGATTGCAACAAAACTATAAATCTTTATCATTTAAACATTTCGTGTTTCTCCATGTCACTTTATGCATGGCACAGCTCCAGGCCATTTTGCATGTCCTTTTTCAAGATTTTATCCACAGTGTCATAGGGTGTTTTACTCAACATTTAGGGCTCCTTTTTCTGCCCCTCTCCATTGTACAACATAACCAGCATTGCAACTACTACTCCTCCTATCACTGCTGCTGCTTCAACTACTACTACTACTAACTACATACACTACAATAATATCAAGATAGTAGTGATGGGTGTATAGCAGCGGTCTCCACTCTCTAAATTTGCATTTTAGGGTCTTAAACCAAAGGACTTCTGTTGGAAACCAAAGTTGGGTCAACACAGGCATTCAGAGGCCATAATGCCTTTAAACGAGGTAATGGAAGGATTGAAATTCAGTTCAGAGTCTCATTATTAAACAGTGCATGAAAACTCAAATCCAATTTATTGTAATTAAATTATGCTGTGTACAGGATGGGAAATCAGGGCAATAACTCTTTAAAATGATAATGAGAAAGACTTCAATTCACTCAAGGTCTTATTAAAATGAAGCTGCATGCCAAATTTGGCTAAAATCCAACAAAGCTTATTAAGTTATACTGTGGAAACCATTGTTAGGAGGATGAGCATTCAGGGGCATTAACACATGTAAACAGTATCATGAAATACCAAGAAATAAAAATTAATTTAGATCAAACTGAATGTCCAAATTTGGCTGAAATGCAGCAAATCTTAGTAACACACTGCTGTGGAAACCAAAGTCAAGAAGTCATGCAATCAGAACCATAACTCCAATAAATACCATGGAATGCTGGAAAATGAAAATAAATTCATTCCAAGCCTTATCATTTTGAAACCACATAACAAACAAAGCGTAAATCCCAAAACGTTTGTGAAGTTATAAAAGCAAAGTCAGAAGGACAAACAATCAGGGGTCATAACTCTTCTAGATGAATTTAAAATCATAAAAGGTTAATGAAAGTCTATTGTTTTTTTTTTTTTGTTGTTATAGTGTTTAATGCCATTTTCAGCACAAGATTGGCTATACATGGTGGCCAGTATAATTTGTGGAGGTAGAACCAGGGAAAAGCCCTGGAAAGAGCTACCAACCCATTGTGGCATTATTCATCTTGAAATTGAAAAATCTGGACCCAATGGTCCTATGTGGTCAAAAGGGAGATCATTTAGAAAAAATACTCCAAAACCCTTGCAAAAAATAGGGCCACAAATATTAGAAATATCCACTTTTTATTGATCGAATGCATATCATTATCACAGACTCTTGTGTCATGGGCTTATTAATAGTCATCTTGTAGGGACAAAGTCATTGTCAATTCTGGAGATTATTAACCAATGAGTCTTTAATGACCTGGAACTATGCAGAAACCATTATTTTCTTACTATCTGTACACTTTAGATCCTAGAATCAATTGGTTGCTGTATTACCATATGTAAAAGTAATCCGAAATGTTTGGTCAAGGAACTTACTCCAAAAAAAAAGTTATTCTGCAAATCTCATTTCTTGGAGAGCCACAATGCCTTGACCTTTGATGTTCTGACCTCAAGATTAATAGGTCACTTCCAAATGTTAAGGTGGCTTCCTCCACGAACTTGGGTCAAGGTTCATGATTTAAAACTGAAGTTATTACTAAAATTACATGTAATGTATAACTTTTATTACTGCACAAACCATTTTCCTTCTTTCGGTTACAGTGACCCTGACCTTGACCTTTGAACTCAAGATCAAAAGACTTCTTTCTTACTCATTGTGCAATTCATGCAAATTCTGATGTCACTCTCTACTTTAAGTCACGTTGACCTCTGATCTTTATACCCCAAAATCTATTGCCTGTTTTCTTACTCAAAGTGCAAGTTTTCTACAATGAAACAAATACAATGGATGACGAAGGAAATCAAACAGGAATTGAGAGTAAAAGCAGGTGTGTGATGCAGAGCTAATGTTACTATGCAAAAATCATTTTTTCTTCTTTCACTTACAGTGACCTTTATCTCTAACCTTTTCAAGTCAATAAACACATTCATTACCCAAAATGCAAGCTATCCAGAAGGTTTGGTCCAGCTATCTGATGTAGAATTCCTGTTATTTCAATCAGTGGCCTTGACTTATCACCATCTGACCCCCAAATCAATTGACTTCTACTTTACCCAAAGCAAATATTACAAACAAAATGTTGTTCAGGTCTGTGATGTAAAAATAATCTTACTGTTTAGAGACTATTTTGTGCTGTTAGACTCAGTGACCTTAGCCTTTGACTTTTTGACCTGCACAATGGATAGGGTTCTTCCTTATCTTAAGTGCAAGTAATTCACAATGATTGATAACTGAAGAAGGCAGAGAACTCAAATTATTGTGCAGACTACATTTATTTTTCTTCTTTAAATGACTTTAACCTTGAAGCTTTTTAGCCCAAAATTGATAGGATTCTTTCATATACAAAGCAAAAACCCTGAAATTGATAGGATTCTTCCATATCCAAAGTGAAAACTCCAAAATTGAGATGATTCTTCCATATCCAAAGTGAAAACCATCCATAAAATTTGGTACTGTTGATGTTGGAGAACTTGAGCCGTTGTGCAGAAACCATTTTTTGTTTTAAAGAATGTGATCTTTACTTTTAGACACTAAAATCAAAACAATTCATCCTAGCTTCAAGTTAAACCATCCATAAAGATTAATAACTGTATATGGTAGATGATAAGGTTGATAACTGTAGATGGTAGATAAGTGTAAGTCATTCACAAAGTTTGGTGGATGTATTATGCTGTAAAATTGTTATCTGTTGCACTAGAGTGCAAGCAAACAAATCAATCTTCCAATACCTTTTTTATTCTGGTACTGCAAAATAGATTTTAGATTCCAATGTTTGTTTATTTGTTTAAACTCAAATAACTGAGTTTTTTTCCATGATATAAATCTATGTACCAGTTTCTGGTTTTGGTGAGACAGGATTTAATCTATAGAAGATGAAATCAAAGCTGAAAAGAATAGGTCACTCACGATTGACAAATATTACACTCAAGCATGACAAATATTACACTCAAGCATGACAAATATTACACTCAAGCATGACAAATGTTACACTCAAGCATGACAATTATTACACTCAAGCATGACAAATATTACATTCAAGCATGACAAATGTTACACTCAAGCATGACAAATATTACACTCAAGCATGACAAATATTACACTCAAGCATGACAAATGTTACACTCAAGCATGACAAATGTTACACTCAAGCATGACAAATATTACACTCAAGCATGACAAATATTACACTCAAGCATGACAAATGTTACACCACTAGTTTTAATTTAATTAAGTTACTAATGACTTGATGAGATGAATCCACATACTAATATTAATAAGTGTATGTGAAATAGTCCAAGATATTGAGGGTATAATGAAGAAACTGATGATAAAAAGTCACCAAGTGCAAAAATAAGTCACAGTGACTTCATTTCTGCATGGTAGATTTAATCTCCCTGAGATGCATCCACATTCGTGTATCAATTTTCATGAGTGAAGGCGAAAAATGTCCAAGAGAGTACATAAAGAACATAACACTTAAATGAACACCAGAAATAATGGCCAAAATACTATGGCCCCTTCCAACTTCATTTATGAGGGGAAAAAATGCAAAAACATTATGAACAGGATGAAATTATTGTTTTCTTCAGAAAGTACTCATGATGGCCGTGTTTTAAGAGTCTTCATCAAGGTCAGCTCTCAATTTTGTGTACATTGTTACCAACTGAAATGATAATTCATCCTCAAGTTTTCATGCAATGAAACAATAATGGCTAAAATGTGTAAAAATAAATTGCATATTTACAGAATAAATGATGAATATCCAGTCTGAGAGACAGAAAAATGGATAGATATGTAAGAGATATAAGGGGCTGATTATTTTTAAGCTTTTGGGGTGGTATGGGGGTGGGGGCTAGAAATTATTTTAAAAAATAAAGCCTTCAAATAGCCTGACAAAATATTCTTGTTCTAATTTATTTGACAAAGAACCAGTAATGATAGCAGATAAAAAACAAAATTATTTTGTGGAAAAAAAAGAAAAATATCCTGGCTCAAAAAAAAAAAATCCAAGCCCCTCTTTATCCACAGTAATGGAATTGTCCATGAAACTGACACATTTCTTCACATTAATAGATAAACCATTCAGAGTTGTAAGACCTCTTGATGATTGCAATCCAGCACACATGTCAACCATGCTGACCTTAGTCATACCTGGCTAATAGTAATTTCATTAGTATCCAACACATAAAGAAGTTTAACACTTTTTCCATATTGCTTTATTAGCAACAAGCTTGGACACAACACAAACTGAACCTACAACAAGGTCTGGTATTTCAGGCAATTTGATATCAGGTTGTAAATCAACATGTCATTCAGTTTATATATTACATTTTATCAATTCAGGGACAGAATGTACTGAATGTAAGATGAGTTTTTTTTTAAAAAACATGCTGTTTTATTGACAACAAAATGCTTCTGATAATGTCTACTTGGAATAAAAAGTGGTAATTAATAGGATGAAATGGTTTTAGAATGTACATGTTTCATTGAGACAGAGAGATACCTACCACAAGGGACAATATAACTTTCAAACTCTGTTAATTAACATTGGTTTAGAATTGGTAATTGACAGTTGGATGGACAGACACTTTGATTTGAATCTCTCACCATACATTCCAAACATGTAGACTGGTCATTCTCATCTAGTTTAATACAATGCACTCAAAGTACCTAGTCCTGCCCACTGTGTGGACAATGGTAAATATAGTGAGCAAAATATTGGTAAAATCAGTCAAGGGTCACCAAACATAAGGACAAACATAATGCCAAAAGTAATTGCATGTATGACCCATCTTGTCTATAAAATCTGACAATCTGTGACAGCAGATATATGGAAGTCAAATACACATTGCTGAATGAATGAAGACAGATAATAAAAATGGTGCAGACAAATGTATCTGGGAAGTTAGGCTCATCAGGTTAGAAACTTTTTGGACAGAATTTAGTGACAATTATATAGAAATATAGATGGTGTTGTTTTGGGTTTAATGCCATTTTCAGTACATGATGGGCTATATATGGCAGCCAGTATAACTGGTGGCTGGAAGAACTTATGAAAATACCATTAACAAGTGGTTGCTAACCCATGGGAACTATAAACAAGCTTATTCACATAGGGGATGCTCTACAGATGTTATGAACTTATGAGAGAATGATAGATGTAAATACACAATGGAGAGAATGTTGGAATTTCTCTATGTTACTTTCATGTACTGTGGCTGAAATTTCTTTGGATATTGTACTTGTGGAAATTGTTGATTATCTAAGTGCATTGTTAACCAAAATGACATCTCCTACCTGCTCAACAAATCAGCTAAAGTACACTATCTTTATCAGTTATTAAAACCGAGAAAACCAATCTGCCAAACTTGACAATACCTGCTTCTTAAGTTTACTGAATTTATGACCAAATTAAGCTTTTTGGAAGTAAGGCCAAGCTGTATATTGCATAATCTTAAGTACACATATCAATCAATAATTAACAAAATAATGGAATTAAAAATCTTTTTAATAATATGTAAAAGAAAATACAAGGCATATTTTTATAGCTAGTTTATCTAGTGAAGAAAATTGGAAATTCTTTTGCTTTAAAAAGTTATTATGAAACTGCAGAGTGCCACCATACTCACACTGGTTGAACCCAAGACTCAAACCCACATATACTAAGGTGAGATAGCATTCATCAGTAATGGCAAGCACTTTATACCACTCAGTCACTAGGGCCCATAGATTGATTATATTTTACTTGTGTGAGATGAAGCCTCAAACTCACTCCCAACATGAAGAAGTACCATGTGACAACAGGTCTGAGGGTTCTCTAAAAAATGTGTACTTCTTGGCATAAGCCTAATTAGTAACTGAAACAGGAACAAGATTTTACACCAATCCCTTTAACACTCTGGCTTATCTCCTATATGGGCAGACAACTTTTAAATTGTTTTATTACTAAATTCCAGCTTGGATGAACTGGATTTGCAAGGTCGTGGTCATACAACAAAGATATATTGGTTGGATGGTATATCTGAAGAAATATACAGTTTGCACAAATTAAAATAGTTAAACTAACACTTTGTTTATGAAGATTATGTATAAAGATTAATTAATTTTGTGTAAGAAGATATACCCTAACCCTAAACCCATCCCATATTTCTCCTATGATTAGTCTCCGAGGTCAGATTTGGTATAACTTTGAAAACTAGGTAAGGGTTTAACACCAGGATACTAGCTTCCCTAAATGAAAATTAGACAAGATTTTGTCAAAGTGTGAGATGGGATTGTAAAGCAGGATGTGGTATTTATCATGTAAGAAGTACTGTATGATCACTATCACTGTAACTGTAAACATTATAAATCAGAAATGTTCAATCAACATTTTATTTTATTTTTTTGTGGGTAACAAATATCCATGAAATCAAGTGTGCAACAAAATTTAGTACCACTGTACATGTAGTCTCAGCCAACAAAATTTAGTTCCACTGTACACAGTCTGATCAAAATTCAGTACCACTGTACATGTAGTCTGATCCAACAAAATTTAATACTACTGTACATTTAGTCTGATCCAATAATTTTTTTTACCACTGTACATGTAGTCTGATCCCACAAAATTTAGGACCACTTGTACATGTAGTCTGATCCCACAAAATATCACTGTACAGTAGTCTGATCAATTTTTTTAGTATCACTGTACATATAGTTTGATCCCACAAAATTTAGTATCACTGTACATGTAGTCTGATCCAACAAAATCTTATCCTCATTACATTGCCAGTTTACTACCAGACCACAAAAAATAATCCACATAAATATTATTACTTTATGGCAAGAAAATCCAAATGCCTTATAAACAAAAAAATGCATGCCTCATAAAAAACCAAATATATGTATAGGATTCCTTGCCTATTTTAAATTTAAGCTTTTAAAAAAGCTGTATCTGCAACCTTCATTAATTGTCTGTACATTTCTATTAGTTTTTTTTTTTATAAATATGTTAATAATTAATAATAAGCATACATTTCAAGATATAATTAAAGCTCATTCTTAAGTTAATTCACTGCAAAATTTTTAATAAGAATTAAAGTTCCCTGATAAAGTAACAGCCTCTAAATTATGATTTTCATGGAATGATGTTTCATGTGCAATAATGATTACCATAATAAATATTACATTCTGATGATGACCATAATATGTACTAAATTCTGATGATGACCATATGTACTAAATTCTGATGATGACCATATGTATTAAATTTTGATGATGACCATAATATTTACTAAATTCTGATGATGACCGTAATACATACTAAATTCTGATGATGACCATAATATGTACTAAATTCGGATGATGACTATATGTATTAAATTCTGATAATGACCATAATACGTACTAAATTCTGATGATGACCATAATAATACTAAATTTTGATGATGACCATAATACATACTAAATTCTGATGATGACCAAAATACATACTAAATTCTGATGATGACCATAATATGTACTAAATTCTGATGATGACCATAATATGTACTAAATTCTGATGATGACCATATGTATTAAATTCTGATGATGACCATAATATGTATTAAATTCTGATGATGACCATAATACATACTAAATTCTGATGATGACCATAATAT